>CM076899.1:25822677-26327552 GCA_039519145.1 Kokia cookei
TATATGAGTTCATGTATTACATGTGTGCAACCCGAAGTTTGCGATACTATTTCTTGAAATAATTTGATTGTGCACAATCTCTATAGAATGCAATTTGTGCTAACAACGCTGGTGCATTATATCCCTAGCATGATTTTCGTAGTTTTAGTTGGGATAATTTTAAGGTTGGGATAATTTTAAGTTGTCTATTGCCTATATATGATGGTTAGCAAAACTATGCCTCCATTTAGCTGCTTAACCATTAATATAAGAATTGCTTTACAATAAACATGTAATTTTATTTGCATCAAGCCAACATATAAGAAATATTTGTCTCTTGAGAATTGACTTTCATTTATAAGTCAATAGATTCCATCTAAGAATATATGGATGTGCAATATCTATTTCATATTCCGCCATAATGCACTAAGATGGATCATCTAATATGAAGTTGAGAAATTTTAGAATTTTCATTAGATATTGAAGGGAGATATATTTATAATTTTGAAAAAAAAGTATTGTTATGTTGCAAATTTTCTCAACATTAAGGGGAGACAAATTAGTTAAATAATTATGTCATCATTTTTCTTTTTTGATACTCACTAATATTATGTGCACAAAGTTTGAAGAATAAAAATTATTTGCTAGATATGTTTAGTGATGACATTTAGAGATTCCATATACTAGTTGATACATATACGAGCTAAAATACTCCAAATAATTATATGTCCCAGAAGGACAATGTGATAAAAAATAAGTCTTGAGCATGCTAGAAGCATGACAAACTACTCGACTCCATAAAACAAAAAATTATTGAAAGAAAGGAGAAAGAAATAAAAATGGTCACATACTAAAAGGAGGCGGGTACTTATGAAGAGACCCATGACATAACTTTTGATAAAACCCTAGAAGAGGTTCAAGTACCTGAAATTATGAATATAATGAGATATCTCAATTAGTTATGTCATAACTAAATATGATGGAGTTGAAAAAATGAAGTTATTGTCGACAACGATAATATACATAGAACACTTCAATATTATGGAAAAGTGAGGATCTTGAATGAAAATATACTTGAAAGCAATGAGATGAGAACAAGTCATCAAAAATAAATAAGTATTTCTATTATAACTTATGAAATGTATCTCGGACAAGAAGTTCAAACACTTAGAAGGTGTAAAGCTGAGGAGAGTACATGTTAGCATAATAGCAAAAAAATATAAATCATAATATATAGAATTGACTTGTAACAAGAACGTTCACAAGACACCTGATATTGATTATGAAGAGACATACTCTCTTGTGATGGATGCAACTAGTTTTAGGTTCTTGATTAGTCTGGTAATAAGAGAAGGGCTTGATTTATGCCTAATGGATGTAGTTACAGCCTATTTATATGGCCACTTGATAATAACATTTACATGAAACTCCCAAAAAGTTTTAATCTGCCAAAAGCAGCTAATTCAAGTTCTCGAGAACATTACTCAATCAAATTAAACAGATCCCTTTATGGATTGAAATAATCTGGGCGCATGTGATATAATCGCCTTAGTGAATACTTATTGAGGGACGACTATAAGAATGATCTCATTTCTCCATGCATTTTTATAAAGATGTTTAGATTAGGGTTTGTTATAATTGTTGTGTACGTTGATGATTTAAATATCATTAAGACTCTTGAAGAGAATTTAGTGATATTGAAGTGCTCAAAGAAAGAATTTGAAATGAAAGACCTTGGAAAAACAAGATTTTGTCTAAGGTTAGGATTAAAATTGAACAGCTAAAGGATTGAATCCTTATGCATCAAACAACATATATAGAAAAAGTGTTAAGAAGATTTTACATGTATAATGCACATCTATTGGGCAATCCAATAGTTGTTAGGTCAATTGATGTAAATAAAGATCCTTTTTGTCTTCGAGAAAATGATGAAGATTTTCTTAGTCCTAAAGTATCATATTTAAATGCTATTGGTGCATTGATCTATCCTGCTAGTCATACATGACTTGATATATCATTTGCTGTCAACTTATTAGCAAGATTTAACTCTTGTCCAACCCGAAGACTTTGGAATGGGGTTAAGCATGTGTTTTTGTTATCTTCAAGGTACAAGAGATATGAATTTATTTTTCCCTAACCTATCCAAAACAGAATTAGTTGTTTTACAGATGCAGGGTACTTATCTGATCCTCACAATGCTCGATCACAAACTAGTTATGTTTTCACATATGGTGGTACTGTAATTTCTTGGCGCTCTATGAAATAAACAATTACTGCTACGTTTGAGAAATTAATTTTCAACATTGGATTTCATTGTTTCAAATATATTAAGTGATGGTTACATGAGGGAGAGTAAATTCACACACTATATATATGTGGTTGTGATATACTATGTATCAAAGGATTATGTACTTTTTTTTCCTTCACTAGGTTTTTTTCCTATAGGGTTTTTCCTAGTAAGGTTTTTAATTAGGCATATTCTTTATACAATAAACATCTAAATGGATGTTTAACCTTTCATCTCCCTTGACCTTTATTCTTCCATCATTTTTAATATTTCATATTTTTATAATTATTTTTTCCTATTTATGTATTAGAATATGAAGAGTTGAATCTCCCTATATATATAGAGGGGTATGCTACTTGTAAATGAGATGAAATATATAGAATACAATATATATTCTCTCTTTATTCTAATCTATTATCCTTGTGTTCTTTACATCATTATTATTATTTTATAACATATTTTAAATTGTATACATTTTTATAAATTTTTTTAATTTTTTAAAATTTTTAATTTTATATTTTAAAAATATTTTTATATTTATTCTAATTTGTTATATTTACAAATTTTATAAAATTTTATATTAGTTTTTAAATAATTTTTTGCAATTGCTTTATAATTTAATTTTTCTTTAAAATTCTATTTTGTTAATATTTAAAAATTTTTATAAAATTTTTTTATGAATTTTTTTTCATTTTCTAAACATTTTAAATATATTTTATCAACTTTCATCACATGACAAAATATTGATGTGACATGTGATGAATATAACAACAGTCAAGATCTTACACGGAAATTATTCAAAAACTTAATTGATGACTTACATTAGATTAAGAGCACAATTAAATATTATTTTCAATTAAGGATTCATTAATTATTGAATTATCTTATATGAGCTTTGATTATATTAAATATATTAAAAATATAACAAATATCGCTACCTTATAAAAGAAAATGATTAACAAATTCACTCCTCTGTAAAAGAAATAAAAATATTATTAAAATTTGAAAATAGTGATTAAAAGCATAAAAGAAAAATATGTTTATTTTATTTTCAAATTTTAATTATTCTTCAATAATATAATAATTAAACGTAAACTAAATAGAAAAATATTGATTGCCTATCCTTCTTGATAATCTTATCTTTAAAATTTAAATTTACGTCTTATTCACTATGCTCATTGGGGTATAATAATATTTGATAATTATATATTTCTTTTTTTTTATCTAAAGATAAACTATAAAAATAATCATTTTTATTTGTTTCTGGTTACATTTTAGTTATTTATGTTATCGTTTTGTTATGAAGTGATAACTTTGCCATGAAGTTCCATTACTTCTTTAACAGCAATTCTACGTGACAGTCTAAATGTGTTTTAAATGCCAACTTGAATGTTTAAATGAGTTTTTTTTCAATTGTAATTAATTTAAAATTTAAAATTTAAAATTTATTTAATTAAAATTTATTTTCATCTCAACTGGACATTTAAGTTGACATTTAAAACTCATTTGGACCGTCACGTAGGATTGCCGTTAAGGAGATAACGAAGCTTAACGATAGAATGATCGCTTTATAATAAAACTGTAACATAAGTAATTAAAACATAATATTTCAAATATAAATAATTAAAATATATTTTGAGACAAACAAAAATGATTATTTTTGTAATTAATTTTTTATCTTATTATTATTAAACCTCGGCTCCTAACACCGATATTCACTATGCTCGTTGACATTACCATAGATTGTTTGTTTCAATGGATTGGCGTTGGGGAGACAAATTCGGTTTGCGAAGTTCCCTGGGGACCGCACGTTGGCCTTGCATCAGCCCAAGAACGATTGCAAAATCTGTATAAACTAATTTTTCTTTCATTACCGCAAAACCTGAAACATTTGACACCAATTTCTCCATAAAATTCTCTCTTCCTCAAGTCCGTTCCTCATCATCTGCCGTTTTCCCAAGGCCTCCGGTATCTCTAGGAACTAATTAACATCTTAATTCCCTTAGATATTTTGCCCAGACCGAAAACAAGCATTATTTTCAATCTCTCGAAACAATATGGCCTTCCCTAATCTTGTCCTCTTTTCCACACTATTTTCGTTCCTCTTATTCTTTGGCTCAACAGAATCAAAGCTAACAGCCGGTTACTACCACAAAACATGTCCTAAGTTTCAGAAAATAATGCAAACAGTCCTACCAGATAAGCAACTCAGTTCCCCAACAACCGCAGCAGCCACCATCCGTCTCTTTTTCCACGACTGTTTTGTTAATGGCTGCGATGCCTCCATGCTTATTTCCTCCACCGCCTTCAAAAAATCGGAGCGCGACGCTGACGTTAATGTGACAGTTGCTGGAGATGCCTTCGACCTTATTACTCGTCTCAAGACTGCTCTTGAGCTTGAATGCCCTGGCGTTGTTTCCTGCGCAGACATTCTCGCCGTTTCAGCTAGAGATCTTGTTGTAATGACAGGAGGTCCGATCTATGAAGTACTTTTGGGGAGAAAAGACACCAAGGAATCTGATCCCTCGCTAGTTGATAAAAGCCTTCCGAAAGCATTATCACCCATTAATGACTTGCTTTCTCTCTTCTCTTCCAAAGGGTTCTCAGCAGAAGAAATGGTTGCTCTTGTGGGTGCACATACCATTGGTTTCTCCCACTGTAAAGAGTTCGCCAATCGTATATTCAACTTCAGCAAGACTTCTGAGATTGACCCAGCCTATAATCCTGTATTCGCACAAGGGTTAAGGAAACTTTGCCATAATTATACCATAGATCCAGCAATGTCAGCTTTCAACGATGTCTATACCCCAGGGAAGTTTGATAACATGTATTACAAGAATTTACAAAAAGGATTAGGGTTGTTGTCATCTGACCAGGCGATGGCGACTGACAATAGGACTAAGCCATTTGTGGACCGATTTGCTGCAAACGAGACTGCATTTTTTGATATGTTCGCTCGTTCGATGCAGAAGTTGAGCCTTTATAAAGTCAAGGAAAATAATGATGGGGATGTACGACGCAGATGCGATCAGTTTAATACTATTCAGGTTTGATGAGAGATATTAGTTGCGCACATAGATAATTAAACAAGATTTTTTTTTTCTTTGTTCATACAACATGATTTATGTACTCCAAAAATATTGCATTTTAATCTTTTAACCAAAAAATACAATAAAAAAATCTTGTAATAAAGTGTGAGCATTGTATGCGTATATTATTAATGTATTGTTTTTTGGTTTAGAGAAAGGTACGTGTTGTTGTATGATCTCTCTGTTGATTGCGAATGCTTAGAATTTAGGATAAATTATACAAACAGTCACTTAACTTTTATTTTTCGAAATAAACAGTCATTTGGTTTACATTTTAGTCCCTCAACTTTAAAAATGTGACAAAATAGCCCTTTTCCGTCACAAACGTCACGGAACAGTAACATGAAAGTTGACGGTGTCGAAGGAGTGTGGAAAATGTCCAGCTGGCCGGTCACATTTAACAAAACAGTCACTTAACTTTGAAAACGTGACAAATAGTCCTCTTGTTGTCATCCACATCAGCATCATCTTTCATCTCCCCCTTTTCTTCACTTTTACCATTTAACAAATGGGGACAGTTAAAAAGACATCACATGTAAAGATTTCTTTAATTCCTTTGCAGTATGTACGTATAATCTCCCCCTCCTTTGTTTCCTAGGATTACTTGCAAATTCCTTGAGCCTCCTCTTATATTGTACCATAAATGGGCTGCCTAAACATTGAAAACCAACACCAGGAAAGACTTGGACAAGCCGACGAGATTTGTCTTGAACGTAATGGATGAATATTGGTCGACGTAGATATCGGTTAAGGTGATCCAAATCTTGAACTCCTTGGCTTTAACACCCGTCAGATTCTTGATCTTGTTGGGCTCGAAATAAGCATTGATCTCGACATTGTAGCGAAGGACAACATCCTCGAACTTGCACAACTCCCTCTTCTTTTTATGTCGGATCTAGACAAAGTCGGTGTCCTTCTTAACGTATCCACATTCTTGAATGTCTTGAAATGTTAGCAAGCCAATGGGGAACCCTTTTTCTTCTAACAAGGATGTGAATTTCTCTCTGCATGTTTCGTCGCCATAATAAACTTCAGCTTTGGCCTTTATTTCCTTGGTTACACGAGACCTGTTTGAGCCCTTCAACTTTGTGTTGGAGTTTTGGTGTTTGCGGTTTTTAAGGGAGGCTTGGAGGGAGTTTTTGAGGTGTAGGGTGTTAGTCATGTTTGACCCTCGCCAGCAAATTCGGTTATTCGTTTGTGAATTTTACGTATACAGCATACATTAGTAAGTTCTTAATGGAACTTGATTCATTGGTTTCAATGTTTGTCCAACTTAACTCTACAAATCTCATCTTGGTTTAATGGTAAAAGTGAAGAAAATGGGGAGATGAAAGGTGATGCTGATGTGGATGACAACAAGAGGACTATTTTATCACTTTTCGATAACTTTAGTGATTGTTTTATCACATTTTCAAAGTTGAGTGACTGTTTTATTAAATGTGATCGATCAGTTAGACATTTTCCACACTCCTCCGATGCCGTCAACTGCCATGTCACTGTTCCGTGACGTTTGTGACAGAAAACGTGAAAAATGATTGTTTTGTCACATTTTCAAAGTTGAGGGACTGAAATGTAAACTAAGTGATTGTTTGTTTTGAAAAATGAAAGTTGAGTGACTGTTGGTGTAATTTACCCTAGAATTTATTAGATTGTGTAGGTATGTTATCACCTGAGTGTGAATATTGTTACTAAAAATATGAAATTGAGGTAGTGTCCGCAAATATACAGGTCAAATTGTAATACAGTACGAAGTCGACAAGTACTCCGAGAATCGTACCCAAAAAATATGAATACTAAATTAATATTAACCTACATATAAATAAATCTAATTAATAGTTTAAATAAATTATAGTAAGACGAACATAATGTGTGAATATTGTCACTAAAAATACGAAATAAAGGTAGTGTACGCAAATATACAGATCAAATTGTAATATAGTACGGAGTCGATAAGTACTCTGAAAATCATACCCAAAAGAAATGAATTCTAAATTAATATTAACCTACACGTAAATAAATCTAATTAGTAGTTTAAATGAATTATAGTACGACCAACATAATGCAAAAAGAATTTCTTTTTATAAGAAAAGAATTAAACATGCAGAAAATAATAAAATTGGAGAATCAATATATTAACTCAATGAAATCTAAGCATGGTAATTAACTACCGTCCACTATCTATCTATATGGTAAATTTACCTTTTAAGTCCCTCAACTCACATTTTTATAACGATTTAATACCTTTAGCTATAATAGAAACAAATTTTTCCAGCTTTTACGATTTAGTTCTTTTTACTTAATTAATTATCTAAACGTTAAAATTTTCTAACCTAACTTTAATACGACCTTGTAATACTCCTATAAGTAATAAATAAATAATAAAATACTGACTTACTTATCGGAATTATGGTTTCGAAATTACTATTTTCGACATCACTGAAAACAGGCTGTTACAAAATGTCACAATCAATGTTTGGATAAATTAATCTTGATTTTTTGTAGACATATAAAAATTGACATAATAAATATTTGAAATATTTTTTATATGTTTTGAAGTTATCAAGTGATTATAATACCATATGATATATTTTTTTATTAAACTTAAACAATTGAACTTTTATATCGCACCATCCTTTGCTTATGAATTCATTTGCTAAACTCTTGGATTTATTGGGCAATCATATTGAATACTCTCCTTTGATAGACATACTTTTGCTCAAGGATTTATATGTTTAATTATTGGATGTAAATTGCTAGATTATTCAATTGGGACTTCCATTTTGTGTGGATTCTAAATGAGTAATAACATTGAATATTAAAATTTAATCTTACTAAAACACCAAAAGTGGATCCTCTCGGCATATTTTCTTCCAGATATTTGTTTTTTAGTTAATTTTTTTCATTGATTTTTATTTTTAATATTTTTAATGTTTCTTATTTCTACTTTCATTTTTGGCACTCATTCTGAAGTCAAGTGTTAAATATTTGTTCTAGTATAATACTTATAATTTTGTAAGTTCTAATCAACTTAACTTTGAATCGACCTCGGACTTCCGAAATTTTATTACTTAATATAACCCACACTTAATTGTAAACCTAAAAAGTGTCTGTTAATCGACTTACTTTCCTGAAAAGCCGAAGACGAAGAAGCCAAGGAAAAATGACAGTATACTACGCACAAACAACAGGTTCAGTGCAAAATTTCCACTGGGAGCCAATTGTGATTGTCAAAATATTTGATTCATATGCATGGCTTAATCCTCAAACTTATTGAGCTCAAAAGCAATACTTTGAATCAACAAGAAAATGGCAGCTATGAATCGATGGCAACTCTCATCAAACCAACTATGTCATGCCCACTTGCAAGATATTCATGTGAGGTACACTCATATTTGCTGCACCAACTCGACAGTTTCTCCGCAGGAACGCGTAGTAGTAGTTTTTGACGAGTTTCTTGAGGAAAAGGGAGTTCTTTTTCGCCCTTACATCTCCATGTGCCAAGAAATAAGTAAATCCTGAATCTATTGCTTCTCGCAGTGCTGATAGCTCATATTCCAAGCTTGGGTCTTCATCAGATGACATGACACTAGACGGTAATGATGCCGGTGCTTCTTCTGATATACAACTTCCTGCTTCTTCCGATCCTCTATCACGCATCAATGGGATTTTAAGCTCCTTGTTACCAGGAGCATCCCTGGTTCTGTGATCCCTTGAGCCCACAAAAACACTATCGATATCCATCTCGTGCAACCTGCTTTCCAATTCCAGATCTTAAGCTTCTTTCCGCAAGAAATTTTATAGTCTTTGAACAAGAAGTTGCTCAAATGCATGGTGATCCTCCTCTCGGACATCTGTGTAACCATATCGAGCAATACACCTGAAAATATGATAGTCTTTCGGGCCAACTCTACGGAAAAGAAATCTCTCGTCCTGGGGTACCACAGGAACAGGTACATATTTGATGCTTACAAAAACGATAGTAGAATGAATGGCAGGTAAGCTAAGTAGAAACTGCCCGAAAATTGAAGGAATGCCTTGGACAAGCTCGTTGTATAACAAACCGATCCCCGGAACTCTCACTGTCCCAAAGCGTGGAGCCAAGTTCAATCATGAAATCCATCGATATTTTCCCTCTCACCTCACTCTGGTACTTCAACACACTGCCATAGTGCCAAATGTACATGACAGTGAGAAAGTAGCAAAAAAAGTGGAAGCCAACCTCCCTCCATGACCTTTGATAGAACAGCAGAGAAGTAGATCAGCTCTATTGACCCGAATAAGACTGGAAAACACAAAGCCATAAGCAAATTGGTCTGCCATATCAGAAGCATTACAAGAGTCACCAAGATAGTTGTGACCAGCATAACAACAACTTCAGCTATGCCTGAAAAAACAATTAAATGAGCATTAGAGCGAAGCATATGCTAGCAATAGAAGCACTAGAATACTTTGAATAAAGGAAAGCAAAACTGTGGTGAGAAAAGATGCTAACCATAGGCATTGGCGATATCTGTTGTGCTGCGAAAGATGGAAACAACAAATACACACATTATCATTAAGAACCAATTTATCACAGGGATGTAAATTTGACCCATCTGTCTCCTTGAGGTGTGAATTATCTTCAGTCGCGGGAAGCATCCAAGAGCCATAGACTGCTTCACACATGAAAATGTAGCAGATATCATTGCTTGGCTGGCAATCATGGCAGTAACGGTGGCTACCATGAAAACTGGCCAGAAAAGGCTATCTGGTTGTTAAATAAGAAGCAAAATAAAAGGTGTCAAAATCTGCACCTAATGAAAACTAAATTTTCTTTATTATAATATAAAGATAAGCAGCATGCCGGAAACTGTAACCTGGCACAGAACCATAGAAAATTCTTGCTGAAGTTTCAGGGTATTTCATTAGATACGCAGCCTGGCCCATGTATGCCAAGAGAAGACAAGGAAACACAACAAAAGTGAATGCAATCTGTGCAGGCAACACGAATAACTCATACTGTAAATGAAAATCCAAGGTGATTTTTCAAGGAATTAATGAAGAGCAAACCTGGATGGATGGTACAGAGAAATGCCCTAAATCAGCAAACATTGCTTCCGCTCCTGTAAACATAAAGGGATGTATACTTGTTTCCACAACTTCACATCAAGAAACAACTCATCTAAACATTAAATGCAAGTATTAAAGCTATTATTTTGCAGGTTCTAAAATGTACAAGTATTAAAACTATTCAGCTATGGCATTATGAGTCTGTGCTGTCAGGATCTGCTAAATAAAAGCATACCATACTTGTAATGAACAAAACGCAATCTTCAAGAGAAGAACATGCATCTTTGTTGTTCTTCTTGAAGAAAAAAAATATATAGGTCGGATTGAATGCCTTGACGACCATGACATCAGACTTCAAGAGATTGTAAAGGCCTATAGCACCCAAAGAAAAGAACCACAAAGCAAGTGCAGGAGCAAAAATGAAGCCAACTTTACTTGTTCCGAACTGTTGTATGCTGAACAATGCCATCAGGATTACAATTGAAACAAGAACCACAGTGACTGTGAAAAAATAAATAGATGAAGAAAAATTATGGTAGTTCATCTCTCTAAAACATAATTAATTTATAGGCTAAAGCTATAAACATTATCAATTAGATAAGAACTACCTTATGGTACTTACTTGTATTAAAGCCTTTTATTTCACCCTGAAGACCGCTTACAGCAGACATAACTGCAACAGAGAATCATACAATCTCACATCAGTATTAACCTGGCGTATAACTTTGAAGTCATTCGATATGTCGGAAAGAATAAGCACATCGGTACCATACGAGCTGGTGGAATTATGAGCAATCCATTTTTAAGCAATAAAAAGCTTAGACAAAGCAGTGGCAATCAATTCAATCAAGCAGAGAAAGAGAAAAAGAAGGAAAAGGTATTTTGCCTGTTAAGCTATGAAGCATGGATACGGACACCTACGGTACGACACGATATGAACACAAAGATACAGTAATTTTTAAAAATGTGACACGAGTACAACAGGATAAGGCAATAAAAAAATATTTTTAATATTTTTATATATATACTTTTATGTTAAATATTTTTTTAAAGAAGATTAAACTTTTATTAAAACAGAACAAATTAAAACTCAATTAACATGTCTAACAAACTGGGTCTAGATAAACTTTCAGATCAACAATAAAAACGAAGAACAATTCTAGAAGCAACAGATACTTCAGCCAATTAAAATAAATAATTAGAAGCAACTCTTATGTTAAATGCCACGTGGGTGACATTCTTTTTATATATTTCACACTCATAGTTATTTTATGAGAGTGAAAAATGATTTTCTTGAAAAATAATAAAACTTAGTCACACTATTTATAGAGAGGTAGATTTTTAATTAGAATAATTTATTTTAATATATATTTTATTTAATTAAAAGTTTTTTATTTTGGTTTCTTGTTCCAAAGAATAAACTCCGTAACCTCTATTTAAGGGGATTATTTTGAGTATAAAATAAGTAGAAACTAAAAAAAAATTATGGGTGTGTTTGATTAGCTGAAAAAGTTGAAGGATGAGAAAATGGAGTAAAAAAAAGAAAAAAAATAATTTTTTAGTGCATCTGGTTATGAAAAAAGTGGGAGAAAAAATAATAAGAGAGAATATTTTTCAATAAAATTCAATTCTTTCATATTAAAATGATAAAATGAGAGAAAATTAGATAGAAAATTATGTATTTTTCAAATTTTTCTTTTCTTTTATTTTTTAATTCTATTCAGCAATGAATGAAAAGAAATTATTTTTCTTTTCATTTTTTCATCTTTTCTATCAAGCACATCTATGAAAAAAATAATTATACTTTCCATCTTTTTAATTTTTTACCGCTTAAATTTTCATCCTTCCAATTTCCTTTTTACTCTATCAAACAAAGCTTGAGATTTGAGTATCTCTTTAAAGATTCCTAAGCTTTTAGGAAAAGTTTAATGAATTTAAACTTGTTTGATTGTTTTAAAAATATTGAATATCAGTGAAAAATTGAAAGAGATTTATTCAATAGTGTCGATAAATGATAATAAAATTATACAAGTCTAAATTACTTAACGATTTTTTTTAAATTAATATCATTATATGTTTTTATAATTATTTTTTTTTATTACTTATTAGTTTTGGCTATTAATAATTGAAAGGACTTTTCGTAAAGTTTATCTTGACTTCGTATTTTAGGATAAACTTTCTTGAGGAACAAAGTAATATTATGGTTAGTAATTTTTTTTTTTTGGTGAATTATAAGGGGAGGACAAAACCCTAACAACAATGTAACTAATACGACTTAAATCCAAGCCTCACCTAGGGTAATGAACATCTTTGATCATCAGGCCAACAAACGGGTTCGTTATGATTAGCTTTATGTCCAAGGCAAAAAAGTCTAACATGTGAAAAATGGAAAGAAGACAAATAAATTTATTTTAGCAATATTCATAATTAGAGTTACTTTTTTAGTCAGTATCTTCTTGCATTATCTATCTACCTGATATTGCCGGGGTTAGAATACCATCTCCTATGATCATGGAAGTTCCAACCAACACCAACAGCAACAGGAAGGTCTTCGAATATGGCCTCCTTTCCAAACTCTCTTTTATGTTTAAAGCCCTTTCTAATTCTGGAGTAGGCAGTTTGAGTTTAAAACTTTATATCTTTTCATCTGCTGCTAACGATTTGGCAGCATGTTGACCTTAACATACGTGCAAATCAGCGAGTATAGTGCAAAGTTTCCCCCAATAATTGGCATTCAGTTTAGTGTTAAGATGGAGATGATATTCGACAGAGCGACCAAGATTAAGGATAAGAGGAATCCTACTTTAAGCCCTTACCTTCTCCATTATCATTGGCTTTAAGCACAACAAATACATATTTTGCCAAGAGGATTAGGGCAATTGTGTACATCACCAGTGATAAAGCCCCTAAGATATCCACATCTGATTCAATATGTACCTTGCTGAAGACATCACTGAAAACATATAAAGGGCTTGTACCCATGTCACCATAAACCACCCCAAGTGCTTGAAAAGTCAATCCAAGAGTGCGCCAAGTCGAAAGGTCCTTTTTGGTTAAAATAATATATTTAGTTAGAGAATATAATTAAGCATACTGGAAGCTAAATTCCTTTGTAAAAGTATCAAACTATAACTATAGGTGTTGGAAACAAAATAAGGTCTCACTACAGCAAAACAGGTTATTAGCGGTATTTTTAACGGTGTTTGGATAGGAAACGCCGCAAAAGGTAAAGTAATAGCGGCGTTTCTACATAAACGCCGCAAAAGGTAGAGTAATAGCGGTGCTTATGGGAAAGCGACGCTAAAGATCAGAACAATAGCGGTACTTATAGTCAAGCGCCGCTAAAGGTCAGAGCAATAGCGGCGCTTATGAGCAAAGCGCCGCTAAAGGTCAGAGTAATAGCGGTACTTATTTAGCGGCGCTTATGGAAAAGCGCCGCTTATGGAAAAGCGCCGCTAAAGGTCAGAGCAATAGCGACGCTTATAGTCAAGCGCCGCTAAAGGTCAGAGCAATAGCGGCGCTTATGAGCAAAGCGCCGCTAAAGGTCAGAGCAATAGCGACGCTTATGGGCAACCGCCGCTAAAGGTCAGAGCAACAACGGTGCTTATGGGCAAGTGCCGCTAAACATCAGAGCATTAGTGGCGCTTATTTGAAAAACGCCGCTAATTTATTTAAATTTTATATATCTTAAATTAAATTAAATAATTAATTTTTTTATTTAAACTGGTGTGATTACATATGGTACACATACCTTGCACACATAGGCTTAAATAATTTAATTGATACATTAAGGGAAAATTTTAATTATCTTTAATTATATTTAGATAATATTTAAATCATAAGTTATTCATGTTAAACTATTGAGTGAGCTATGATTTAATCAATGATAATATCTATTCATTAATTCCTAATTAGTATAATACTTTTGGTATGCAAAATTAGGAATATTACCTTTTCATCCTTAATTCATTTTTAAACACAAGAATCATGAATGCTTTGCTTAAAATCATATGTTTGGATCGCTTGATCAAACTTTAAGTTTCATGAGTGAGATGTTTGCTTAAGCTCATATATAGATGTTAGCAAATTGCAAACTTTATGCTCTTCGTCTTTCAATATATAATTTTTAGGTGAAAATCGGTTCCAATATCAATGACATCATCTCAAATGAGAAAAAGATTTAAGGTTGATATACTTTTTAAAGATCTTTTTCCTTTATCTGTATGTGCGATGGTTTGAACTCATACCATTTATATAATTTTATTAACTAAACACTCTAAATATTATTAAGATTAACTTAATGGTTTTAACTTTTAACTTCAACAATGGTAAATATTTATCAAAACGACGTAGTTTTACCTTTTCTTATTCGGATTTTCGGATAACTCAAATTGTGTAATTTGTATTCGAGTTAAACCGAAAAACTTAATTTTTTATTTGAATTGATCCGAATAACTCGATTAACTCAAATAACTCGAACTATTTAATTCAAAATTTAATTTTTTTATCTAGTTTTTCAAATCAAGTCAGATTTTGCTCACCCCTACTCACCACATGCACCAATCGAAAGCTCTTGCTCCTTTTCCTTTTTTATAGTTTTTTTTTTCATGAATCAACTATAAATGTCAAGAATATGTGAACATTACATCAACACGTATTTATCCATCTAAGCTAAATTAAAAATGTCAACAATGAGTTTCAAACCTGGACAATAAAGAAAAAGACTAGTCATCTAACCAATTAAGCTAAATTAATTATTGATACATTAGGGGAAAATTTTCATTATCTTGAATTATATTAGTATAATATTTAAAATTCATAAGTAGAAAAAGAATTCAAACTGTTAATAAATAGATTCGAACCAAGACAATAATGCAATCTTTAAATACCAAAACTACACACTAAATCTATTAATAGAAAAGGATTTAAAATTCATAAGTAAAAAAGAATTCAAACTGTTAATAAATAGATTCGAACCAGGGTAGTAAGGCAAAAAGACAAGCATATTAACCAATAAGCTTAAATTATTTAATTGATACATTAAGGGAAAATTTTTATTATTTTTAATTATATTTATATAATATTGTATAAAAAATAATTTAATTTGTTAACAATGAGATTTGAACTAGGGACATAAGGAAAATAGACAAGCATCTTAATCATTAATATTATTATATTACTTATATTACGTGTTTTAAAATTTTATCGGATCTATTTTGTACACGTGTCAAATCTGAAAAAATAATACGATAATTTTATAAAAAAAATTCACATCCCCTTTAACATATATCAAATTTGGATATATAAAAAATTTGTTATATTTATATAAAATTTGAAAATAAATTAAAAAAATTAAAATATGGGAAAGAGCATTAGCAGCGTTTTTTCCATAAACGCCGCTAAAGGTCAGAGCATTAGCGACACTTTCTCATAAACGCCGCTAAAGGTTAAACAATAGTGGCGTTTTTTCGTAAGCGCTGCTAATTTATTTAAATTATATATATATTAAATTAAATTAACTAATAATATTAATAATTATTTAAAAACTTATATAAACTAAAAAAAATTCTAAAATTTTAAAAAATATATTAAATTTTAAAACTTATATAAACTAAAAAAATTGGTTTTATGTTTTTCCCCCCAAATCCCCAAATCAAATTCTCATTCCTATTAAGTTATTGTTTCCTTTTGCTCCAGTTAGTTTTCTTCTCTCTAAATGCAGTTTGCTAACTTCTGCGATAGTAGATTTAATAATAGTCTTTTTTTCCTCTTTCTCGGTGTTTATTAATGTATCTTTTTTCTTGTACTTGCAGTTCTTTGTTGGGGGTAACTGGAAATGTGTAAGAACCCTTTATCTTAAAGTATGTTCCTTTCAATTTGTTAAAGAATTCCTCTAGCCTCGATTTACTTCTCAGACTTGGTTTCTAGTTTAAGGAAGCAATGTCTACAACTAGATGCCCTTGTCAATTCCTCAGAGTATGTTCCTTTCAATTTGTTAGAGAATTGTTTCATAATTAATTCTCTTGTTAGTTTTTAAACCTTTAACTTTAAAGGCAAAATCTACAATGGGCAGGGGTAAAGGCACTCATCAAAGAAACGAGGACATATTTCTGAAAACTGATAAAATTGTAGACGATCTTTTCTACTTCAAGGACATGCTTTCTGTTGGCAAATCTCTTTTAAGTAGAGTTGTCTCCCAAAACCTTCTGAGTTTACTTATACTCCCCTAGCTACTTCCACGATTGAAGTTTGGAGAGAATAAAGTAAGTTTATGATTCTTTTTGTTCTTAGTTTTGTACTTCTAATTCTAAAGAAATTTACAAATTCTTTAAAAGAATAGAGATATCTGGTGTGTGACAATTAAATTTCTGATAGATCTGCTTCTTGCTTATTACATATTGGGGTATGTATTTTTGGAATAATATCTTAAAACTCTTTCATGATGTCTAAATTCAAGCTGTCTGGTTCTTTTAGTTTCGATGGCAACCCTAGGGATGATAATACATGTATAAAGAGGTTGGCATCTTTCTATTCTGATGTCATAGTTGATCTTTGAGTTCTTGACAATGTCAATAAACTATTTTAAGTCTCATAAAGAAGGGGATATTGATAAATTCTTTCTTATGGTTTTATTTTCTTTCTTAAGAAGTAATGCAGAGATTAATGTGTATACTTAGGTCTATTGGAAGTATTGTTTCACCACTAAGCTGATTCCAACTAAAAATAAAATTTTATTTGTGTTATAACTTGGGGATTGCTTCACCAGTCTAGAGGCTTAGTTCATGCTCAAAAGAGTTAACCGTTACTTGGTGGCATTAGATATGTTTTTATTCATTTTCTGCCTTAAGATTTGACCATTACTTGGGAAATAGAAAACACAGACAACTATTTAGGCAGTCTCATAACTGAAAATATATGGAAAGAAACTATATATGTGATGAATACATAGGCGATGCAACAGTTTGTTATATAGTTACTTTTTCCTACAATGGTTGCAAGATTGCAATGAATTATAATTTGTATTGATTCTTTGAAATTATTGTTGGTGCAAGTTTGGGATATTTGTGTATTTGTTTTCAAACAATCATAGTATATCATTAGCATCTTTATTTCTATTGCTCACATCTACAGAAAACAAAGGTATCTTATATTTTTAGTCCTTTCGGTATATATATCACAGTCTTCTTCTTTGGATATAAGACATAAATCCTTGCATCAATAATTATTTTTTATTTCTTTCACTGCACATTTTTTTTAATTCTTTATTTTTACAAAAAGAGAATATTGTAATTTTGGCTTATCCTATAGATCTGGAGCATTTTCCAGCATCACTGCTTGGAATTAGTTAAAGTTAGGGCTTGATGGTAAGAAAGGATCTCATATATGTTTGAATGGATTTATTATGTCTGAAACTATATACTAGATTAAGCTTGTCTAATAATTATTGGGATGGATGACCACCTGTTCTTCCTTTAACATAGTAATATTGGCTTTTTACCCTCCTTGGGAATAAAACCACATCATTTTGTCATTTAGTCTACCATTAGAAACATGTTTAAAAATATACAGGACTTCAATTACTTCCTATGATGTCTCAATGAGTTCAATTTGTTGTCTTGATACTAGTGGAATATTTGTTTTTGCTGGTGGATAAGTTTCAAATTATTTAGTTTAGATCATTGTTAAGTATGTATTTTATCTCCCTTAGTGCAACTACTTCTATTGATTTCATGGGGAAACTAACACAGAAGTGGTTGTTCTTGACTCGTATCTCTTTCACAATCCATTGCTTGGTGTAAGGTGTGGTAATGTTGATTAGATCTTAAGTTTATGCGGCTTTAATTTAACTCTTTTAAATAATTTTTTATATACATCTTAATGTTGTAACTTACCAAATAAGTTGTATGTAATATTATAATTTAAATATTGATCTTGTGAAATATATTCATTACTATTATTGTTGTAATTAGTTACTAATGTTTCAACTATTTTATGTGTATCGCAAATAATATGCCTAGAAGAAGATTCCAAGATCTAAGTATTATTCAAAATCCTCCAAATTCGGAAGAAGGTACGTGTGGTTTTATTATGTAACCCTAATAAGTAGAGAGAAGACCAATGTATGTTGTGAAGTGACCATTCATGCAACAATTCGTTCATCTAGCGAATAGGTTAAATGCCAGGAGCATGGTGAATTGTCAGATGGCGGATTATCAAGCAGACAAACTTTGGCGAACAACCCAAATATGGCGGATAGTCCAAATGTGGCGGACAGTTCGAGTGTGTGAAACAGAATGCTGGACAGTCTAACTATCAACTTTGCCTCAAAGCTTTTGTTACAAGCTAACAAGTTGTCAACTTGTTCTATAAAGTTGCTAGATTATTTTATTTATCTTTAATCTGAAAGGTTAATGTAAGCGGTGTTGATTAGACAAAAATTGACCAATTAGTAAATTCTATGTATTTAGATCTATCAACTTGTCAAGTTGTAATTGGTGCTTTTCTATTTGAAGTTCTACATTGCATGAAATTTTTGAAAGGTGATTGAATTGAAAAGTAGCAAGTCAGCTTTAATTGCTAGAATTTGATTTGTTCATCTTTTCTTTCTTAGACAAAATAAAAAAAAAAACAATTGGTATCTACAGCCAATCATCTTTTGAGGGCCTTTGTTTTGAAAGAAAGAACAACCTCTGTTTCCTTTTTTTTTATTTTATAAAAATGTCTTCAACTAGTTTCACACCTCTTTCACCACCAGTCTTTAATGGTGAAAATTACCATATTTGGGTAGTCAAGATAAAGACCTAGCTACAATCTTATAACTTATAGGAGGTCGTGAATGTGGTTGTAGAGCCACCATCGTTGAGAGTCAATCCGACAATAGCACAAATTAGACAACATAGTGATGATCATGCTAAGAAATTCAAGGTGATGTCATGTCTTCATAATGGTGTTTCTAATGTGATTTTCACCAGAATCATTGTTTGTGATACTCTAAAGCAAGCTTAGGATAAGTTGAAGGATGAGTTTCAAGGTACAAACAAGACAAGGCAGCAGCAAATCATCAATTTGAGGAGAGAGTTTTAGAACCTGAAGATGAAGGAGTCTGAAACTATCAAACAATATTCTGACAAAATCATGGTTGTTGTAAACAACATAAGGTTACTTGGAGATCAGTTTCCTGATAGTAGGGTAGTCGAGAAGGTGCTCACTACACTTCCTGAAAGGTACAAGTCAAAAATATTGTCCCTTTAAGATTGAGAGACCTATCAAATATCTCTATCAAAGATAATAAATACCCTTTACGCTTAAGAACAGAGGAGAGCTGCAATTCTATTCAAACACACAATTCATTTTTGGTTTCAATGAGCTAGCGGAGGGACCGATTGTACATATGTAGTTGAGGATCAAATCATTAATAATTAAGTTTTGGCTTTTCACTTATTAATTATAAACTCATTTAGTCACGAAGTTATTCCACTATAGTATCGTGACTGAGCTCTCCTCGACGACATACTATTACGAAAGCGACTACTCAATGCTCGTCCAATGACCTTGTCATAAGTGTATTACCCTCATAGGATACCATTGATCTATTTGGGATAATATTCGCTCTCCCAATATGATCCTATTTTATCTCATGGTAATCATTACATCTTTCATCATGAAAACTTAATCACTATCAAATAGTGATCAAGTTATCCATCACAAAGACGAACGACTCGTGGCCACGTTTACTTTCCATCAAACATGTAATGACAATGAGAGGATATCATTTACCCATGTCTCAAACTATGAATTCCACTATTTTGAATGGTGCTACATACTGCAGAACTCATAGACCCAACACACTAGCTTTCGGTTCCTTATCTATTTGAACTCAGGCTTTTACTTACATCAAAGTGTACGAGTTACGCATACATATTCCGCCATCCACTCATGATTTATGTATGTCACACTATGAACGTCACAAGTGAATAAATCTATAAACGGATTCAAGATATAGTATGCTTGGGTCATGTCTAATGTACTGGCAGTCCAGTCAGTCACATCTATGTCTCTGTCAGTCTAGTTAGTCACATTTATGTCCCTATCTTCTTGGAGTTATCCACTCTGACGTTCAAGACAAGACATCTCCTCAATTGGACTTGATAGACAACATATTAGTTTTTCATCGGTTTTCTCATTTTCGATTAGACTAATGACATGTTTAGGTTTGTCTACTTATACAAGTTGTCTTTCTGTACTATGACTCGACCACATAATACCGCTTAGTATTAGTTAAATATTAGACAACCAATGAGCAACATTTACTTCCATTTTACTTTGCGTGCAAAAATCATGTGAAGATAATTATACAAAGTATATTAATGTAATCAATAAATTTGTTTTATTAACCAATCTATTTGAAAAAAAATACAAGTGTATATTGACAAAAAATACTACACTTTGGGCACCAGATCCAAACAGATTGCGGCTAAGAATCCATCTTAAATTGATCATCTTCAAACCATGCTTAACTCTAAGTTCAAGATGAAGAATTTAGGTACAGCAAAGAAAATTTTGAGGATGGAAATTTCGAGAGATAGATATTTCGAGAAATTTTTTTTATCACAAAAAAAGTACATCATGAAGATACTTGAGTGACTTGAGATGCAAGATTCAAAATCGTTAAGTACTCCTCTAGCTGAATACTCTAAACTCTCAATTTTAGATTCCCCACAAAATGAAGAATATGAAAGGTACATGTCAAAAGTACTTTACTCAAGTGCAGTCGAAAGTTTTATGTATGTGATGGAATGCACTAGTCTTGATAGTTCACATGTTGTTAGTGTTGTTAGTCGATATATGGCCAATCCCAGTAAGTTACACTGGCATGCAATTAAGTGACTTTTCAGATATTTGTGGGATACTTCTAACATGTGCTTAAAGTTCGGAAGAACGCAAAAGGGTTTGGTCGAATTTATTGGTTTTGATTATGTAGGAGACTTAGATTGAAAAAGGTTTCTCACAGGTTACTATTTTCTTTTGGGAATTGTGCCATTAGTCGGAAAGTGACACTTCAAGTTACAGTATCTTTGTCGACTAATGAAGCAAAATACATTGAAATTACAGAAGCAGTAAAAGAAGCAATTTGGTTAAGGGGTCTATTTAGTGAACTGTTAATCGAATAGGGGCTAACTATTGTATATTGTGGTAGTCAAAATGTCACACATCTCACCAAAGATCAAATGCATCATGAGAGAAAGAAACACATAGGCATTTGTTATCACTTTGTTCGAGAGGTGATCATTCAAGGGGATGTTTAAATTGTAACGCCCCAAACTCGACTTAGACGTTATGGCCAAATCTTAGAAGTTACATTAACAACGCTTGAAATTATTTACTTTTTGAAATTGACTAGGATTGAGGTGCTTTGTGAAAACTTAAAATTTTGAATATTTAATGATTTTTTTATTTGAAAAAAATACTTATTAAAAATATAACCTTTAGAAAGTAAAGTGCGTCATTATATTATAATGTCATTTTAAGTTATTTGAAAATAAAGATCTTGTATTATAATTATTTACTAGAAAGGTTTTGAGTAAAATTCTTTCGCAATGGACTTTTATAAAACTACTTAAAAAATTACAAATTATAATGTTGTTTTAAACCACGTAAAATCATAAATAATTTAAATAAACTTCATATTTTAAAATATTTTACATCGCATAATTTTTTCATGCATGTACAGCAGTTCTAAGTTATAAAATAACCAACAACCAAAAATAAAAGAAATGTCCAAAGTCCAAAGTCCACACAAAAACCACATAGTTTTAAAAAATCCATTATTGAAAATCCATAAAATAAGCATCCGAGAGACTTCGCCTGTAACTCCCTTTACCCGGTCCAAGAGATACGATTAAATCCAGAAGGTTATTTACGTAATTATACACACACGCAATTAAGATAAAATAATTAACTTCCAAAATAAATACCAAAATCCCCAAAATTAAAATCAACTTACAACCCAAATAATAATTAACAAAGTATAATAAAAACCCAAAAATAAAATAAAAATAATAAGTTAAAATAAAACAAGTTTATAATTATGCCTCTGGGTACTAAGTCACCTATACCTCAAGTATTCGTAAAGGAAACTGTAAGAAAGTGAGCTATAAAGACCAGTGTGTCTCTAAAGTACATACAACTTAGTATATAATATCACAACAATTTATAACTCAAAAGTAACCACTAATCATGTTACAATCACATGCACAATGCAATGCACTCATACTCCAACACACCAACACAGTGAAAAGGTTCCTCAGAACCCTTTTCCAACCAATCGCCACTAATCGCAGTGTGGTTTTAGTATCAACCGTTTAAAGGAATGATAACCACGTCTTCCACCATACAATCCCACCCCATGAACACATAGTGATATGATTACATAATTATCTCAATTTAGTCTCAATCTCAATCTCATAATATTTCTCATATATATATATTTCTCAATGCACAATAGAATAATCACAATAACTTTAATAAGTCACATGCTCTGTATATATGCATGACATTATCAACATACATTACACAACTCCACCTCAATCATACCATTTTCACATCACAACATAATCATCACATTAACAATATACTACAATACAACATGCAATCACAAATGACACAACACCTCAAACAATAGGTTATGTTTAGTTAGAAACACACCTCTAGGAAGTAGAAATACTGACGATGAGGAGGTCGTCCACCACGCATTGATTGATTACCTGGTCTAATAGGATTCTATCCTACAAACACAACTAAACATTAATACTATCCTAACCACCACTTAACACAAAACTTAACTTAATTAACTCATGTGTAACTCTCGAAACCGGTGCAAGAGTAGGTTGTACAGGTGGAGGAGGAGGTAAAACGTCAGCTTCGGAGTTGTGATCACCTAAACACAAATACCTCACATTAGATTTTCCAAATTAAATCTCTGAATAACTCTAAGTACGAAGTTAAAGATAAAACAGTCAAAACGAGGTTTTCGGGTTTGAATTTGACAAAACAGACAACGAAAATGGACTCAGGACATTAAAAAATGGTAAGGTAAGGTTTCTTAGAAAAGTCAACAATCAACCCAAAAAGTCAATGGTCAACGGTCACGGTCTACGGTCAACTGTCAACGATCAACGAGTTTGGTTCAGTTGGTTTGGGTCAAAAGGTTTGGGTTTAGTTTAAAAGGGTTTGGGTCAAAGGTTAATAAGGTTTGGGTTTGATTTTGTTTAAACTTGGGCTTGATTAGCTTGTAGTTTGGGCTTAGGCAAAAGGTTAGCCCACTTCACATTACAACACAAGGTTTTTAAGGTTAAATCCCCCCCAAATAGCATCGACGGTGGTGCTACGGTGGCGATGGCGATGGTCTAACGATAGAAGCGATAGTTCGATGGAGGAGAAAGAAATGAAGAGGGTTCAGGTCACTAGGTTAAAGAAGGAGAAAAGAGAAGAGTGAAAAAAATTAAAGAAAAAGGATGATGTTACATAGTGGCGCACGGAGGTTGTAATAGTGGTGAAGGGCGACGTTAAAGGAGGTAGTGGAACAAAAACAAGAAAAAAAATGACGGTGCAATGGAGGTTCAGTGGTTCAAAACCAAAGAACGATGGATGAAAGGAGGAATTAGAGAGAAAATGGGTGGTTGATGGCTAAATAAAATGAGAAAATAGGGTAGAGCTTTAGGGTTATATGGCAATGAGAAGGGAAGAATGAAAAGATGGATGAAGATGAGTTTTGTCAAACATGTCTAGGTTTAATGAACATCACTCATGGTAAGAGTGAAAAGAATGGCAAGTTAGGGGGATAAAGGAGTGAAAAGGGGGCTTAATGAGGGAAGGTTGACTCACATATAAGGAAAGAATCTTTCCCCATGCATGGTAACTAGGTTGGACGGCATGGAGTGTTCACAATAGCAAGTTGTAAAAAAAATTAAATAAAAATTTGTGAGTGTGAGGAATTGAACATATAATCTTTAAAAAACTAATTAAGCTTTTAACCACTTGATCATTCACTTACTTGTTATCATTTTAACAGAAAATATTTAAAACTATGGGATAACCTTTGCTAAGGGTTTAAAACAAACTTGCACCAAATAAAAATTAACGAGAGGGAAGGGATTCAAACTCAAATCATTAAGGACAGCTCCACCACTACTCTTTCATCCTTATGACGTGATGGTTGTAACACCTAAAACCCATTGCCATTGCCAGCTAGGGTCCTGGGTTCTTTCGTTCGAGAATCTTAGATTAACTTTCAATTTTCTTCCTTCATTCACATTTTAACGAAGCATTTTTAATATACACATCATAAAATACAAATAAGAGGACAATGCAATTCAAATAGGGGTAAAAAGGTCATTTCCACATTTTTGGGAGACTTCTACCAATACATGTTGGACAAGTATCGGTAGTAGTCAAGTCAGTAAACAATGTTAAAATAGTAACAAACTTCTACCGATACAAGTGTACTTTCTACCGATACTTGACAAGCTTCTATCGATACTAAAAACTCCAGAGAGCTAGGAAGTTTTAGTCTGCAACTTCTATCAATACAAGTAGACGTTCTACCGATACTTGTATGTTTAAAACTATTGATTCATCAAATTCTACTATCGAAACAACACAAAACAAAATCTAACCTCTCTCTTACTCTGTACTTCTACCGATAAATGCAAGAAAACTACCTAAACAAGTAAGCAGATTTCCAAAAATGCACACAATTCTTCTAAGTATTGAAACTACTATAACAAAACATTTCATAGATATAGATGCAATATGATATTCATCCAAAATGACTTAAAACAAGGTTACAATGGTTAATCACAAGTCATACTAACTAGATACAATCGAGCCAAACATTTTGGAAACATTCTAGAGGTTTTACAACAAATCATATCAAGTTCACAGATCCTACTACATGCAATATAAGCCAGGTGATACGACAAACTACCAAACGAGTTCCCGGGATAATGTGATTCTTCTTAGGGATCCTATCTCAACAGTAAAATGAATCTACAAAACAAAGACAATACACATGTAAGATTAAATAACTTAGTAAGTTCGTTGTACAATTAACTTACGTAATAACCAAAACTGAAAAAGTGAATGTGAACTATCATTTCCATCCCTTCCGTCTTCCGTCTTCCGTCTTCAATATTCAATATCCCTTTCGAGTCTTTTAGTGAAATAACTATTTGCAATCCAGTAGTGCTCTTACGAGCCAGTATGCTCAATCGAGCTAGTATGCTCAAACGAGCCAATATGCTCAAACGAGCCAGTATGCTCAAACGAGCCTGTATGCTCTAACGAGTTTGTAGGCTTAAACGAGACAGTATGCTCTAATGAGACAATATGCTATTCCTTTCGCGTCTTCCATCACGATCCATCATCAAGAATAAAACCAAACAAGTAAGGTTAGCATTTAACAAGTAGAATATAATATGCGAACTTACCGGACAATTTTATAGCAAAAGGAAAACTCTAGGGATTATTCTGTAACTTTTCCTTTTCCTCGATCAGCCGCTCGCTCGTGATCTAAATAAATAAATCATTAAATTTCCATATTAAATCATAAAATTTAGATCTTTTCTTGTATTCATGTTCTTTTTGGAAAATTTACGAAATTACCCCTATACTTTCACTTTTATTCAGTTTAGTCCTTTAAGTACAAAACATGCAAAATAATCTTTCTACAACTCAACACCTACATGCAATTATCTCACATCAAGTACATGCATTTTCCTCATTTTCACAATCTAGTCCTCAAACCCTAATTTTATAAAAAATCACTTCACAAGAGTTTTAACTCTAATCATCAAGCATACAAATCTATCAAAAACTTTCAAGAACAAGCATATTCAAAAATGGTTTGTAACTTTTGACAGATTTACAAATTTGTCCTTTGATTAGCTAGATTAAGCTAACACGGACTCATAAACATAAAAATCACTAAAAACGGACAAAGTTTGCTTACTCAATCTTCAACACAAAGCTTGGTGGAATGTAAGCTTGTTCTTTAGGGTTTGTCTTGAAGAAGAAGTTGAAAAGAAGAACAAAAATTATGTTTAATTCTTTTAATTTTAACTAAAATAGGTTTTCTCATAATTTTAAGTAATTACCGTTTAAAAATCTCATGATTTTTCATTCAACCTAGTCAAAATTGTCCACTCTTATTGAGGATGGTCTATTTACCTTTTAAGGACTTTAGCTTATCATGCAATTAAAATCTAGTGCCCTTAATTAATGGAACTCTACCTTTGTACTCTTTACGATTCAGTCCTTCTTATTAAATTAACTATTTAAAAGGTAAAATTTCTTAACCAAAATTTAATATGACATTCATGATATCATGAATATCAAATAACTAATATTTATGACTTGACTCATCAGACTTGTGGTCTTGAAACCATTGTTTTCAACACCACTAAAAACCGGGCTGTTTGAATGGTCATCTCATCACGACGAGAAACAAAGCTTCGTCTCGATGATGTGATGGTCCTTCATGTCCCGATGACACATCAAGCCATGTCACGACGTGGTGAAGTGCAGTCCAAGTTTTTTGGCTTTTCTTCTCCCAATTAAACTTTGTTTTTAGTTTCCCACTTAAGCTCTATTTAACCTAGAGTCGTTGTAGACATGCTACAAATTTTAGCCTACAAATAGGCCTTAATTATTCTAGATTTTAGAACAACAGAAATATTTAGATTGAGAGAAATTTGTTCTTTAGTTTGAAGGTTTTATTTTTGGAGCTTCGAGTTTTCATTTAATTCTCTCTATCTTTTATTCTCCTTTATTATAGTGATATCTTTTTTTTTCCCGTAATTTTTTGTCCTCGTTTGAGGAGTTTTTTCACGTTAAATTTTACATGTTTAATATTTTCGATTCTATTTTATTTATTTATTCATTGCATACACAGATTAATTTCCTACATATTTGTTCAAAAATAGGACAATCAAAACCTTTTTTAAGATGAAGTGTCAAAATCAACGTCTTTTACTTGTTTGGGCACTTTCAAAATTTGTCCTAATTTAAGAATTGGATGGAATTTATTCAAAATTTATCCAAAAACAAAGTTGAATATGAGAAACCAAGAATGTGAGAAAAAGGGTAATGTAAAGTGAAAAAAAATTCAGATACGAGAGAATCGTTGAGAATAATAGTTGTGAAAAATAATAGAAAAAATTAACGAAAATTAATTAATTAATTAATTAAAAACTATTTTAATAATATATTATTTTAACAAGAATGAAATTTAATAAATTTATCTTATGAAATAAAATTAAGACATGTGCCATGATTTTATTGTGTGGAGATTTTTTAACGTTCGAGAAATTTCGGACTAAAAACTGTAAAGGATGAATATTTTAGGTATAAAAATTTAACTAAAAAAATATAAGTATTAAAATAAAACAAACGAATATATTTCAAAAACTAAATCGTAAATTAAGCGTTTTACGCTGCAACAAACATTCTATCATGAAAATTCAAATATGGAGTTAGATTTGAAAGGGTTTGATTCAGGGTTGGAGGAAGAAATCAAATTTTAATTTTTACGATAATAAAAATGTAATTTTACTATTTGAATATTCTATATTTTTATAAATTTTAAAGGATTAAATTAAATTTTTATCATTTTAAAGAGTTAAAATATAATTTTACTTTTATTAATTTAAAATTTTAAAAAAATGTAAAGAATTTAAATGAAAAAATTTTATTTTAAAGAAGTTAAAATCCTTACCAATCCCTTTGATTACGCCTCTGATTTGATTTAGGGTTTTAATTTATTTTTTGCTTTTACTATTTCAAAACCACTTTATCCAAATAGAGTGTAATTGTTTTTTAATTCATTGTTTCTACTGTGTTATTTTTAAACATTTAATTTAAAGAAAAAAACGTTTAATTAAAGAGATTTTGCACGTAAGAATTTTTTAATTTAAATATTTTAATTAATTTTCCATGTCTGCATTAATACACATATAATTTCATGTGTCAATTTTTAAGAATTTATATCTGCATGTTACCTTCCATTAACGGTCAAATAGGTTAACAACTATTTCCTTCAATAGAAAATCATAATTGATTGTATTTTTAACAAAAAAAAAAAAAAAACTCAATCTGGTGTAATTTTTCTTTAGAAACGTAATTAAAATTTTTTATTAAGAATTTTTTAGTTTAAAGGTGTAAAAAGCTTTTAAATTTTTTTAAAAAAAGTAATTAAATTTTTATTTTTTTTATACTTACTTGGATATTAGAATTTTCAAAATGCATAAAAATTTTTTTAAATTTTTTCAAAAAAAAATTTAAGCCCTTGATTTTTTTGCACTTAATTGAATACTTGAATTGTCAAATACATCAAAAAGACTTTTTGACCGTTAACTTTAACAATTGACAGTTAAAGTACTTGCTCTTAATTTTGTTCTATTAAAGCCTCCCATGTTATATGTGGTAAAAATTTATAAAAAAAATAAAAATTATTAAATTTTAATAAAAATATAAAAAATTATAAAATACCTCAAAAAGCCTCTTTAACCATTTTTGCCACATGCCACATTGTGATTGTGACACGTGGTGACTTTAACTAAAAAAATTAGGGGCGGTTTAAATACCTAATTGAGTGAAAAATCAAGGATTTAATTGCTTTTTAAAAAAAGTTTAAAGGTCTTTTTATTGCATTTTGAAAGTTCAAGTATCTAATTAAGCGCAAAATAAAAGCAGAGACTTAATAGCTTTTTTGAAAAATTTTAAGGGTATTTTTGATGCATTTTGAAAGTTCAATTATCTAAATAAGTGCAAAATAAAAGTAGATACTTAATTACTTTTTTTGAAAACATTTGAGGGTTTTTTACACCATTAAACCAATTTTTTTATCTCTTTTTGAAAAATAAAAATTGAGGGAATAAGATATTAATAAATTGTTGATTTTTAGAGGCCAACGGCCCAACCGAACTTTTCTCAGCCCAGTTAAAAAAGGGCTATATATTTGTTTTGGAATTAGGGAGGGTTCAATTTTTTGGGTGATCGGTTTTTACCAATTAACGAAACAAGAATACAGTGATCCAGAAATTAGAAATGTCTATACTATGGGAAAAAAGCGAGACATGGCGGTGGCTAGTGAGGAGGACAAGGGATTCGAAGCCGTTCTTCTTGGCCTTTGCCACCTTCTGCGGCGTTGTTCCTGGTGTCATTGGCTACGGCGTCATGCAACTTACCAACTCCCGCAACCCTCAGTTGGAGGCCCGGCTGCGCGAAAACGCCCGCCCCGAATCCCTCGTAAGCACTCTTCCTACTCTTGAATTCCATCCATGATTAATTCATCGAGTAATTGAATGTTTTACATAATTTATATCATGATTGCCTGTCTGATTCGTTGAAGCATCATAAACTAAGGGTTCATAATTTTATCTTGTGGTCCCCCCCCCTGCCCCCCACGCTCCCTTTTTTTGATTAGATGATGGGGAAAGTGAACCAAGAGCGATTAGCGGAATACCTTGGGGAGCTCCAGCGGAAAGAGGATACAAATGATCGATATGTAGCTGCTTTGAGGGGGGAGACATTGACTAGGACTCCTTATCAGAGAATTCAGCCTGTTCCAAAGCAAAACGCTGAGAAGAAGAAGAACAGCAACGACAAGGCTTAGCCATGTAGTTTGGTTGCTGAAAGTGGTATCTTATTCATTGTTTTCTCCTATGATTGCTTTATTACTTCACTTTGCATTGGTTAAAGTGAGTACCTCATACCTTAAACCTCAAACAAATCTTGGCTAATGTTTTTGAAATACAGTAAGGGTTCTTTGAGTACACCGATTTATGTTTATGTTCATGTTCGCATCTTCATAATAAGGTTATTTGAATTTGGTTATCAACCCCTTCTACCTTAAAGACATGCATTGGCTGCAGCACAACCCACTTCTTAGATTAGAACCCTGTCTAGTTGCATCATCTAAGCCGCAGTGTATCGAAGAAAAAACAAATAGCTTAAGTTTCAAATCTTTAGAGAAAACCCTTCCCAATTCATATCGGGGCTGCCTTGTTTTGTTTTGGTTGGTAGGGATCGAACATCAAATTTACGAGAACAAACCATCTCTTATGTGATAATGACGAACCATTTGATTTAGATACTGTTGATTATCAGAAGAAGAGCTAACAGAAACGATTAATGAAAAGAAGATTTTACTGAACTTGTAGTTCTAAATGCACAAGTCTATATTTATAGACAAGATACTATGACTGCTAAACTAACTAACAAACTAACTTCTCTAACAGATCTTTAATGGCTAATTTTTTTAGCAAATTAACTCAAGTGAGCTCGCAGTCTTGGTAAGCTTGCAGTTCACACTTCACAACTGCTAATAGTCTGCACTTCTCAGTTTGCATCTCACCAGTGCTAACACTTCTAACAGATACCATTTTAGTTATTTACTTTTATGGTTGTGTTTAGTGTCTTTTCTTTTGGAAGGTTGGTTTTGAAGTAAAAACTGCTACATTTTACTTCTTCGCCTGCTGCAAGCTTAGTGTTTACTGTTTCCTCAGGTATTCCTTCTCTCTCTGCACCACTTCATGAATCTCACTGCTCTTTCATAGTATATAGTTTTGAGTAAATTGATTAAGGATTTGCTACTAAGATTGGATCTTTGGAGTTATTTATGGCTTGATACAGCCAATTTACTCCGTTTGCGACTAATAGCACAGATTTTGGCTAAAATACTAAGAAAAGCCCGTAAATTATATTGTTTTATTTATGTAAGCTATAGATAATTAGTTGATACATCGATGGAGACTTTTATTTAGAAGTGCTTATGGGTTGGGTCAGATTGGATTCGGGTAGGGTTTAAGTATGATATTAACATATTTTATGCTTACTCAAGTCCGACGCAACCTGAAATTTGGGCTTAAAGTTTTTCCCAAATCCGTCCATATTTGCAAAAGACTAATACAAGTCCATATTATTTTTTAAAAAATATTTATATTATAGTATTTTAATATTTAATAATTTTATATATATTTTATATTGTCATCTTAATATTATTTTAATATTTACATTAGAGTAGTATTATATATTTAGTATAGGTTTATTTTTTATGTGATTTAAATTACATAATATATAAAAATAACATAATATAAAGTATTACAAATTTAAAATGAGTCGAGTTGGGTTGGGTTGGGTCTTGAATGTTCAAACTTGAACCTGACTCATATTTTAAGCGGATTTATTTTTTTGCCCAAATATATTTTCGAGTTGAATATTTTTTCTCAAACTCTCCTAAAATTCGATTGAGCTTTTGGGCTTGGGCGAGTAGTCTAGCTCATTAATAGGTCTAGTTTAATCCTTTGTTAAGCCTTAATAATTAGGGACTTATAAAGCTTAAATGCATTCAATTATGTTTTAAGTTTTTTGTCACTCAATTATTGAAAATTACAAAAAGCATATTGAATTAATTATATTTGTCTATTTGGTTGATTTTCTTAATTTTTCTTAATTTTAAGGGTAGATGATGTGGAAATTCTAAAGTTAGTTTATTAACAAATTTAGCCTTTAATAATTACTCAATTTCTATTTTGGTCATGATCATAAAGAAATTAACCAACAATATTTACACATTGTCTTAATTTGGTCTTAATTCTAATAAAATTACATAAATCCTTTTTTTAAAAGCTTAAAAAGTCATGAAAAATAGAAAAATCTAAAAATTAAAAGAGGTTAAATTTTACTATTAGTCCTTATATTTTTTTTTTGAAAATTGTTGATTTAATCTTTATGCTTTTATTTGATCAATTTTTAATCCTTCTAATTTTTAAATTGGTCCCTTTTAGTCCTTGTATTTTAAAATTTTTGAATTTTAATCTTGATGCGAATGATCATTGTTAATCCATTAATTAAAAATAAACAAAAAGTAAATTCATAATTTTTGCAAAATACATGGACTAATGATAGAAGTTAACTAAAAAACATAAAAATTTAAACACCTTAAGTTTGAAAAATTAAAAAAAAAAAATACTTTTAGATTTTCTAAATTCTTCTTTATTGTTTTGGAAATTGAAACAAATAATATATTCTTTTGGATTTTTAAATTCCAACTCAATAAGAAAACAATCAACAAGTACCAATAAAGCTTGGGTTAATTAGAGAAAAATGTTGATTTTTAAACTCAATTATAGATTTAAGTTAGTTTTTCTCAATTTTTGGGAAATAGATCAATTTTGAAGAGAAACAGAAAATGCTTCTTGCAAGAAACGTTTTCGTCCTTCAAAAAATTGTTCTCTTTGTATTGAAAATTTGGAGAGAAATATTTATTTATATTTGTGTTTCGAGGAGAAATTGTGATAATTTTAAGGTATATTTTAGTTTACGTTAGTACAGTGATGCTTGAAGATCTGCACATTTCATTTTTCGTGTGGAGAGTGCGCCTTCACTTTAGAAGATGTCGCATTGCAACTCTAGTTCTTAATTCATGGTGGTTATACGATCGCGTGTTCAAGTATAATTAGGGCTCCCAGTTGATGGTGGTTATGCAATCACAGGTTCAAGTATAACTCAGACCCTCAGTTGACGATGGTTATGCGATCACGGGTTCAAGTTTCATACCACTTGAAGCGAATGCTTTATAAACCTCATACATAAGTTTAAGATCATTATCATAAGGATAAAAAGGAGGCTCAACAGTATAATCAACATATTTGTTAGCTCGATCAATCAATTGAAATAACTAAAAGGGTGTGAATTGGCCTTTTGAAAATTTGTGAAAGCAAAAGAAATAGTATGAAACCATGAACACAAGAATTTAAAGTGGTTTAATCTCAATTGCTTACTCCATTATCATAATTGTTCACAATTAAAAATTTTCCAAATTCACTAATTTGATGAACTTTTGAGGATAATGTTTAATTTTAAAACTTGCTTAAGATTTCAACTCAAATCTTAAAATACAAACTCTCTTAAAAAAGCAAATCCTTACAAGATTAGAATTTTGTCAATTAAGCATTAACATAGAGAAAAAACACTTGAGATGATAGAAAATAATGAATGCTCACAAGTGTATATAAAAAAAATATGAAGAATTGAAGTACAAAGGTTGATAGGATGGCTTCTTTTTTTTATTATCTTTTTGCACTCACTTGTTGAACATTTGAAAGTTGGTATTTTCAAATTGATTTCCAACTGTTGTGGTTGTTATTGATCTCAATAATCGTTGGGGATGTAAAAATCAGTGCATTAATACCACCTGTAACAACAATTATTGATACTTTTTTACGGGTATCAATACTTATAGCATTTAATGTTCAATTTAATGACCATAGACTCTTTTTCACATCGATATATGGAGAAATTTATCGATACTTGATTAGAGATATCAATACCTTTTTATGGGTATCGATACTAGTGTAATTTCAGGTATAATTTTTCAAAACAACGAACCTTAAAACGATATCGATACTAGGGGAGGGTATCAATAAATTTTTTTATAGGTATCGATACTCAATTGCAAGTATTGATACTTAACATTTTTGCTCAATTTTTCCTCGAAGTTAAAATGCCAATTTTATATCGATACTAGAAAACGTATAGATAAAAATATGATGTATTGATACTTAATGATAACTATATATATTTTTACTTGCTAAAAAAATTCCAGAATGGCAATTTTGTATCGATATCAGGAATGGGTATGGATAAAAATGTTTGGGTATCGATATTTAATGATAAGTATATATATATATATTTATTTCTGCTCAATATTTTTGAACTTCGAAGCTTAAAATGATATCGATACTTTTATAAGTATCGATACTTTTTGTTAGGGAGCAGTTTTTCACTTGTTTTAAAAAGATAGAAAGATTTTTGAACTTGTGCAAAATGTTTTGTAAGTGTTCAACGTAATTTTCAAAGTGTAAAGTGTTTGAAGATGAATTAGAGTTTAGAAAGATTTTGAAATAGATTTTTACTTTGAACTCCATTATGTCTTTGTTCAAAAGTAATTTTTATTCAAAACATTATTTTTGTTATATTAAAATATTTTATCAAATTAAGCTTAGTTTAATAATATTTCCTTTTATGATATAACAAAACGTTTTGGTAAATTTGTTTTTGAATAGGTTACTCTCCTTTTCTAAAACTCAATTTCAATTAAAGGTTCATTTTTATTTTTGAAAAACTGGGCACAAAATTGTTGAGATTAAAGAGATATTATTAACCAATTTACCTTTCTGATCGTCAATAAATGAATTATTGTTTATAGAATAAATATAACATCAAAAATATAAGAAATAAGAATGATGATGTCCACAAGTGCACAGGTCAATTTGTAATGTAGTTGTACAATGAAATATCAGACATATTTTGAGGATCATATCCAAAGGAGGATTGAATAAATAATTAAAATGCTTTTACAATAGCAAATCTAAATAGTAATAATTATTTTTTATAATACGAATAACTATAAAATAGATTTAGAGGAACAAAAATAAATAAATAACAAAAAATAAACAAATGAACTAAATTGATAAATCAATCAAGAATATTAACTCGCTTCAGAGTTTATAACTAACATTGAATTAGGGTTTTGAGATGGATTAGTATTCGATTAACTAAGTATTACCTCTTGACCTGTAATTAACTAATCGATTGGTTGATACTTGCTTATCTCCCGACCTTACTTTCTCAATCAAGATAAATTTCGATTTACTTGGTTTGATTTATCTTCCAACCTCGTCTACCCTATGATAACTTATTAGGGTTGTCAAGCTTAACAGTTAAAGAACACATAATTTATATCAATTAATCATTCTTAGGAAATCCCAAATCTTTTGTTAATCAAATACTCATCCACTCATTAATCTCCCTTAAGGGATTTAGTCACTCATGTTATTCATAATCTTGATTTTGATTTAAAAAATCATGTGAGAAACACGATCAATTCAGAGAAAAGAGATTAGAATAATTGTGGATTGAATATTGGATGGGGAACAAAGTAGTAACCCTCTCAATGAGAGTAAAGAATTAAAACGAATGCAAAGGAAAATATAATCTGAATACTTTAATTAAATAAACATGTTCTTAAATAAAAAAAAGCTATAAAAAGTCCAAAAGAAAATAAATTATAACTACTTCTAAACTATGAGGGTTTTTTTGAAGACGTCTAGGACTACTTGATTATATTCAACCCTTAATGTCTTATTTATAGAGGTGTTGACAACCTAAATTAGGTCTTCTGCATGTCCTAGATTTTCGAATAAGTTTGATTATGTGGACGAAAATATCTCCGAAAAGCTTGGGCAGCACGTTGGTCTTGTGTCGCACCACACCTCTTGCGTGGCATGCACTCGATTACGCACAAGTTTTTGGGATTTTGCATTACTCTTCTTTGACTTTAGACTTGAACTTCGCTAAGAACTTCAATATTGTCAAATTACTTTAAAATAAATACAAAGGAGAATATTTTCCACAACTTAGGAATTAAGATTGAATAAAGGAATAAAAAAACAAATTGATGTTTCCATAAAACGGGTTAAATTGGCATGTGTTTTTTAAACTGAACGGATTACTAAGTCATTTAATGTTGTGTTTGATCATAAAATGAAAGTTTTTAAAAGTGATTTTTATTAGTTCTGGCAAAAAGTATCGATACTTTATCATATAAACAAATTTTCAAAACAAACAAAAGTTCAAATTGGTATGGATACTTATAAAGGTATCGATATTGATTGAAAACGTTTTGGTTTTATAAATTTCAAAATTGGCAAAATGACTAAATTTTATCTGTTGTAGTGTAATTTTGTTCGGGTTTTTAGTCTAATTTTTTTACAAAGCCTAAAAATTAAAAAAACTTAAAATAAAAATAGAAAAACCTAGCGGTTGCCCTTGGATGCTTGACCATCTTTGTTATTGCCCAAAAATCTTGAAGATTTGTAAATCTGAAAAAAAAATGAAGGAGAATCACAAAAAGATGTAAATATGGTGTTATTAATACACTAAAATCAAATGTAAAGAGGGAGGATTTTTTTTTGTTCAGAGAGAAATTTTTTTGTGGGAGGGTTTTTATGTTCATAGAAGAATTTTTTTTAGAATAAGATTTAGAATTTTTTTATACAACATTCAAAGAATTTTTTTTGAGACATACATTTAAAGAAAAGTCAAAGTAAATATTGAGGGATCGATTTATATTTGTATTTCTTTTTTGTTTTTCTTTTGAAACTAACAAAAACAAATATAGATCTAATTTTTTTTACCTTTGGGTTTTTCCAGGTATGTGAGAGTCATGGCTTCCTTCGAGTTTGCTGAAAGTTCATCGAAATTTATTGGAATTCGTTTATTATTATTATTATTATTATTATTATTATTATTATTATTATTATTATTATTATTATTATTGTTATTATTATTATTATTGTTGTTTAGTTGTTTATTTTTGTATTTAGTTTATTATTTTATTTATTTATTTGTCATTTATTTTTCATACTTAATCTCAATTATTTTTATTTTTTTGTTTATTTTAGCATTTAATTTTTATTTTTATTTTTTTGTTTTTGTTTATTTATTTTGTTATTTATTTTTATGCCATTTTATTGTTATCTCTTTTATTCTTTTTATTTAATTTGCATTTATTGTTATTGTTTTGTTTGTTTATTTATTTATTTTTCATTAAATTTTATATTTTTATATTTAATTACATGTTGATTAATCCTTAATTTAATTATGTTAGATACTTTTATGATTGCATTTCATATATTTGTTCATTGATTTGTTATTTATTTGTATGTCATATTTTGTGCCTTTAAATTGATTACATGCCTTATTGTATCTTTGACTTAATATTTATTGCCATATATTATTATGATTATATTATTAATTTATTTGTTACCATGATTATGTTATTTTATTTTATTGTGTTATTAATTGTGTTTATTATATTCATATATTTTTATTATTTTGCCATTATAATTGTAAATTATGTACATGTTCATTTTTACATGATATTTTAATTTTTAAAAAAAAATACATAAACCATTTTCAAGAAAATTGAGGTAATGTTCTTTATTTAGAGAATTCGAAAGGATCATGTCCTAACGCATTGGGTGTGGTTTTTTTTGAACCGAGATAATGAGTACCCTATTTAAAATTAAAACATACGAGATTTTTAGATAATAATTAGAAATGCTTGTTATTTTCGAAATTTTGAATTGTTGTATCCTAACTTATTAGATGTAACTTTTCTTTTCGATTAATTCGAAATAACTAACTTTCTTTGTAAAAATATTTTTTTTTTCAAAATAAAATAAACATGACATTCATGCATTTAAGGATCACAATCTAAATTTTTCTCGAGTTTTTATTTTCAACAATTAAGAGTTTAAATAATCGTTTAGGTATCAATTTTGGGCGTGTGAGGGTGTTAATTATTTCTTATGCGTAATCGACTCTCGAACCCATTTTATAATTTCAAAGATCAAATTTTTTGTTTGGAGGATTTTAAAATTTTAAAAAGTGATCCAATCACACTTATTTTAAAAAGATTGATGGCGACTCTATTTTCATTTTTAAAATATAATTCGAGATTTTTTTTCAAAAAAATGGTTTCGACAGCTTGACGATTCCGCTTAGGATTTTTTTAAGAGAGTAAAGCCACATGTCGATTATTTTTAATCTTTTTTTGAAAATTTAAAATTTGATTTAATTTAATTTGAGATCCTTTGCATTTTATTATTATATATATATATATGTTTCTTTGCATTTCATTTTATGTATGTTGTATTTAATTTGTGGTGTTTATATTTTCGCATAATTTGTGGTGTGTATATTTTCGCATACATTGCATTTGTTATTATACCTTCTAAGTGAAAGTAAGAAGCTAATCCTTCGTGAGGTTTTCGTTTTCGTGTAAGATAGTGGATTGCTTTCGGGATATATCCATACTTATGTTTTCGTGAGGTTTTCACTTTCGGGGTAGTACCGTCATCACTTCATTAGAAGCTTAAATAATAGAAGGTCGATTAATCACAATAAATGTTGAGGAGGACATTATCACATTAGTAACTAGCGATGCACCTTACATTGGGACAAATGAGGAGAACATGGAATGCTCTTTTAGATCTTTGGAATTTGTGAATTCTACCTTCATTGTTGAAGGAAATAAGATACGTATACCAAAGATGTCTGCAAATACCTTGATGGGTCTAAAGATGATAGTTGGAAGAAGAGCTTTACTTGGGAGAGGATTAAGAAAATATCTTCAGGGAAAGATTGATGTGCCAGTATTGCTAGAAAAACAAGATCGTTTTGGCTTAGGATTCTAGCCAGATGTAAGAGAAAGAAGAAAAAAATTGCAAAAACGACAAAAAAAAGAAAAGAAAAGCAAGAATAAACGGAGAAGAGATCAAATGGGAACTAATGGTCTTTCCTCACATTTTGTAGATATTCATGTCAAAAGGTGTTATCAACCCTAAACAAATGTCGATAGAGTATGGGATGGTGAAAATAATGGAAAACTTGAGTATTAACGTTATTTCTGAGGAGAAGAGTGAAGAAGGAGAGTTATAAAGAATTCGTCCTTACATCCTCAAAAGTATTTTGGACAACTAGATTGCGGAAGAGCTCCTTATAGTTTTTAGGATTTTTCTAGAGTAATGTTCAGAACCCCTTGTTGCTCTGAGTTCGAGAGCAATGGGTATCTTTTTGTAAAGGGCACATGACTTTTAGCTGTTATTTCAGTAAAAAGATGCATTTTCTTTCACCTTAATTGGAAAACATTCTTTTTATTCTTTTCTTTCGTTTCATACCGCAATAAATTATTCTTGAATTTATTCATTCTTTGCATCTCTTTTTTCCCATATGACATGACTCTTGATATCAATGATATGGGGAACATTGTTGCTGACTTAGAGCCCCATTTTGAGTAGGATGTGTACTCAGAAGAATCTCAAGATTTCGAAGATGTTCAAGATAGTAATTTATCTCTTAATCTGGTATGGATGGTTGAGCAAGACGAAAAACAAATCCTACCTCACAAAGAATCCATAGAAGTTGTGAGTTTAGGGATGAAATTGAAAGAAGAGAGGTGAAGATTGAAACTTGTATCTCTGCAGAAACAAGACAAGATCTTATTGAATTGCTTCAAGAGTTCAAAGGCGTATTTGCGTGGTCTTATCAAGACATGCCTGCTCTAAGTACTGATATTGTAGTGCACAAGCTCTTCATAAGAGAAGAATGAATTTTGGTCCAATAAAAACTTTAAAGAATGAGGGCTGATGTACTCTCGAAAATAAAAGAAGTCAGAAAATAATTCGACGTCGGTTTCCTACAAGTGGTGAAATACTCAGAATAAGTAACTAACATAGTGTCGATTCTTAAGAAAGATGGGAAGATACGAATGTGCGTGGATTACAGGGACCTAAATAAAGCTAGCCCAAAGGATAATTTCCCTCTACCTCATATTGATACTTTGGTAGACAACACAGTAGGCCATTCCTTGTTCTCCTTTATGAACGATTTTTTCGGGTACAAGCAGATAAAAATACATCTTAAGGATATGGACAAAACCACATTCGTTACCATGTGGAGAACCTTTTCCTACAAAGTCATGTCATTTGGACTAAAGAATGTTGGGCCAACATATCTACGGGCTATGGTAACTCTGTTTTATGAAATGATGCATAAGGAGATTGAGGTATATGTCGACGATATTATTGAAAAGTCTCTAACAGGAGAAGAACACGTAAATGTTTTGAGAAAATTGTTCTTGTGATTGAGAAAGTTCCAGTTGAAGTTAAACCCAAACAAATGTACTTTCGGGGTTACTTCAGGCAAGTTGTTAGGCTTTATGGTTAATAAAAGAGGAATTGAGATCGATCCTAATAAAGTCAGAGCTATACATCGTACTCAAAAGAAAGTTTGAGAGTTTTTAGGAGATTGAATTACATTGCTCAGTTCATCTCTTAACTAATCGAGAAGTGTGATCCTATCTTCCGTCTTCACAAGAAGCACAACCCAGGAGTGTGGGATGATGAATGTCAAAAGACCTTTGACAGAGTTAAACATTATTTATCCAATGCTCTAGTTTTAATGCCGTTGAATCCAGATAAACCTTTGATTCTGTACTTGGCCGTGTTTGAGAACTCTATAGGATGCGTACTTGGCCAACATTATGAGTTAGGAAAAAAAGAAAGAGCAATTTATTACCTTAACAAAAGTTCACTGAATGCGAGATAAGATATTCACCAATCGAGAAATTGTGTTGTGCTTTGGTCTTGACTACGTGAAGGTTGAGGTAGTACATGTTATACCATACAACTTGGTTTTCAAAATTGGATCCTCTTAAGTTCATGATGGGGTTAAGTATATTAAATGGAAGAATGGCTAAATGGTAATTGTTGCTCTCTGAATTTAACACAGTATATGTGAATCAGACGACAATAAAAGGGAGTGCAATAGTAGATTTTTTTGCTAGCAGAGCTCTTGAAGACTATAAGCCATTAGGTTTCGATTTCTCAAATGAAGATCTAATGTATGTTGTAACCACAGAAGAAGAAATTTTAGAAAGGCATCCATGGAAAATGAATTTTGATGGCGCTTTAAATGCCACTGGTAAAGGAATTGGGGCAGTTCTGGTATCCTCAGAAAGAGATCATTACCTTCTCACAAGCAAACTTGACTTTGATTGCACAAATTACATGGTAAAATATGAAACGTGTATCATGGGTCTCTATGCAGCTACAGAACGCAATATCTAGGTTCTGGAGGTGTATGGAGATTCTGCATTGGTAATTTATCAACTCAAGGGTGAATGGAAAATGAGAGATTATAAGTTGATTGATTATTGAAAGTTGGGTCTCGAGTTAATTAAAAAATTTGAGGACATCACCTTTCATTATCTCTCGCGAGAGGAAAATCAGAGGGCTGATGCTTTGGCTACCCTTACCTCCATGATTACGGTTAATACGCAAGAAGATATGAGGTTCCAACTCATTGCTACAATATTGAAAGAAAAGAAAAGGATAATCATCCTTGGTACAAGGAAATATTATAGTACGTAAAAGACTACAAGTACCATGAGCATGCCACTGAGAATGATAAAAGGATATTGAGAATGCTCGCAATTGATTATGTCATTGATGGGGATATTCTGTACAAAAAGAGAAACGATCAGGTTTTGTTGAGGTGTGTTGATGCTGTTGAGGCTTAAAAAATTCTAAAAGAAGCCCATGAGGGCGTTTGTGGAACGCATGCCAATGGTTTTATAATGGCCAGGTAGATCATGAGATTCAGATATTGTTGGTCAACCATGGAAGGAGATTACATTAGATATGCTAAGAAATGTCACAAATGTCAAATTTATGGAGACAAAATTCATTTACCTCTTTCACCTCTTCATGTTATGACTACCCAATGAGCTTTTTTTATGTGGGGCATGGATGTCATTAGGTCAATTTCCCCGAAGGCTTCTAATGGGCATAGGTTCATTTTTGTGCTCATCACTAAGTGGGTGGAAGTTGCTTCCTATGCTAATGTTACAAAATCAGCGATAAACAAATTCTAGAAGAAAAAAATCATATGTTGGTATGGAATGCCATAAAAGATCATATTTGGCAATGCTTTAAACTCGAATAATAGTGCTATAGTAGAGATCTGCAGTCAGTTCAAGATCAAGCATCATAATTCAGCACCATATCGATAAAGATTAAGAACATTAAGAAGATCGTTGGGAAAATGACAAGGACCTTTAAAGATTGGCATGACATGTTACCATTTGCTCTTTACGCCTGTAGAACGTCTGTCAGAGGTTTTATTGAGGCAACATCGTTCTCATTAGTATATGAAATAGAGACAGTTCTACCCGTTGAAGTTGAGATTCCTTCTCTTTGAGTCTTATTAGAAGTAAAGTTAGATGAAGCAGAATTCATCCAAATAAGATATGATCAACTAAACCTGATTGAGGAAAATAGATTGAAAGCCATCCGACATGGTCAAATGCACCAAAAACAAATTATACGGGCTTATGACAAAAAGGTTCACCTTAGGGAATTCCATGAGGGAGATCTAGTTTTGAAAAAGATTCGTCCTATACAAAAGGACTTTCGAGGGAAATGGATGCCAAATTGGGAAGGCTTATATGTGGTAAAGAAAGTTTTTTTCTGGATGAGCTTTAATTCTAACTGCGAGGGATGGTAAGGATCTGTCAAACCCTATAAACTCAGATTCAGTGAAAAATACTTTGCAAAAAAAGAAAATGAGAGAGTTTGAATTGAAAACCTGAAAGGGCGACTCAAACTAGTAAAAAAGAAAACAAAAAAACCAAAAAAAAAAGGGGTCGAGATGAAAACTCGCAAAGGGTGTCTTGAAGCCTAAAGGAGATTTGAGTCGAAAACCTATAAAGGGTGGCTCATATTTAGATTAAAGACTAGGGCATGAAATTGTCTCCTCTCTCAAAAGTAACGAGATGGAGAGACGTTACATCCTGGGCATCGACGAAGTACAATAGTTTCCATGGGTACACATCAGGCTCAAAACGGTTCTCGTCAAGTTTGCTCGAAGAAACTCATATGTCGATATCTGGGGCATCTAGTTGAATTCCTTTTTGCTCATGTTAGTAACTTTTGATTGATGTTTGTCGTTTTTTGACCGACATTTGCTATTTTTGAGCAATATTTGTAATTTTTGGCCATTATCTAATTAAATCGACTTTTTTTATCAACGTCGATATTCTCGACCAATGTTTGCTATCATTCATTCCTATTTAAGCCTTGTCTTCAAATAACTTCAATTTTATCCATGTTTCATAACCCTGTCCAAGGCATTCTTTGCATTGGAATAACGGTTAGTGGACTAGACGATGTAACGTACAAAAGGATTTTTGCATATTACTTTGGAAAATTTCTAAAAAGTACAAGAACTTGAAATAGGACTACCAGTTGGAATAACCAAATTTGAAGGTCAAAAAGACATTAAAACAGTAGCTTAGAGTATGACTTAGGCAAATGATGAACAATGTGGATTTAAGGACCAAAACAGAAAATCATTCTAAAATATGACATATTAGCTTGCATATTAATATCATTTATGTACATTTAGACAGGAGCATTTGATTCATTTAGATTATGACATCCTAATTGCATGAACTCGATAGAGGCTCATAAGATAGATTCTATAGGTCATATCCCTAGAGAATGACGTGACAAAACAACTTTTATATCCTTAAAATGGCAGAAGGGGGAGTAAAACAAGTGGCAGATTTCAATCTCTGTGGAAGTTACGGTGGAAGGAAGTGAAGTTACGTGTAACAACTCGATTTTCAGTGGAGTCGAAAACATTGGTTTCGGGACCACAACTTCGACTAGTCGAGTCATAAATATTAATTATTAGATATTTGTGATATCATTAGCATCGTGTTAAATTTTGGTTAAGAAATTTTATCGTTTGGATAATTAATTGGGCAAAAAGGATTAAATTGTAAAGGTTAAGAAAGTGGAATTTGCTTAAGTAAAAGGGCCAAATGGTTAAATAAGATTAACAAAATGGTTAAATAAAGTTAATTATAAAAGTCATAACAATTTCAAGTTTGCCATTAATATATATATATGAAATTAAATTAAGAAAATGATAAAAACAACCATCATAATTTCTCACCTTCTTCTTCTTCATTCGACCAAGAGGAGAAAGTTAGGGTTTTTACACTTTCAAGCTTTAAGCTTTGATTTGGATAAACAAATGACAACCGTTTTTTTGTGATTTTTATGTTTTTTGAGTTTGTATTAGTTTAATCTAGCTAACCTAAGGACTAATTTGTGAATCTGTCAAAAGTTATAAAATTTGCCATTGTTAAATATGCTTGTTCTTGAAAGCTTGTGATAGATTTGAATGCTTGATGCTTGGGTTAAATCTTTTTGTAAAGTGATTTTGGATGAAATTAAGGTTTAAGGAATAAAATGATAAATAGAGAAATTTGTGTGTATTTGGTGTGAAACAATTGAAGTGCAGGGACTTGTGGAGACCTATGATTGTTCGAATGGCGCTGGTTGTGTAAGAGGAAAGGTTATTTATGTATCGTGTTTAAGGACTAAAAATGAATAAAAGTAAAAGGTTAGGGGTAAAATCATAATTTTACCAAAAAAGATCGAATTATTTTATATGATTTGATTGAGTGTTTTAATGTAATAAATTGAATGATTTGTGGATGTCGACTACGATCGTGCTACATATCGCGAAAAAGGGAAATTAGCGGATTAGTCTCTAAAGCTTTTCCTTAACTGCAATCCAGTCCGGTAAGTTTGTAATGTTAAATTTTTATTTGTAACTGCTTATAACTGCCTTCTTTATGAATGTTGATGTTTGGAACAACAAGTTGAAGATGTGAAAGATAGAAACGACAGAAGAAAGATTACCTGGCCTTGTGCCAAAGTTAAATGGTCCGATTACTGAGATCCTGCATTTGTTACGGATTCTCTACGACATCGTCACTGTAAAGTGAATAGAATCTAAGAATGGATTACAAGCCCTACGATGGCTGACATTTATGACTGATTGTGTAATCTCGTCAGTATAGTGTGATATGGATGGATCCGATCTAATTAAGATTTTTACAGATAAACACAGGATGCTTGACTTTGAAAAAGATGAAACTAATGAGGCAAACAACAATGTTCCGATTAATGACTCAGGGGTTAGTCATAGTGCATTAATATTACCGATGATAGAAAATAAAGAAAAGAATATGTTCTTCGGTTTGATGGGGCAGTGGTTCATGGAATTCATGAGAAATAATCCGATGACATAACCCCGTACGCCTCCTGTCGCATAACTAGGTGCCCAATCGGTAGCACCCCCAAAAAGACCTCCCCACCTTCAGTGGTAAAGTCGAAGCGTCGTATCCTTATAAATAGGGTTAGAAAATACGGAGTTAAAAATTTTTGAGGTAGTGTAAAAGACGATCCTTCCATAGCTGAATATTGGTTGAAAAATACGCTGAGAGTCTTGAATGAGATGACTTGTCCTGTTGAAGACTATGTAAGGTGTGCTGCATCACTGTTGAATGATGAGGCTTATCACTGGTGGGCTATGATCGTGGCGATGATGCCTGAAAACAAAGTTACTTGGGATTTCTTCCAAACATAATTTAAGAAGAAATATATCAGCAAACGGTACCTGGATAAGAAGATGAAAGAATTTTTAGAATTGAGACAGAGAAACAAAATGGTGGTAGATAACGAACGAGAGTTTGTGCAACTGAGCAAGTATGCCAGAGAAGTGGTGCCAACTGATGAAGCTATGTGCGTCCGTTTCGAAGAAGGGCTAAATGATGAGATAAGAATGATGGTGGGTGGTTCTGAAATTTGACCGCTAGTAGTGTTAGCAGATAGAGCTTAAAAGATGAAGAAATCTACAACAGCAAAAGACAGAAAGAAAAGAGGTTTCAAGAATCTAGAAAGAAAAACATTGCCAGGACTTTCTCTATGCCACCGTCGAAGAGATTCGAAGAAGAGGCTAGTTGGGGCTCAATTTCTTCAGGATTTCTGAGTAGGAGTAAGTCGGGACCATCAGAATCTAAATTCCTGAACAAACCCGTAGAGAGTGTGGCTAGTGTTCGTAATATACCTAGCCCGTTATGTGGGTATTGTAAGAGGAGCCATGCAGGTGAGTTTCGCAAGATAAAAGGGACATGTTGTCAATGCGAAAGTGCAGATCACTTTTTGAGGAACTATTTCTAAAGCAAAGGAGGAACAAAGTGTAAAACCTCCAGTTACACCACAAAAGAGTAGATGTCCAAAGTAGCGGTACAGGTGGAAACCGTGAAGACAATAGAGATACTGTAGCCAGATCTGTGGCTTGCGCACCTGCACAAACTTTGCTATTCGAGCTCGAGAAAAGGCTACTGCTCATGATGTTGTGACTGGTATATTCTATCTCTTTAATGATATTGTGTGTGCATTGATCGACCTAGGATCGACTCATTCATATATTTGTACTGCATTAGCTACTGAAAAGAAATTACCTATTGAGTCGATTGAGTTTGATGTACAAGTTACAAACCCATTGGGTTATAGTGTCATTGTTAATTTGGTATGTCGTAAATGTCTACTGAGAATTCGAGACTGTAAGGTCCTTGTTGATTTGATGTTATTACCATTTATTGAGTTTGATGTAATTTTGGGAATGGACTAGTTAACTGAGCATAATGCAATTTTGGGAATGGACTAGTTAACTAAGCATGATGCAATGGTTAATTGTAAACGAAGATGGATCTATTTGAAACACCCGACAAGGGAAGTAATCACAGTTGAGTCTGGGAAGTTAAATAGTGGCACCAAAATAATCTCGTCTTTATCAGCACAAAAGATCATTCGTAAAGGTTATGAAGCATTTTTGGCTTATTTACCTGATACTCGGAGTACTGAAACAGAGTTAGAACATGTGTCGATTATCAAGGAATTTACAAATGTGTTTCTAGAGGAGTTATCGGGTTTACCGCTAATCAGAGAAGTAGAATTTGGCATTGATTTAGTACCTGGAACTGCACCGATCTCGATTCCACCATATAGGATGACACCTATTGAATTGAAGGAGTTAAAGGCATAGTTGCAAGAGTTGTTGGATAGGGGCTTCATCCGACCGAGCATATTGCCTTGGGGCGCACCAGTTTTGTTTGTGAAGAAGAAAGATGGATCGGTAAGAATGTGCATAGACTACAGACAGCTAAACAAGGTAACAATCAAGAATAAATATCCGCTGCCTCATAATGATGAGTTGTTTGATCAGTTGAGAGGTGCGACCGTCTTTTCTAAAATAGATCTTCGATCGGGTTATTATCAGATGTGAGTAAAAGTTAGTGATTTGTAGAAGACTGCATTTAGAACTCGATATGGACATTATGAGTTTCTAGTAATGCCATTCGGATTAATTAATGCTCCGACAGCATTTATGGATTTGATGAACCGGGTTTTTAAACCTCAGTTGGATAGATTTGTAGTGGTGTTCATTGATGATATATTGATTTATTCTAAGTCAAAGACAAAACATGTTCAACATTTGAGGGAAGTTTTGCAAATAAAGCGAGAAAAATAGTTGTATGCAAAGTTCAGAAAGTGCGAGTTCTGGCTCCGAAAAGTGGGATTTTTGGACCATGTGGTATCATCGGAGGGGATTCGGGTTGATCCAAGTAAAGTGTCGGCTATTCTCAATTGGAAGGTACCTAAGAATGTTTTCGAGGTACGTAGTTTCTTAGGATTAGCAGACTATTGTCGTCGATTCGTGAAATATTTCTCTATCGTAGCCTTGTCGATGATGAAGTTGCTACAGAAGAATATTCAGTTTTTGTGGTCTGAAAGGTGTCAGCAGAGTTTTGATCAGCTGAAGAAATTATTGACAGAAGCTTCAGTTTTGACACAACCAGAAACGGGTAAAGAGTTCGTCGTATATAGTGATGCATCTTTGAATGGCCTGGGTTGTGTATTTATGCAAACATGACAGGTAATAGCTTATGCCTCTCGACAATTAAAACCGCATGAATGGCCTGGGTTGTGTTTTCTTTGAAGATCTGATGACATTATTTATACGGGGAGAAGTGTCATATACATAAAAGTTTAAAGTATCTGATGACTCAGAAGGAATTGAATTTGAGGCAAAGATGGTGGTTAGAATTATTGAAAGATTATGATTTGGTAATTGAATACCATCTAGGAATGGCTAATGTTGTCGCTAATGCTTTGAGTCGAAAATCATTATTTACTTTGAGAGCAATGAAGGCTCATTTGTCACTTGAGGGTGATAGTACTGTTATAGCAGAACTTCGGATGAAACGGTTATTTTTACAGCGGATACGAGAATTGCAGAAACATGACTCAAAGCTTAAGGCTAAGAGTGAATAGATGCAGAATGAAGCAACTGCTGAATTTACTACAGATGATGATGGTATGTTGTATTTCAAAGGCAGAGTATGCATTCCTGAAAATTCTGACTTAAGACAGGACATTATGTGGGCGGCTCACAGTAGTACTTACTCCATTCATCCGGGCAGCATGAAAATGTAATGGTGGTTGGGTATAAAATGAGAAATCTCAGAGTTCATTACTAAATGTTTAGTATGTCAGCAAGTAAAGGCCGAACACTAGGTACCATATAGACTGTTGCCACCTATTACTATTCTTGAGTGGAACTGGGAATGGGTCACTATGGATTTTGTTACAGGATTACCTGTGACGCCGAGGAAGAAAGACTCGATCTGGGTTATAGTGGATAGATTGACGAAATCAACTTACATTATTCCTATCTGAGTGGACTTCCCACTAGAGAGGTTGGTTGAATTGTATGTATCTGAGATAGTACGACTACATGGAGTACCAACATCTATTATCTCTAACAGAGATTCGCGTTTCACCTCGAGGTTTTGGGGTAAGCTACGTGAAGCTTTAGGAACCAGATTGAATTTTAGCACTGCATATCATCCACAGACAGATGTCCAGTCAGAATGGGTGATACAAATTCTTGAAGACTTGCTACGGTGATGTATACTTGATTTTGGGGGTAGTTGGGAAAGATATCTACCATTGGTAGAGTTTACATATAACAACAACTATCGACTAGTATCAAAAGGCCCCGTTTGAAGCATTATATGGTCGAAAATACAAAACACCATTGTATTGGTTAGAGTTGAGTGAAAACAAGTTAGTTGGAGTCGACTTGATTCACGAGATTGAAGACAAGGTACGGGTGAACTACAACTGTTTGAAAGCAGCATCTGACCAGTAGAAATCTTATACAGATCTTAAAAGGAAAGATATAGAATTTGCAGTGGGAGACCGAATCTTCTTAAGAGTTTCACCTTGGAAGAAAGTGCTAAGGTTTGGAAGGAAAGGAAAGCTGAGTCCTTATTTTATTGGGTCGTATGAGATCATTGAACGGGTTAGTCTTATAGCATATAAGATTCATAATGTATTTCACGTTTCAAAGTTGAGACGGTACAGATCAGATCCTTACCATGTGATTGCACCTCGTGAGGTTGAGATACAACTAGATTTGTCGTATTCAGAAGAACCGATTAAGATTCTGGCTCGCGAGGTAAAAAAGTTGTGAAACAAGAGGGTACCATTAGTAAAGGTATTATGGAATCGACATGGGCTTGAAGAAGCTACATGAGAGACAGAAGCTTCGATGAAATCACAGAAAACTAACTTGTTCATTGGTAAGAAATTTCGGGACAAAATTTCCTTAAGGGGAGAGTTGTAACAGCTCGATATTCAGTGGTGTCAAAAATAGTGATTTCGGGATCACAACTCCGACTAGTCGAGTTGTAAATTTATTTATTTTAATATTTATGATGTCGATAGCATCGTATTAAATTCTGGTGGAATGATATGATATTAAAGTGAAAATAGTGTATTAATTAAGTTAAAGAAAAAGATTAATTAAGTTTAATGATGAAAGTCATGAAAACTACATGTTTAACATTAATATATATATATATATATATATAATTAAAAGAAGAAAGAAAACATATTTTCTTTCTTTTCATCTTCTTCACACGACCAAAGAGGAAGGAATTAAGGTTTACATATTCAATCTTTAAGCTTTGATTTGAGTAAGTAAACCTTGATCGTTTTTAGTAATTTTTATGTTTTTGAGTTCGTATTAGCTTAATCTAGCTTATGCAAGGACTAATTTGTGAATCTGTCAAATGTTATGAAACTTGCCATTGTTGAAAATGCTTGTTCTTGAAAGCTTTTGACATATTTGAATGGTTGATGTTTGGAATAGATCTTTTTGTAAAGTGATTTTTGATAAAATTAGGGTTTAAGGACTAAAATGTTAAAATGATAATATTGTTGTACTTGTTGTGAAATAAATGGATTTGCTTGGATGTATAAGGAGACTATGAGTATTCGGCTAGTATGGGTTGAAGAGGAAATGAGTATTTTGCATATTTTGTGTTGAAGGGACTAAATTGAAAAAAAAAAGAAAATGTTAGGGGTAAAATCATAATTTTACCAAAAAATGGTTGATTGTGTTAAATGAATTGATTGTGTGATTTAATATAAGAAATTGAATAATTTGTGAATGTAGACTATGACCGTGCCACCGATCGTGGAAAGGGAAAATTAGCAGAATAGTCCTTGAGATCCATTCACAACTACAATCCGGTCCGGTAAGTTCTTATGGTTAAATTCCAACTTAAATTGTTTATTCTTGTAATATGACTATTGTAGTGAGATGAAATGATAATCGAAATTGTGAAAGATGAGTCTGAGTGAAATACGGAGAACATACGAGTTCGAGCTATAAACGAAAAGGTCAGATGACTAAGTGTCATCTTGAGTAAATGAATCCTTTACGGATTAAAAGTCCGATGACTAAGTGTCATCATGAGTAAATGAATCCATGATGGATTAAGGGTCCGATGACTTTGTGTCATGGTGAGTATATGAATTCCTATATGAAACAAGAGATCCGATGACTATATGTCATCGTGAGTATTAAATGAAATGAGTTCTAATGTGAAACAAGGGTCTGATGACTTTGTCTCATCATGAGTAACAAATGCAAGTGAAACCTACCTCAGATGTACACAATGTTCCATTTGGTGAATTAGATTTTTGTAACTCTTGAAGTTCGATAAATCTATTTAACTTTATGTACTTACTAAGCCTTAAAGTGCTTACTTGTGGATTTGCATTTGTTTTGTAGATTCACTTTTTGCTATTCGAAGATCGGATCATGTTGAAGCATCATACTATCTTGGAGTTATTTAGTAGACTTTTACATCACTTGGTTAATATGTCATGTACTAGGATCATGTTACCTTTTCTTTATACAATGAGTTGTGAAAAACTTTGTTATGTTTTGATGAAATGTTGGATGTAGTTTAAGTACCTTGTATTGATATAAATATTGTATTTGTGCTATCTTGAATGCATAGTTAAAGGTTGTGCTGGTATGAAATCAATGAACTTGTGCTTGGTATATTTCTTGAGATTTAGCATACTTGTTTCGGTAGAACCCATGTATGTTTCGGTAGAAGTGCAAGGTAGGAGAGAGGTTGTACACTGACTTGGGTTGAATCGGTAGTTGTATGTATAGAAGTATTGGTAGAGTGCATGTTTGTATCGGTAAAATTTATAGGATGGAAATTTTATCTCTTTGGAGTTTTTTGTACCGATAGATGCATGACATGTATCGGTAAAAATTATAATTGTATCGGTAGAACTAGTACAGGAATCGGTAGAAAACTGCACTGTTTAGTATTGTTTTATGACAAGACCACTATCGATACTTGACCATCAGGTACCGGTAGAAGTCTCCTAAAATTTTGGAAATGACTTTTTAACCTTGTTGATTTGTGTTTATGTTTCAATGATGATGTGTAATAAGTAAAATGAAATATTTATTTAATAAATAAGGTTGTGTAAGACTTCGAAAATATGTTAAGGGATAAATAAATAGTTAACACCGTAAATCCTAATCGGCGACGATATCCAGATTTTGGGTGTTACAAACATCGTATACTTATCATTTTATAACTGATTTGACTATTTTGTAAGAAAATGATATTCGCGAACTTACTAAGCTTAATAAGCTTACCCATTTATCTGTTATTGTTTTGTAGATATATTTTGTTGTTTAAAGATCGGATCATCTCAAAGAAATCACACTATTGTGGAGCTCGTTTGGTAGTTTTTACATCACTTGGTTTTATGACATGTACTAGGATGATGTTAACTTTTGTTTACTTGTTCGAGATTTTGATGATCTTGTTATACTGTCATGAAATGTTGACTGTAGTAATGTGTGCATGTTCAAGATGGAATATAATCTTGGAAGTACAGTGCAATGACTTGGGAAACTATGAATTATGTAATGGTCTAATTCATTTTGAAGTTATGAATGATATGTGTTGATAAACTTATGTTTTGGTATGATTCTAGAGGTTCTGCATACTTGTTTCGATAGAACTCATGCATGTGTCAGTAGAAGTACAGGGTAGGAGATAGGTTGTTCACTAGTTTGAGTTGTATCGGTAGTTGCATCATAGGTATTGGTAGTTCTACTCACAAAAGTTTCGGTAGTTCGTATACTTGTACCGGTAAAAGTTGCAGGGTAAGATTTCTTAACTCTCTTGAATTTTTAATATCGGTAGAAGCATGACATGTTTCGGTAGAAGTCATACTGGTATCGGTAATATTGTCTCAAGTATCGGTAGAAGATTGTACTATTCTTGAATTGTTTACTAACTTGATAACTACTAATACTTGGCCAACAAGTACCGGTAATATTGTCTCTAAAAATCATGAAAATGACCTTTTTGCACTTATTAAGTTGTGATTATAAATAATTGATGATTTACGACGTATTGGGTACACATTTTATTAAAATATGATTGAATGAGATGAAATAAAAGATTAATAGTGATAGATGAACAATAATATATCGAGATCCTAGTCGACGATGGTTTCGAGTTTTGAGTGTTACAATTAGTGGTATCAGAGCTTACAGTTTAGTTGTTTCTTGGACTGCATTGATTGTGTGAAATTATCTAGGAGTACATTCCATATGAACCTGTGATAGTGTGATATAGATGGATCCGATCTAACTACTATTTTTGTAGATAAAAAAAAGAAAAAGAATGCCTGATTAAGAACGAGGAGAGACTAGTGAGGTAAATAGTAATGTTCTAACTACCAATTCTGACGCGAGCCGAGGGGTACCAATTATACTGATGATAGAAAGTTAGGTCAAAAACATGTTCTTCGGTTTAATGGGATAGTGGTTTTCAAAATTGATAAGGAATAATTTTATGGTACCACCTCCCCCACCTCCGACTACACAGCCTGTTGCTCGACCTATGGTACCTCTGGTAAGGCCTTTACCTCCTCCTGTGATAGAAGAGAGGCGTCGTATATCGACGAATAGTGTAAGAAAATATGGGGCCGAAGAATTCCGCATAAATACTGAGGATGATCCATCTAAGGCTGAGTATTGATTGGAAAACATTCTGAGAGTATTGAATGAAATGGCTTGTCAGCCTGAAGATTATGTTAGATGTGCTGTTTCATTACTGAAAGACGAGGCATACAATTGGTGGATGATGATTGTAGGAGTGGTACTTGAAAATAAAGTTACTTGGGAATTTTTCCAAACAACGTTAAAAAAGAATTACATTAGTAAACAGTACCTAGATAAAAAAAGAAGGAATTCTTAGAGTTGAGACAGGAAAACAAGACAATGGTAGAGTACGAATGGCAATTTGTACTTCTCAGCAAGTATGCAGGGGAGATTGTAACAGCCCGATTTTTAGTGGGGTTAGAAACAGTGGTTTCGGGACCACAACTCTGACGAGTCAAGCCATAAATATTAGTTATTTAACATTTGTGATGTCATGAATGCCGTATTAAATTTTAGTTAAGAAATTTTACCATATAGATAGTTAATCAAGTAAAAAAGGATTAAATCGTAAAAGGCATAAAAGTTGAGTTCCATTTAGTGAAGGTATTAAAATGTCATTTAAAAGATTAAGGCAAGGTCCTCAAATAGTAATTAACCCTTGGTAAGGGTGATTGGACGGTTAGAGGCATTAAAGTGTTGATATTTGAATGTTTATTAGAAGGTATAATAGTAAATGAATTATAAAAGTAAATTACGTAAATTAAGTAAAATAAGTAAGAAAATCATATCATCTTCAACCTATTTTCTTCTTTTAGCTTATGGAATAAGCCATTAGAGAAGCGGAAAGCTTCGGTCATCTAGGGTTTGTTAAATTAGTAAGTAAACCTTGTTCGTTTTTAGTAATTTTTATGTTTTTTAGTCCGTATTAGCTTAATTCAGCTAGCACAGAGACTAATTTGTGATTTTGTTAAATGTTGAATATTTCACCATTGATGAGTATGCTTGTTCTTGAATGTTTTTTTATGGATTTTTATGTTTGATGATTGGGTTTAATATTTTTGTGAAGTAATTTTGATGAAATTAGAGTTTAAGAACTAAAATGTTAAAATGATAAAATTTGGTGTACTTTGTTTGAAATAAACAAAATCTAAGGACTTGTGTGAAGGCTTGGAACATTTGGTTGTTAAGGGTTTAGAAAGGGAATGGTTGTTCTGCATGTTTTATGCTTAAAGACTAAATTGAATAAAAGTAAAAGGTTAAGGGTAAAATCATAATTTTTCCAAAAAGGACCAAATTGTGTTAAATGATCTAATTGAGTGATTTAATGAAAGAATTGGATGATTTGTGGATGTAGACTACTATCGTGCGTTAGATTGCGGAAAAGGAAAATTAGTAGAGTAGTCTTTGAAGTTTAATCATAATTGCAAGTTAGTCCGGTAAGTTTGTATGATTAAATTTCAATTTAAATTACATATTCTTGTATTGTAATATTTGTTGTGAGTTGAAATGATGATCAGAAGTGAAGAAGACAGAAGTAAAGAAAAGAAAGGCTAACCGACTTTGAGCCATGAATGAAATAAGTCTGATGACTATGTGTCATCGTGAGTATATGAATGCTTTACGGATTATGAGGTTCGATGACTATGTGTCATCATGAGTATATGAATCCTTTACGGATTATGAGGTCCGTTGACTATGTGTCATCGTGAGTATATGAATCCTTTACAGATTATAAGGTCCAATGACTATGTGTCATCGTGAGTATATGAATCCTTTATGGATTATAAGGTCCAATGACTATGTGTCATCGTGAGTATACGAATCCTTTACAGATTATGAGGTTCGATGACTATGTGTCATCGTTAGTATATGATTCCCAATACGGATTAAAGGTCCGATGACTCTGTGTCATCGTGATTATAAAAAATGCATAAAATCTACCTTGGATGTATACTACTTACTCAATTCAATTGATTAGATTTATAACTCTTGAAGTTTGAAAAATCTATTTAACTTTATGAACTTACTAAGTTTTGAAAAGCTTACTTGTGGAAACTGTTGTTGTTTTGTAGAATCAATTTTGTTGTTTGGAAATCGGCTCATCTTGGAGTATCACACTATCCCGGAGTTGTTCGATAGTTCTTATATCACTTGGTTATATGACATGTACTAGGATGATGAAATTTTGCTTATACAGTTAAGATTGTGGAAACCTTGTTACATAGATGAGATGTTGAATATAATGATGTATGTTTGTGCAAGTTAGTTTATAGGTTAAAGTACTATGTAATGATTTTGGACTTATGTATTCGTGTTGGCTTAATGCAAAATGAAGTCATGAATGTTTGTGTTGTTAAAGTTGTGTTCTTGCATGATTGTTGAGATTTTGTATACTTGTTTCGGTAGATCCATTGGTGTATCGATAGAAATACAGGGTAGGAGAGAGATTGTTCTCTGACTTGGGTTGTATCAGTAGTTGAATAACAAGTATCAGTAGTTATGTATTTAGAATTATTGGTATTTTGCATGTTTGTATCGGTAGAAGTACAGGAGAGGAGAGAGGTTGCATACTAACCTAGGTTGTATCGGTAGATGAATACCAAGTATCGGTAGTCATGTATTTAGAAATATCGATAGTTCTTATACATGTATCGGTAAAAATAGCAGGGTAAGATTTCTAGCTCTTTGGAGTTTTTGTATCGTTAGAGGTGAAACTTGTATCGGTAGAATAGTCACTTATATCGGTAGAATTATCATTTGTATCGTTAAAAATCTGTACTATTCCTTAACTGTTCACTGACTTGACAACTACCGATACTTTTCCACCAGGTATCGGTAGAAGTCTCCAGAAATGTCGAAGATGACCCTTTTGCCCTTGATAAATTGTGCTGATAATCAAATAATGATTCATAACGTGTGGAATGAAATGCTTTAATAAAAATAAAGTCTGAGTAATAATTATGTTAAAGATGAACAGTGATGAATGAATAGTAAGACATCAAAACCTTAATTGACGATGGTTTCGAGTTTGAGGGTTACATTTAGTGGTATCAGAGTTTTCGATTTAGCAATTTGTTGGACTGTATTGATCGTGCTTAATAATTTAGAAGTACACATCATATGAACCTGTGATAGTGTGATAGAGATGAATCCGATCTAACTATGATTTTTACAGATAAATACAAGATGCCTAACTCAGAAAAGGATGAAACTAACGAGGTAAACAATAATGTTCCGACTAATGACTCTGGGGCTAGTCACAGTGCATAAATATTACCGATGATAGAAAATGAAGCAAAAAATATGTTCTTCGATTTGATGGGACAGTTGTTCATGTAATTCATGAGAAATAATCTGATAACACCACCTCCTATTACACAGCCAGTTGCCCGACCTGTAGCACCTCTAATTTTAGGCCTTTACCCCCTACGGTGGTAGAACCTAGGTGTCGCGTGGTAATAGATAGGGTTAAAAAGTAAGAGGCTAAGGATTATCGGGGAAGCGTAGAAGATGATCCTTTCAGAGTTGAATACTGGTTGGAAAATATGTTAAGAGTTTTGAATAAGATGGCTTGCCCTTCGGAAGACTATGTGAGGTGTGCTGCATCACTACTGAAAGATAAGGCTTACAATTGGATCGTAGGAATGATGCCTGAAAATGAAGTCACCTGGGATTTCTTTCAAAGAGAATTCAAAAAGAAATATGTTAGCAAACGATACCTAGATAAAAAGAAGAAGGAATTTTTAGTGCTAAGATAGGGAAACAAAACAGTGGCAGAATACGAGCGAGAATTTGTACAGTTTAGCAAGTATGCCAGAGAGGTTGTACCGACGGATGAAGCCTTGTGTGTCCGTTTTGAAGATGGGCTAAATGACGAGATCAAAATTATGGTAGGTGGTTTTAAAATCTGACGGTTAGTAATTTTAGCAGACAGAGCTCAAAGGATGGAAGAAATTTACAACAATAAGTGACAGAGAGAAAGAAGGTTTTAAGATCCTAGAAAGAAGAATATTGCCAGGACTTTCCTTATGCCATCGCCGAAGACATTCAGAGAATAGGCTAGTCGAGGTCCAATTTCTTCAGGATTTTTGAGAAGGAGTAAGTCGAGACCACCGAAATCTAAATTTCAAAACAAACTCATAAACAGTGTAGCTAGTGTTCGCAATACACTTACTCCGATATGTGAGCATTGTAAGAGGAGTCATGCAGGCGAGTGTCGCAAGATGAAAAGGACGTGTTATCGATGTGGAAGTGCAGATTATTTTTTGAGTAACTGTCTAATAAGATCCGAAGCAAAGGAGGAATAGAGTGTAAAACCCCCTATTACGCCACAAAAGAGTAGACGTCCAGGGCAGAGAGTAGCGGTATAGGTGGGAATTACGGAGATAATAGGGATAATGTAGCTAGATTTGAGGTTCGAGCACCTGCACAGACTTATGCCATCCGAGCCCAAGAAGAGGCTACCGCTCTTAATGTTATGATTGATATATTTTATATTTTTAATGATATTGTGTGTGCACTTGTTGACTCGAGATTGACTTATTCATATATTTGGACTACATTAGCTACTTAAAAGAAATTGTCTGTTGAGTCAACTGAGTTTGGCGTACAAGTCACAAACCCATTGGGTCATAGTGTCATTGGTAATCTGATATGTTGTCAGTGTCCACTGAAAGTCCAGCGCTGTAAATTCCCTGCTGATCTGATGTTATTATCGTTCACTGAGTTCGATGTAATTTTGGGGATGGATTGGTTAACTGAGCATGACACAGTGGTTAATTGTAAACGAAGACGAATTGACTTGGAACATCCGATAGGGGAGGTAATCACAATTGAGTCTAGGAAATTGGACAGTGGCACTAGAGTAATTTCAGCTTTATCAGCACAAAAGATGGTTCGTAAAGGCTGCAAAACATTTTTGGCTTATATACATGATACTCGAGGTACAAGAACAGAGTTAGAACGGGAGCCAATTATTAAGGAATTTACAGATGTATTTCCAGAGGAGTTACTAGGTTTACCATCGATCAAAGAAGTAGAATTTGACATTGATTTAGTACCTAACATTGCACCGATTTTGATCCCACCATATAGAATGGAACCTACTAAATTAAAAGAGTTAAAGGCGCAGCTGTAAGAGTTCTTAGACAGAAGTTTTATCCGATCGAGCGTATCGCCTTGGGTCGCACCAGTATTATTTGTGAAAAAGAAGGATGGTTCGATGAGAATGTATATAGATACAGATAGTTGAATAAGGTAACAATCAAGAATAAATATTTGTTACCTCATATTGATGAGTTGTTTAATCAGTTGAGAGGTACGATAGCTTTCTCTAAAATAGATCTTCGATCGGGTTATTAACAAATGCGAGTAAATGACTGTGATGTGCAAAAGACAACATTCAGAACCCGATATGGACATCATGAGTTTCTAGTAATACCGTTTGGGTTAACTAACGCTCTAGCAACATTCATGGATTTGATGAACTGGGTCTTTAAACCTCAGTTGGATACATTCGTAGTGATATTCATTGATGATATATTGATTCATTCCAGGACGGAGATGGAGCATGCTCAACATCTAAGGGAAGTGTTATAATTCTTGCGAGAAAAGTAGTTGTATCCAAAGTTCAACAAGTGCGAGTTCTGGCTGCAGGAAGTGGGATTTCTCGGTTATGTGGTATCACCGGAGGGGATTCGGGTTGATCCAAGTAAAGTTTCAGCTATTCTTGATTGGAAGATACCAAAGAATGTTTTTAAGGTATGTAGCTTTCTAGGATTAGTAGGTTATTATCGTCGGTTCGTAAAAAAATTTTCTATCATAGCCTTGACGATGACAAAATTATTACAGTGTCAGAAAAGTTTTGATCAATTAAAGAAATTGTTAACAGAAGCTGCGGTATTGACGCAACCTAAAATGGGTAAAGAGTTTATCGTATACAGTGATGCACCTCTAAATGGCTTAGGTTGTGTGTTTATGCAAGCTGGAAAGGTGATAGCTTATGCCTCTCAACAATTAAAACCACATGAACGGAAATATTCGACCCATAACTTAGAGTTAGCTGCCATTGTATTTGCTTTGAAGATTTGGTGACATTATTTATATGGTGAAAGGTGTCACTTATTTACCGATCATAAAAGCCTAAGGGATCTGATGACTCAGAAGGAATTGAACTTGAGGCAACATTAGTGGTTGGAATTACAGAATGACTATGATTTGGTAATTGAATACCATTCGGGAAAAGCTAATGTCGTCACTAATGCTTTGAGCTAGAAATCATTGTTTGCATTGAGGGCAATGAATACCCATTTTTCACTTGAGGGTGATGGTTCTGTTACAGCTGAACTTTGAACGAAACCGTTATTCCTATAACGGATACGAGAGTTGCAAGAAGACGACTCAAAGCTTAAGGCTAAGAAGGAACAGATGCGAAATGATGCAACTACTGGATTTACTGCTGATGATGATGGTATCTTGTATTTTCGAGGTAGTGTTCATTTCCGATAATTCTAACTTGAGATGGGACATTCTGACAGAAGCTCACAACAACACTTATTCTACTCACCCGAGAAGTGTTAAAATGTATAACGACTTGAAGAAGATGTATTGGTGGTCAGGTATGAAACGAGAAATCTCTGAGTTTGTGACTAGATGTCTGGTGTGTCAGCAGGTACAAGTTGAACATCAGGTATCGTCTGGGTTGTTGCAGCCTATTACCACTCCTGAGTGGAAATGGGAATGAGTCATAATGGATTTTGTTACGGGATTGCCAGTGACACTGAGAAAGAAATATTCAATCTGGGTTGTAGTCAATAGATTTACTAAGTCAACCCATTTCATTCCTATTCGAGTGGATTGTCCTTTAGAAAAGTTGGTTGAATTATATGTATCCGAGATCATACGATTGCACTGAGTACTGGTATCTATCATCTCCGAAAGGGATCCAAGTTTTACTTCGAGATTCTGGGGTAAGTTACATGAGGCTTTAGGAACCCGATTGAATTTTAGCACGGCATATCATCTGCAGACAGATGGTTAGTTTGAGCGAGTAATACAGATCTTGGAAGACATGTTATGATGTTGTATTCTCGAGTTTGAGGGCAAATGGGAGAGATATCTGTCATTGGTAGAATTTGCATATAATAACAGCTATCAGTTTAGAATTTGCATATAACCTTTGTATTGGTCTGAGTTAAGCGAGCCTAAGTTGGTTGGGACTGACATAGTGCATGAGACGAAAGAAAAAGTCTGAGTAATTCGTGATTGTTTAAAAGTCACATCTGATCGACAAAAGTCCTATGCAGATCTAAGGAGGAAGGATATAGAATTTACCGTTGGAGACCAAGTTTTCTTGAGAGTTTCACCTTGGAAGAAAGTATTGCGGTTTGGTAGAAAGGGCAAGTTGAGCCTGCAATTTATTGGGCCATATGAAATCCTTGAGAGAATTGGTCCTGTGGTTATAAACTAACTTTACCTTCAAAACTTGAGAAAATTCATAATGTATTCCATGTTTCGATGTTGAGACGGTACAGATCAAATCCTTCACACGTGATTACTCCCTGTGACGTTGAGATACAACTGGATCTGTTATACTCAGAGGAACTAGTAAGAATCTTTGCTTGAGAGGTATAGGAACTACGAAACAAAAGGGTGTCGTTGGTAAAAGTTATGTGGAACCTCCATGGTTTGGAAGAAGCGGCATAGGAAATAGAGGCTTCTATGAGATCACAATACCCTAATTTGTTTCCTGGTAAGAAATTTCATAACGAAATTTCTGTAAGGGGGAGAGTTATAACAACTCGATTTTTAGTGGTCTTAGAAATAGTGGTTTCGAGACCACAACTCTGACGAGACAAGCCATAAATATTAGTTATTGAACATTTGTGATGTCATGAATGTCGTATTAAATTTTGGTTAAGAAATTTTACCGTACAGATAGTTAATCAAGTAAAAAAAGATTAAATTGTAAAGGACATAAAAGTTGAGTTCCATTTAGTAAAGGTATTAAAATGTCATTTGAAAGATTAAGGCAAGGTCCTCAAATAGTAATTAACCCTTGGTAAGGGTGAGTGGACGGTTAGAGGCATTAAAGTGTTGATATTTGAATGTTTATTATAAGGGTATAATAGTAAATGAATTATAAAAGTAAATTGAGTAAAATAAGTGAGAAAATCATATCGTCTTCAACCTATTTTCTTCTTTTAGCTTATGGAATAAGCCATTAGAGAAGAGGAAAGCTTCGGTCATCTAGGGTTGCTAAATTAGTAAGTAAACCTTGTTCTTTCTAGTAATTTCTATGTTTTTGAGTCTATATTAGCTTAATTCAGCTAGCCCAGGGACTAATTTGTGATTTTGTTAAATGTTGAATATTTCACCATTGATAAGTATGCTTGTTTTTTGAAAGTTTTTGATGGATTTTTATGATCGATGATTGGGTTTAATATTTTTGTGAAGTGATTTTTTATGAAATTAGGGTTTAAGAACTAAAATGTTAAAATGATAAAATTTGGTGACTTGGTGTGAAATAAATAGAATGTAAGGACTTTTGTGAAGGCTTGGAACATTCGGCTGTTAAAGGTTTAAAAAGGGAATGGTTGTTTTGCATGTTTTATGCTTAAGAACTAAATTGAATAAAAGTAAAAGGTTAGGGGTAAAACCATAATTTTTCCAAAAGGACCAAATAGTGTTAAATGATCTAATTGAGTGATTTAATGAAAGAATTGGATGATTTGTTGATGTAGACTACGATCGTGCGTCTGATCGTAAAGAAGGGAAATTAACGGAGTAGTCCTTGAAGTTTAATCATAACTGCAAGTTAGTCCGATAAGTTCGTATGGTTAAATTTCAATTTAAATTACATATTCTTGTATTGTAATAATTGTTGTGAGTTGAAACGATGATCAGAAGTGAAGAAGACGAAAGTCAAGAAAAGAAAGGCTAACGGGCTTTGAGTCATGAATGAAATAGGTTCAATGACTATGTGTCATCGTGAGTATATGAATCATTTACGGATTATGAGGTCCGATGACTATGTGTCATCGTGAGTATATGAATCCTGTACGGATTATGAGGTCCGATAACTATGTGTCATCGTGAGTATACGAAGCCTTTACAGATTATGAGGTCTGATGATTATGTGTCATCGTGAGTATATGATTCCCAATACAGATTAAAGGTCCAATGACTCTGTGTCATCATAAGTATAAAAAATTCATAAAATCTACCCCGGAGTAATACTACTTACTCAATTCAGTTGATTAGGTTTTACAATTCTTGAAGTTTGGTAAATCTATTTAATTTTATGAACTTACTAAGGTTCGAAAAGCTTACTTGTGGAAACTATTATTGTTTTGTATATTCAATTTTGCTGTTCAGAGATCGGGTCATCTTAGAGTATCACACTATCCCGGAGTTGTTTGGTAGTTCTTACATCACTTGGTTATATGGCATGTACTAGGATGATGATATTTTGCTTATATAGTTGAGATTGTGGAAACCTTGTCATGTGGATGAGATGTTGAATATAATGATGTATGTTTGTGCAAGTTAGTTTTTAGGTTAAAGTACTATGTAATGATTTTGGACTTCTGTATTCTTGTTGGCTTAATGCATAATGAAGTCATGAATGTTTGTGCTATTAAACTTGTGTTCTAGCATGATTCTTGAGATTTTATATACTTGTCTTGGTAGTATCCATGGGTGTATCGGTAGAAATACGGGGTAGAAGAGAGGTTGTTCTCTGACTTGGGTTATATCGATAGTTGAATAACAAGTATCAGTAGTTATGTATTTAGAAGTATCGGTATTTTGCATGTTTGTATCGGTAGAAGTACAGGAGAGGAGAGAGGTTACATACTGACCTACGTTGTATCAATAGATGAATACCAAGTATCGATAGTCATGTATTTAGAAATATCGGTAGAAATAGCAGGGTAAGATTTCTAGCTCTCTGGAGTTTTTAGTATCGGTAGAGGTAAAACTTGTATTGGTAAAAATTTGTATTATTCCTAAAGTGTTTACTGACTTGAGAACTACCGATACTTATCCATTAGGTACCGGTAGAAGTCTCCAAAAATGTCAAAGATGAGCCTTTTGCCCTTGATAAATTGTTCTGATAATCAAATAATGATTCATAACGTGTGGAATGGAATTCTTTAATAAAAATAAAGTTTGAGTAATAATTATGTTAAAGATGAATAGTGATGAATGAATAGTGAGACATCAAAACCCTAATCGATGACGATTCCGGGTTTGGGTGTTACAGAGATTGTACCTACAGATGAGGCTATGTATGTCCGATTTGAGGACGGGCTAAACGACGAGATTAAAATGGTGGTCAGTGATTCTGAAATATGACTATTTGTTATCCTGGCGGATAGGGCACAGAAAATGGAGGAAATTTACAACCACAAGAGCCAGAAGGAAAAGAGGTCCAGAGAATTCAGTAAGAAGACTTTTTCCAAAACTTTCTCTTTATCGCCACTGAAGAAATTCAGAGAGAATGAAAACCAAATGACAGTTTCATCTGGTTACTCAAGCAAGAGCTTGTCGGCACAACTTGAAACAAGATTTCAGAATAGGCCGACAGATAGTGTAGCCAGTGTTCTAATGCACCTAAACCAGCTTGTGCGTATTGTGGAAGATTTCATCCGGGCGAGTGTCGTTTGAAGAAAGGGGCATGGTTCCGATGTGGATCAACTGACCACATGGTACGAAATTGTCCAATGTTGCATGAAGAGGAAGAGAATTCAAGTGTAAAACCCCCAATCGCACCGCAAAAGGGTAGATGTCCTGGTTAGAGCAGCATTGTAGGCGAAAATGGTAACGAGGTTAAGGAAAATTCAAACAGATCTGAAGTCCGAGCACCTGCACGAAAATATGCTATTCAAGCCAGAGAAGAGGCAATTATATCTGATGAGATGACTTGGTAAATTCTATCCTTGATGTGACTGTGTGAACTTTGAACAATTTAGGATTGATTTATTGTTAAATTCATATTGTTTAATAACTGATAAAATTTTCCTATCGAGTCGATTGAAGTTGAAATACTAGTTACAAACCCTTTGGAATCGCAGTGGTCACAGTGAGTATAGTATGTTGTAGATGCCTCTGAAGGTTCGGGGTGGTGAGTTCCTACCGATTAATGTTATTATCAAGTTATGAATTTGGTATTTAATTTGGAAATAGATTGATTGAAGATATATATATTACCAAAAAAAATGTGGACTGAAATGAATTAGTTGAAACGTCAAACTAATATTATAATAATGGATAAACTTAATAAATCAGATAAAAGGAATCAAAATTGTTCAACGGTTGATATTATTCGAGGTTAATATGAGAATGTTATTTTCTAGATTTGGATGAACTAAAAATGATTTTTGATTTGTGAGGGAAACATTAAAATAAACAGGTACTGCTAAGTAAAATTTCGAGGACGAAATTTCTTAAGGGGGAAGAGTTGTAACAGCCCGATGTTAGAAATAGTGGTTTCGAGACCACTATTCTTACAAATCAAGTTGTAAATTTATTTATTTTTATATTTATGATGCCATTAGCACTGAATTAAAATTTAGTTATTGAATTTTAATGTTTAGATAGTTAATTGAGTAAAAATGATTAAATTGTAAAAGAGATAAAAATTAATTGCTATTGATTAAAAACAGTAAAGGGGCTAAAATGGTAATTAAACCATGATCAGAAAGTCCAAGCGGTGGTAGATATGTTTGATTCCATTAACATTTGGGTTATTTATTCATGTAGTCCAAATTTAGGGTTAAATTGAAAACAAGTTTGTTTATTTGAAATTTAATATAATTGAAGGATCAAATAGGTAAATTAACCTATGGAATTTTAGTGGGTGGATAATCATGAGGTATATTGATCATAAGTAGGATTAATTAAGGCTAAATAAGAGATTAATTAAACTAATCATGAAATATTAAATATCTAAAAAATTGTCATTTGGTATAAACATGAATTAAAGAAGAAAAAAAGGATTTTTCTTCTAATTTCTTCTTCTTCTTCACGGCTAAGACAAGAAAACCTAGGGTTTTCCATTGATGAACTTTGAGCTTTAATTTGGGTAAGCAAACCTTGATCGTTTTTAGTAATTTTTATGTTTTCAAAACCGTGTTAGCTTGATCTAGATAATCTAAGGATTAATTTGCGAATCTGTCAAATGTTGTGAATCTTACCATTATTGAATATGCTTGTCTTTGAAAGTTTTTGATAGTTTTGCATGCTTGATGATTAGGTTGGATCTTTTGTAAAGTGATTTTAGATGAAATTAGGGTTAAGGATTAAAATGTTAAATGATGAAACTACGTGTACTTTAGGTGAAATAAATGAATTTTAAGGACTTGTATAAGATCATGGTATATTCGGCTGGTATGAGTTGAGGGGAAAATGGGTATTTTGCATGTTTTGTATTGAAAGGACTAGATTGAATAAAAGGAAAGTATTAGGGGTAAAATCGTAATTTTCCCTAAAAGGACCAAATTATGTTAAATTATTTGATTATGTGTTTTAATGTGAAATTTGGATGAATTGTTGAATAATATTACAATCATGTCACGGATCGTGGAAAAGGAAAATTAGCAAAATAGTCCCTGAAGTTTAGCCAAACTGTAATTTCATCCGATAAGTTTGAAGTGTTAGTTTATACACATTGTATGTTTCTTGTACTTTTATTATTGTTACAGCAACTTGAGGAAGGTTAAACATTCGTGATGATGGAAAGGCAAAGGAATAAACAAAATGTCAAGCCTGGGGCCGGCTATCTGATTTGAAGCAATGGCTAGGGTCCTGCATATGTTGCAGTATCCTGACAGCTTGTGTGAGCAGCATCGCAGTTAGATGAATTCTTAACGAAAACTGAAATATGGAAACCTCCGATGGCTGAGTCTTCGCTTATGTTGCGAATTCTCATCAGCTTGTGTGAGCAGCATAGAGAGTGGGAAATTCTGGACCATATTGATGGTTGAGTCTTCGTATATGTCGTGAATTCTCATCAGCTTATGTGAGCAGCATCGTATACCCGTTAACCATTCTGGGCTCGTAAGTGCTAACCATTCTAGGCTTGCGAGAGCTAATATTATCTATGCTTGTATGAGCTAAAATCTGGAAGACTGAAAGAGATTAAATTTGTTATTGTTCACAAGATTATGAATACATACTTTTTATCATTTTATAACCGATTTAACTATTCTGTAAGAAAATGATATTTGCGAACTTACTAATAAGCTTACCCATGTATCTGTTGCTGTTTTGTAGATACATTTTGCTGTCTAAAGATCGGATCATCTCAAAGAAATCACACTATTATGGAGCTCGTTTTGTAGTTTTTACATCACTTGGTTTTATGGCATGTACTAGGATGATGTTAACTTTTGTTTACTTGTTCGAAATTTTGATGATCTTGTTATACTTTAATGAAATATTGAATGTAGTAATGTGTGCATGTTCAAGATGGAATATAGTCTTGGAAGTACAATGTAATGACTTGAGAAACTATGAATTATGTAATGGTCTAATGCATTTTGATGTTATGAATTATATGTGTTGATAAACTTATGTTTTGGTATGATTCTAGAGATTCTGCATACTTGTTTCGATAGAACTCATACATGTATGGGTAGAAGTACAGGGTAGGAGAGAGGTTGTTTACTGGTCTGAGTTGTATCGGTAGTTGCATCATAGGTATCGGTAGTTCGTATACTTGTACCAGTAGAAGTTGTAGGGTAAGATTTCTTAACTCTCTTGAGTTTTTAATATCGGTAGAAGCATGACATGTTTTGGTAGAAATGTAACACCCAAATCCTGAACACCGTCGCCGGTTAGGATTCCGGTGTTTCAATTCATTTAACACTGTTCATCTTTAAAATATTCGAATATTTTATTCTTTATTCAATACGAAATTCACCTCTCATATTTAAGATTAATATTTAATCAGAACACAATTTCATCGAGGTTAAAAATGACATTTTTAACATTTTTAGGGACTTTTGTTGGTACCTGATGGTCAAGTATCGGTAGTAGTCAAGTTAATGAATAATTTAGAAACTGTGCAGGCTTCTACCGGTACCTGTGCTAGTTCTATCGATACAAGTATGATTTCTACCGATACAAGCCATGCATCTACCGATACCAAAAACTTCAGAGAGCAAAAACCCTTACCCTGTAACTTCTATCGATATATGCATATAAACTACCAATACATCAATGCTAAAAACTACCGATACAACTCAAGTCAGAGAACAACCTCTCTCTTACCCTATACTTCTACCGATACATGCATAAGTTCTACCGAAACAAGTATGCAAAATCTCAAGAATTATGCCAAGACACAAGTTTAATGTCTCAAACACATCCAACACAAGTTATGCATTAAATCATCACACAACATACATAACTTCTAAGTCTTTACAAACATCATAAGCTTAAACATATAAGTTATACTTCATGCATTTACACAATGAAAATAGTAAGATTTCAACATTTTTAGTTAAACATTAAAGGTTAATATCATCCTAGTACTTGCCATAAGACCAAGTGATGCAAAACCTACCGACAAACTCCGTGATAGTGTGACTTCAAGTAATGACGATGATCCGATCTTCAGTCTGCAAACGATCTACAAAATAATAACAATAATTGTGGTAAGCTTATAGCTTAGTAAGTTCAATAGTTAAGAAATACCAACATGGTAATAAGCAATAGCGACTTCATCAAGCCAACGTAATTCCATTGCTCTTTGAATATTTACAACTCCTCTTCCTGTTGATAACTTTCTGTTACCAGTACCCGATGCTACTCACACGAGCTGTCGAGGACTTGTAACCTATGCAGTACCTCAGCCATCGGTACCGTGTCTATTTGTATTGTAAATTATTTCCTAACAATGCTGCTCACACGAGTTGTCGAGAGTATGCATAAAGCATAAGTCCTAACCATCGTAGGACCTATAATACATATAGGATCCATATCTCTTTTTTAAGTCACGATACTGCTCACACGAGCTGTCGAGGACTCGCAACACATGCGGTACCCCAGCCATCGTGTCGATACTATTTCAATGACATAAAGCCTACTATCTCTTGTGTTTCATTTCTTTAATCATCTTCAATACCGAATGCTTCTGATTTGCTGTACATTGACGACATATATATAAGAAATATTAAGTAAGATTTACACTACGAACTTACCGGACTGGATTGCAGTTTAGGAAAGACTTCAGGGACTAATCCACCAATTTCCCTTTTCTGTAGTCTGTAGCACGATCGTAGTCCAAATCAAAGCTTAAAATCTCAACAATGGAACCCTAGGTTTTTCTTTCTTTGGCCGAATGAAGAAGATGAAAATAAGAAGAAATGAGCTATTTTTCTTCTTTTAATTTTACTTATATAATAATGGAAATTTTGTATATTTTGTGACTTTCATCATTAACTTAATTAATCACTTTCAAATATTTAATCAATCATTTCATTAACCCTTAAATGCCATGATATTCCACTATCCTATCTTTTTTGGTTTATTTACTTATTAGGTCCTTCTAATTAAACTCTATACTTTTACCCTTTTTATAATTTAGTCTTTTCTATTCAATTAACTATTTAATCTATAAAATTTTCAAATCATAATTTCATACAATGCATATATCACCAAAAATATTTAAAATAAATAAATTTACGACTTGACTCATTGGATTTGTGGTTTCGAAACCATTATTTTTGACACCACTAAAATCAGGTTGTTACATCCCCACTTAAGGAAATTTCATCCCGAAATTTCTTATCAGTAAACAAGTTAGGGTACTGTTATCTCATCAAAGCCTCTGTCTCCAAAGTGGCTTCCTCTAATCCGTGACAATTCCATAATACTTTCACCAATGGTACTGTCTTGTTCCTAAGTTCTTTTACTTCGCTAGTTAATATTCTAACTGGTTCTTCTGAATACGACAAATTCGGTTGAATCTCAACTTCCATGGGTGTAATCACATGTAAGGGATCTGATCTGTACCGTCTCAGCATTGAAACATGAAATACATTATGAATCTTCTTTAGTTTTGGTGGTAAAGAAACTTCATATTACCCGATGAATCACGGACCTAACTTTCCCTTTCTACAAAACCGCAGCACCTTTTTCAAAGGTGAAACTCTTAGGAACACCCAGTCTCCTACAACAAATTCTATATCTTTTCTCTTAAGATTTGCGTATGACTTCTATCAGTCAGACGTTGCTTTCACACAATCACGAATCACCCGTACTTTATCCTCAATCTCATGAACTAAATCGGTTCCAATCAACTTAGACTCACTCAATTCTGACCAGTATAGAGATGTCCTACACTATCGACCATATAATGCTTCAAATGGTGTCATTTTAATACTAGATTGGTAGCTGTTGTTATATGCAAAATCCCCCAACGGCAGATACATTTCCCAGCTTCCTTTAAGCTCAAGTGTACAACATCGTAGCATATCCTCAAGAATTTGTATCACTTGCTCTGACTAACCATTCGTTTACGGATGATATGCAGTACTAAAATTTAACCTTATCCCTAAAGCCTTATTTAGCTTACCCCAAAATCTCGAGGTAAAGCGTGGATCCCTATTGAAGATGATAGAGGCTGATACCCTGTGTAATTAAACTATCTCAGACACATATAGCTTGACCAGTCTCTCAAGTGGATAATCTACCCGAATGGGGATGAAATGAGCTGACTTCATCAATCTGTCTACAATTACCCAGACTGAATCTTTCTTTCTTGGTGTTACTGGAAATCTTGTGACAAAATCCATTGTGACTCGTTCCCATCTCCACTCCGGGATGGAAATCGATGGTAGTAACCCAGATGGAAACTAGTGTTCGACTTTCACTTGCTGGCATATAAGTCATCTAGTCACAAACTCTGAAATCTCACTTTCATACTTGACCACTAATACAATTTCTTCAGGTCATTATACATTTTCACACTCCTCGGGTGTATGGAATAAGTGCTGCTATGAGCCTCCGTCAGAATGTCTCGTCTCAAATCCGAATCGTTTGGAATACATACCCTACCTCTGTAATACAACGTACCCTCTGTATCAACTGTAAACCCCGTGGTAGCATCATTCTGTATCTACTCCCTTTTAGCTATAAGCTTTGGATCCTTTCTCTGTAATTCTTGAATCTGTTATAGAAATAACAGCCTCGTCCTAAGCTTCACAATGATAGAACCATTGCCTTCTAGTGACATATGGACATTCATTACTCTCAAAGCAAACATCGACTTCTGACTCAGGGCATCGGCTACAATATTAGCCTTACTCGGATGATAATCGGTTTCAAGGTCATAGTCTTTTAATAGCTCTAACCATCGGCGCTGTCGCAGATTCAACTCTTTCTGTGTCATTAGATATCTCAAACTCTTGTGATCTATAAATATATGGCATCTCTCCCCATAAAGGTAGTGTCGCCAAATCTTCAATGCAAAAACTACGGTAGCTAACTCTAGATCATGAGTCGGATAATTCTTTTCATGCGATTTTAACTGTCGGGAAGCATAAACTACCACTTTCCCATCTTGCATCAAAACACACCCCAATCCACTTAAAGATGCGTCACTGTAAACAATGAACTCTTTTCCCGTCTCTGGTTGCGTCAAGACCGGAGCTTCAGTTAACAACTTTTTCAACTGGTCGAAACTTTGCTGACACTTTTCAAACCATACGAACTGAATGTTTTTCTGTAGCAACCTCATCATTGGTAAGGCTATGATGGAGAAGTCTTTCACGAACCGACGGTAATATCCTATCAATCCTAGGAAACTGCATACCTTGGAGACATTCTTTGGGACCTTCCAATTGAGAATAGCTAAAACTTTGCTTGGATCAACACGTATTCCTTTCAAAGATATTACGTGACCCAAGAATCCAACTTCTTGAAGCTAGAATTCACATTTACTGAATTTTTCATACAACTGCTTTTCTCGCAAAATCTGTAACACCTCTCTCAAATGCTAAGTAGCTTTGATTTTGTCTTGGAGTAAATTAATACGTTATCAATAAACACAACCACAAACCTATTCAATTAGGGCTGAAATATTCTATTTATCAGGTCCAAAAATGATGCGGGGGCATTAGTCAACCCAAATGGTATAACTAAAAACTCATAATGTTCGTACCGATTTCTGAATGACGTTTTCATTATATCATAATCTTTCACCCGCATCTAATAGTAACTTGATCGAAGGTCTATTTTGGAGAACACGGTTACACCCTTTAACTAGTCAAATAACTCATCGATCTGAGGCAAAGGATACTTGTTCTTGATCGTCACCTTATTTAGTTGCCTGTAGTCTATACACATCAGCATTAATCCATCTTTCTTTTTCACGAATAATACGGGCACACCCCACGGTGATACACTGGGTCGTACAAATCCTCTGTCTAACAATTCTTTCAGCTAAGCTTTCAACTCTTTCAATTCAGTCGGCGCCATTCTGTACGGTGGAATAGAGATCAAAGCAGTACCGGGTAGTAAATCAATACCAAACTCCACCTTTCTAATTGGCGGTAAACCCGATAATTCTTTCAGAAACACATCTGTATACTTTTGAAACACTGGTACCTGATCCAATTTTATTCTCGAGCCCCGAGTATCAAGTATGTATGCTAGGAATGCTTTACAGCCTCTATGAACCATCTTTTGTGTTGAAATAACCGAAATTACTCTGGTCTCACTGTTCAATCTATCGAACTCCACTGTGATTACCTCACCGATCAAACATTTTAAACTAATCTATCTTTGCTAGCAATTTACTATCGCATCATGCTTAGATAACCAATCCATACCGAAGATCACATCAAACTCGGTGAAGGGCAATAGCATTAGATCAGCAGAATATTCACAACCCTGAACTTTTAGTGGACATTTACGACATACCAAGCTAACAATAACACTATGACCCAAAGGGTTTGTGACTTGTACATCAAATTCAGTCGATTCAATGACCAATTTCTTATCAGTGGCTAAAACAGTGCAGATATAGAATGGGTTGACCCTAGGTCAATCAAAGCACATACAATATCATTAAAAAGATAGAACATACTAGTCACCACATCAGGAGCGGTAGCTTCTTCTCTAGCTCGGATGGCATAAGTCCGCGCAGGTGCTCAAGCTTTTGACTTGCTCCAACTATCTCTTTGTTCACTTCGATTTCCACTTGCATCACTACTCTGCCCCGAGCGTCTACCTTTCTGCGATGTAACCAGAGGGTTAACACTCCGATCTTCCTTTGTTTCCGAGTTCATCGTATAATTCCGCATGAAATGACCGGTATTTTCACATCTAAAACAGGCTCCTTTAACTAACCGACATTCGCCTGAATGAATTCTTTTGCAATGCTCACACATGTTGGCACATTCCTAACACTTGCCACATTGTCAGCAAGCCGATTTTGAAATCTAGATACTAGTGATCCTGATCGACTTCTGCTCAAAAAATTAGAAGAGATTACTCTACGGACTTCATTATCTCTAAATTTCTTCGGTAGTGGCATTGAAAAAGTTCAGGTGGGATTTTTCTTCTCGAAATCTCGAAATCTCTTCTCTCTCTATCTTTTCTAGTTATATACTTCTTCCATTTTCTATGCTCTATCTACCAAAACGACAAATGGTTGAATTTCTGAACCACTCACATGGCCTTGAAAATAGACACACATAGCCTCATCAGTGGGTACGATCTCTCGGGCATACTTACTGAAAAATACAAACTCTCGTTCGTATTTTGCCACTGTCTTGTTCCCCTATCTCAACTCTCAGAATTCTTTCTTCTTCTTGTCTGGATATCTCTTACTGACATACTTCTTTTTAAACTTTGTCTGGAAAAATTCCCAAGTAACTTCGTTTTCTAGTATTACATGCTATGATCATTGCTTACCAATTGTAAGCTTCGTCTTTTAGTAACGAAACAACACACCTCAAAAAATTTTCTAGTGGACAAACCATTTCATTCAGCACTCTCAAAGTGTTTTCTAGTAAATACTCAACCTTAGATGGATCATCCTCAGCATTTCCACAAAACTCTTCTACCCTGTACGTCCTTACCCTATCTGTTAAAATACGACACCTCTATTCAATTATCGGGGAAGGTGAAGGCATTACAAGAGGTGCCGTAGGTCGGGCTGTAGGTTATGTAACTAGGGATGAAGGAGGTGGTGCCGTTCGGTTATTCTGCATAAATTTCGAGAATCACTGTCCCATTAAGCCGAAGAACATGTTTTTAGCTTCGCTTTCTGTCATTGGTATAATAGGGACCCCATGACTAGCCCTAGAATCATTTGTCGGGTCATTACTGTTTACTTCGTTAGTCTCCTCTCTTTCAGATTCAGGCATTATTACTTTTATCTGTAAAAACTATGGTTAGATCGGATTCATTTGTATCACACTATCACAGGTTTATATTGCATGTACTATGAAATCATTTAATACAACCATAACTGTCCAAGAAACGGCTAAACCGAAAGCTCTGATACCACTAAATGTAACACCCAAATCCCGAACACCATCGTCGATTAGGATTTTTGTGTTTCTATTCATCTTTAAAATATCTGAATATTTTAATCTTTATTCAATACGAAATTTACCTCTCATATTTAAGATCAATATTTAATCATAACATAATTTTATCAAGGTTAAAAATGACATTTCCAACATTTTTGGGGACTTCTATCTGTACTTGATAGTCAAATATTAGTAGTAGTCAAGTCAGTGAACAATTTAGAAACTGTGTAGGCTTCTACCGGTACCTTTGCTAGTTCTACCGATACAAGTATGATTTCTACCGGTACAAGTCATGCATTTACCAATACCAAAAATTCCAGAGAGCAAAAACCCTTACCTTGCAACTTTTATCGATATATGCATACAAACTATCCATACATCAATGCTAAAAACTATCAATACTTGTTATTCAACTACCGATACAACTCAAGTCAGAGAACAACCTCTCTCCTACCCTGTACTTCTACCGATACATGCATAAGTTCTATCGAAACAAGTATGCAGAATCTCAAGAATTATGCCAAGACACAAGTTTAATGTCTCAAACACATCCAACACAAGTTATGCATTAAATCATCACACAACATACATAACTTCTAAGTCTTTACAAACATCATAAGCTTAAACATCTAAGCTATGCTTCATGCATTTACACAATCAAAATAGTAAGATTCCAACATCTTTAGTTCAACATTAAAAGTTAATATCATCCTAGTACTTGCCATAAGACTAAGTGATGCAAAATCTACCGACAATCTCCACGATAGTGACAGAGATGATGATGATCCAATCTTTAGTCAGCAAACGATCTACAAAACAACAACAATAACTATGGTAAGCTTTATAGCTTAGTAAATTTGATAGTTAAGAAATATCAATACGATAATAAGCAACAATGACTTCATCAAGCCAACGTAATTCTATTGCTCTTTGAGTATTTACAACTCCTCTTCCTGTTCATATTTTCTATTACTAGTACCTGATGCTACTCACACGAGCTGTTGAGGACTCGCAACCTATGCGGTACCCTAGCCATCGGTACGGTATCTATTTGTATTGTAAACTGTTTCTTAACGATGCTGCTCACATGAACTGTCGAGAGTATGCATAAAGCATAAGTCCCAGCCATCGTAAGACCTATAATCCATATAGGATCCATATCTCTTTTTCGAGTCAAGATGCTGCTCACTCAAGCTATCGAGGACTCGCAACACATACGGTACCCTAACATCGTGTCGGTACTATTTCAACGCATAAAGCCTACTATCTCTTACGTTTTATTTCTTCGATCATCTTCAATACCGAATGCTTTTGATTTGCTGTACATTGAAGACATATATATAAGAAATATTAAGTAAGATTTACACTACGAACTTACCGGACTGGATTGCAGTTTAGGAAAGACTTCAGGGACTAATCCGCCAGTTTCCCTTTTCCGCGGTCTATAGCACGATCATAGTCCAAATCAAAGCTTCAATTCTCAACAATGGAACCCTAGGTTTTCCTTTCTTTGGCTGAATGAAGAAGATGAAAATAAGAAGAAATGAGCTATTTTTCTTTTTTTAATTTTACTTATATAACAATGGCAATTTTGTAAATTTTGTGACTTTCATCATTAACTTAATTAATCACTTTTAAATCTTTAATCAATCATTTCATTAAGCCTTAAATGTCATGATATTCCACTATCCTATCTCTTTTGGTTTATTTACTTATTAGGTCCTTCTAATTAAACATATATACTTTTATCCTTTTTATAATTTAGTCCTTTCTATTCAATTAACTATTTAATCTATGAAATTTTCAAATCATAATTTCATACGCTGCATACATCACCAAAAATATTTAAAATAAATAAATTTATGACTCGACTCATCAGAGCTGTGGTCCCGAAACCACTGTTTTCGACACCAATGAAAATCGAGCTATTACAAGAAGTCACATTGGTATCAATAATATTGTCTCAAGTATCGATAGAAGACTACACTATTCTTGAACTATTTACTAACTTGACAACTATAGATACTTGGCCAACAAGTACCGGTAGAAGTCTCCAAAAATAATGAAAATGACCTTTTTGCCCTTGTTGAGTTGTGATTATAAATAATTAATGATTTATGAAGTGTTGGATACACATCTTTATTAAAATATGATTGAATGAGATGAAATAAAAGATGAACAGTGATAGATGAACAGTAAGACATTGAGACCTTAACCGGCGATGGTTTTGGGTTTTGGGTGTTACAGTAACAATCAAGAATAAGTATCTGTTGCCTCGTATTCAATTGAAAGGTGCAAATGTATTTTCCAAGATAGATCTTCAGTCAGGTTATTATCAGATGCAAGTAAAAGATGGCAATGTGATGAAAACAACATTCAAAACCCCGTACGGACATTATTATTTTTTGGTAATGTCGTTTGGGTTGACTAACGTTACAACAACAATTATGGATCTGATAAATCGAGTGTTCCAGGCTCAGTTAGATAGATTTGTGGTCGTATTTATTGATGACATACCGATTTATTCCAGATAGATTCAGAGCATACTCAGCATTTAAGAGAAGTATTGCAGACTTTGCAAGAAAAACAATTGTATGCAAAATTCAGCAATTGCGAATTCTGTCCTCAAGAAGTTAGATTTTTGGGTCATATGGAATCCGCAGAGGGAATACAAGTTTATCAAAGTAAAATTTTGGCTATCCTCGATTAGAAAGTTCCAAAGAATGTTATTGAGGTACGTAGCTTTCTGGGATTGGCAGGTTATTATCGCCGGTTTATGAAAAATTTCTCTATTATAGCTTTGTCGTTGATGAAGTTGCTACAAAAGAACACTTAGTTTGTTTGGTCGAAGGAGTGTTAACAGAGGTTTGATCGGCTTAACAAAATGTTAACATAAGCTCTGGTACTGACGTAGCCTGAATCGGGAAAGGGATTTGTTATTTACAACAATGCGTCATTAAATGGTTTGGGTTGTGTTCTGATGCAGGACAGGAAAGTGACAGCTTACGCCTCCCGACAGTTAAAGCCTCATGAAAAGAATTATCCAACTCATGATCTAGAATTAGCTGCCATAGTCTTTGCATTAAAGATTTGGCGTCACTATCTATATGGTGAGAGATGTCACATATTCACTGATCATAAGAGTTTGAAGTATCTGATGACGTAGAGGGAGTTGAATTTGTGACAAGACCGATGGTTAGAACTATTGAAAGACTATGACCTTATGATTGACTATCATCCGGTGAAAGCAAATGTTGTTGTTGATGCCCTAAGTCGGAAATCATTATTTGTCTTAAGGGCAATTGATGCTCATTTGTCATTGGAAAGTGATGGTTCTGTCACCATTGAGCTCAGGACAAGATCGTTATTCCTATAGTGGATACGAGAATTATAGAAAAATGATCCAAAGCTGGTAGCTAAGAAAGAACAAATGCAAAGTGAAGTCGTCACTAAGTTTACAGTTGATACGGACGGTATGCTATATTTCAGAGGTAGAGTGTGTGTTCCTAATGATTTAGATTTGAGGCAAAATATTTTGACAGAAGCTCATAGTAGTACTTACTCCATACATCCCGGGAGTGTGAAAATGTATAACGACCTGAAGAAGATGTATTGGTGGCCAGGTATGAAATGAGAAATCTTTGATTTCGTGACTAGATGTTTGGTGTGTCAGCGAGTAAAAGCTGAGCATCAGGTGTCATCTGGATTGTTACAGCCTATTCCATTCCTGAGTGGAAATGGGAGCGAGTCACTATGGATTTTGTTACTGGATTACTAGTGACACTGAGGAGAAAATATTCGATCTGGGTTATAATTGACAAATTGACTAAATTAGTTCACTTCATTCCTATTCGAGTGGATTATCAATTAGAAAAGATGGTTGAGTTGTATGTATATGAGATCATGCGACTGCACGGGGTACTGATATTTATTATCTCTTACAGGGATCCACGCTTTACCTCAAGATTTTAGGGTAAGCTACATGAAGCTTTGGGAATCAAGTTGAACTTCAGCACAGCATATCATCCACAGATAGATAGTCAATCTGAGCGAGTGATACAGATCTTGGAAGACATGTTACGTTGTTATATTCTCGAATTTGAGGACAGTTAGGAGAGGTACCTGTAATTAGTAGAGTTTGCCTATAATAACAGCTATCAGGCTAGCATTAAAATTGCATCGTTTGAGGCACTATATGGTAGAAAATGCCGAACACCTCTGTATTGGTTAAAGTTGAGCGAGCCTAAGCTGGTTGGGATCGACCTGGTACACAAGACTGAAGATAGAGTCCGAGTAATTCGTGATTGTTAAAAAATCGCGTCTGATCGACAAAAGTCCTACGTAAATCTAAAGAGGAAGGATATAGAATTTGTTGTCAGAGATCGAGTCTTCTTAAGAGTTTCACCTTGGAGGAAGGTGTTACAGTTTGGTAGAAAGGGCAAGTTGAGTCCGCGGTTTATTGGACCGTATGAGATCCTTAAGAGAATTAGTCCTGTAGCTTATAAACTAGCTTTACCATCGAAACTTGAGAAGATTCACAACGTATTTCATGTTTCAATGTTGAGATGGTACAGGTAGATACTTCACACGTGATTACTCCTTATGAGGTTGAGATACAATCAGATCTGTCGTATTCAGAGGAACCACTAAGAATTCTGGTTCGTGAGGTAAAAGAGCTGTAGAATAAAAGAGTACCTCTGGTGAAAGTCCTTTGGAACCGACATGGGTTAGAGGAGGTGACATGGGAGACAGAGGCCTTGATTAGATCATAATACCCTATCCTGTTCACCGGTAAGAAATTTTGGGACGAAATTTTCCTAAGGGGGAAGAGTTGTAACAGTCTGATTTTCAATGGAGTCGAAAACGATGGTTTCGGGACCACAACTCCGACTAGTCGAGTCATAAATATTAATTATTAGATATTTGTGATATCATTAGCATCGTGTTAAATTTTGGTTAAGAAATTCTATAGTTTGGATAAATAATTAGGCAAAATGATTAAATTGTAAAGGTTACGAAAGTGGACTTTGCTTAAGTAAAAGGGCCAAATGGTCAATTAAACCAAATGTATTAGGTTAGTGGAATGACATGACTATTAGGTGAATATAGCATGATTAATAAGGTCAACAAAATGGTTAAATAAAGCTAATTATATAAGTCATAAAAATTACAAGTTTACCATTAGTATCTATATGAAATTAAATTAAGAAAATGATAAAAAAACCATCATAATTTCTCGCCTTCTTCTTCTTCATTCAGCCAAGAGGAGAAAGTTAGGGTTTTTACACTTTCAAGCTTTAAGCTTTGATTTTGATAAGCAAATAACAACCGTTTTTGGTATTTTTATGTTTTTAAGTCTGTATTAGCTTAATCTAGCTAACCTAAGAACTAATTTGTGAATCTGACAAATGTTACAAAATTTTCCATTATTGAATATTCTTGTTCTTGAAAGCTTGTGATAGATTTAAATGCTTGATACTTGGGTTAAATCTTTTTGTAAAGTGATTTTGGATGAAATTAGGGTTTAAAGACTAAAATGATAAGTAGAGAAGTTTGTGTGTATTTGGTGTGAAATAATTGAAGTGTAGGGACTTGTGGAGACCTATGATTGTTCGGCTGGTGCTAGTTGTGTAAGAGGAAAGGTTATTTTGCATGTATCGTGTTTAAGGACTAAAATGAATAAAAGTAAAAGGTTAGGGGTAAAATCGTAATTTTACCTAAAAGGATTGATTTATGTTATATGATCTAATTAAGTGTTTTAATGTAAGAAATTGAATGATTTGTGGATGTAGACTACGATTGTGCTATAGATCGCGAAAAAGGAAAATTAGCGGATTAATCCCTAAAGCCTTTCTGCAACTGTAGTCTAGTCTGGTAAGTTTGTAATCTTAAATCCTTAGTTGTAATTGCTTATAACTGCCTTCTTTATGAATGTTGATGTTTGGAACAAATTAAAGATGTGAAATATAGAAACGATAGAAGAAAGATTACTCGACCTTGTGCCAGAGTTAAATGGTCCAATGATTGAGATCTTACATTTGTTGTGGATTCTCTATGGCATCGTGAGTCACTATAAAGTGAATAGAATCCAAGAATGGATTACAGGCCTTACGATGGTTGAGATTTATGCATGATTGCTTACTCTCATCAACTTACTGTGAGCAGCACCGTAGGGAATAGATATACCATATCGATGCTAAGAATAGCATCGTATACTGGTACAGACAAGATCTTTGGGTCAATAGGGAGAAAAATGAGCATAATGACCTTCAGGTCAACAGGGAGTAAAACGAGCATCATGACCTTTGGGGTCAACAGGGAGTAAAATGAATAACGATCATTGAAGTACAATTCTGTTCTGGCTTGATCGATTTATAGTTTTGTTCAACACATGTTATTCGGTAAATTGATAAACCTTGTGAATTTATTAAGCTATGAAGTTTACCGGTGAAATTGTTGTTGTTTTGTAGATTCCATTTTGTGGCTTGAAGATTGGACCATCTTAAAGACATCACACTATCCTAGGAGCTCATCGGTAGTATTTACATCACTTGGTTATATGGCATGTACTAGGATGGAATGACTTATTCTGCTTGTATGGATGAATGAATCTTTTGCTGTGAATTTTAGTTAAACGTTGCACAAGTTTGTATGTTAGTTCAATGTGATATATACATACTATGTGAGATGTATGAAAAATTGAATCTATGTACAATGTATTTCCATGTTAAGTCTTTAAGTTATGATAGATGAATGGTTGATAAGTTGAGTTTAAGCATGATTCCTTGAATTCTATACATTTGTTTCGGTAGAACTCATGCTTGTATCGGTAGAAATATAGGGTAGGAAAGAGGTTGTTCTCTGACTTAAGTTGTTTCGGTAGTTGTATAACAGGTATTGATAGTACAGGTATCGGTAGTTTTATACATTGAGGTATCGATAGTTTGAATACTTGTATCGGTAGAAGTTGTAGGGTAGGACTTCTCAGCTCTCTAGAGTTTTTAGTATCAGTAGTTGCCTCACTTGTATCGATAGAACTGTCAAGGGTATCGGTAGAAGTTTGCACTGTTTCATGAATTATTTACTGACTTGACAACTACTGGTACTTGTCCAACAGGTATTGATAGAAGCCTCCAAAAATTTTAGAAATGACATTTTTACCCTTGTTGAATTGTGATTACAACTAAATGATAATAAATGACATGTTGGTGTAACACTCAAAACCCGTAAACCGTTATCGATTAGGGTTCTGGTGTCTTACTATTCATTTATCACTGTTCATCTTTAACATCATGTCATTCAATCTTAGTTTATTAAAGAGTTTCACTCCACACGTCATATATTGTCATTTGATTATAAACACATTTCAATAAGGGCAAAAAGGTCATTTTCAATATTTTGGAGACTTCTACTGGTACCTGTTAGACAAGTAGCGATAGTTGTCAAGTTAGTAAATAGTTCAGGAATAGTGTACACCTTTACCGATACAAGTGAAAGTTCTACCGATATAAATGACTCTTCTATCGAAATAAGTTTTACTTCTACCGATACTAAAAACTCCAAAGAGCTAAAAGTCTTACCTTGCTACTTCTACCGATACAAGCATATAAACTACCAATACTTCTAAACATATAACTACCAAAACTTGCTATTCAACTATCGATACAACCCAAGTCAATGAACAACCTCTCCCTACCCTGTACTTCTACCGATGCATGCATGGGTTCTACCGAAACAAGTATACAGAATCACAAGAATCATGTCAAAACACAAGTTTATCAACACAAAACATTCATGACTTTAATATATATTACGTCAACACAAAATACATAGATTCCAAGTCATTACATAGTACTTCTAAGTTTATACTCCAACTTGCGCAACATGTATTACTACATTCATCATTTTATCAACATAACAAGGTTTTCACAATCCCAATTACATAAAGCAAAAGATAACATCATCCTAGTACATGCCATAAGACCAAGTGATGTAAAAACAACCAACGAGCTCCGCGGTAGTGTGACTTCTGAGAAGTGATGATCCCATCTTTAATCACCAACAATCTACAAAACAACAACATCTTTGATAAGCTTCCTAGCTTAGTAAGTTCGATAGTTTTAAAGAATTACCAAACATTTGTATAAAGCAGCTATAACTCAACCGAGCCAGGATAGTCTCATTGCTTCCTCGACTCAATTATAATCTTTCACTTTTCCTGTCTATAACTTTTCTATTACCAATACCCAATGCTGCTCACATGAGCTGTCGAGGACTCGCAATGTATGCAGTACCCCAACCATCGTTACGATGTCTGTTTAAAAACTGTTCCCTAACGATGCTGCTCACACGAGCTGTCGGGAGTATGCATACAACATAAGTCTCAGCCATTGAAGGACCTATAATCCGTTTAGGATTCATATCTCTTTTTCGAATCACGGTGCTACTCACACGAGCTGTCGATGACTCGCAACAAATGCAGTACCCCAGCCATCGTGTCGATACCTTTTCAACGGCTTAAAGCCTACCATCTCTTTCTTTTCTTTCTTCAATCTTTTCAATTCCAAGTGCTTTCAATTGTTGAACAATGATAATGTACAAAAAAAAATGTTAAGTAAAAATTTACATTACGAACTTACCAGACTAAATCCCAGTTACGGTTAAACTTCAAGGACTACTCCTCTAATTTTCCTTTTTCGTGATCTAAGGCATGATCCTAGTCTACATCCACAATTCATCCAATCCTCACATTAAATCACACAATCAAGTCATTTAACAGAATTTAGTCCTTTTTAGGAAAATTTAGTTTTACCACTAATACTATCCTTTTATTCAATCTAGTCCTTTCCACACAAAACATGCAAAATAGGCAAACTTAGTCGAATTCTCTAGGGTGTTTACTCAACCCTTTCACACATTCATTTTCACAATAATACATGTATTTTCATCATTTTCACATTTTAGTCTTTAAACCCTAATTTCATCAAAAATCTCTTTACAAAAAGATCTCACCTAACCTATCAAAAGCTCTCAAGAACAAACAACTTAAACAATGACAAGTTTTATAACATTTGACAGATTTACAAATTAGTCCTTAAATTAGTTAGATTAAGCTAACATGGATTGAAAAACATAAAAATTACTAAAAACGATCAAAGTTTCCTTACCCAAATCAAAGCTCAAAGTTTGCAAAAGAAAAACCCTAACTTCCCTTTGTTTTGGCGTGAGGAAGAAGATGAAGTGTTGAAAATATGATTTAATTTCCCATTTTAATTCATTAATTTAGCTTATATACCCAATGATAATTTTGTAAATTTGAGACTTTCATAATTAACTTAATTAACCACTCATTAACCTTAATTAATCCTATTTAAGTTTAATTCATCTCTTGACAAATCATCCACTAAAACACTTTTGGTTAATTTACTCATTTGGTCCATCTAGTTGGATAACTCAATTTTTGCACCCTTTGCGATTTAGTCCTTTTTATTCAATTAACCATCTAAACGTCAAAATTCCTTAACCGAACTTTAACATGATGCTAATAACATTAGAATTTCTTTTGTAATGTAAGATCAAATGACATAAATTTAAAATATGAATAGTAATTGATGAATAAAGTGACATCGGGACCTTAACCGACGTTAATTTCCAGGTTTTGGGTGTTACACAATGCCAAATCCTAGAGTTTGAGAGGGATAAGTTGAAGCTGCAATGGTGGACCTAACACCCTAAAATCGAAGAGGGATAGATTGAAGCCGTAATGGCAGATCTAACATAAAAAACTGAAGAGGGAAAGATTGAAGCCGTAACGACGAATCTTACACCTTAAAATTAAAAAAGGATAGGTTAAAGCTGCAATGATAGACTTAACACCCTAAAATCGAAGAGGGAAAGATTAAAGTTGCAACAATAAATCTTACACCTTAAAACTAAAGAGGGATAGGTTGAAGCCGCAATGGCGAACCTAACACCTAAAATCGAAGAGGGAAGGATTGAAGTCGCAATGACAAATCTTACACCTTAAAATTAAAGAGGGATAGGTTAAAGCCGCAACGACAAACCTAACACCTTAAAATCGAAGAGGGTAGATTGAAGCAATAATGACAGATCTAAACCCTAAAACCAAAAAGGGGAAGATTAAAGCCGCAACGGTGGATCTTACACCTTAAAATTGAAGAGGGATAGGTTTAAGTCCGAATGATGGACCTAACACTCTAAAACTGAAGAGGGAACTATTCAAGTCACTGTAATAGATTTTATACCTTAAAATCGACGAAGGATAGGTTGAAGTTGTAAGGGTAGACCTAACACCCTAAAACCAAAAAGAGATAGATTGAAGCCACGACGGTGGATCTAACACCCTAAAACCAAAGAGGGAACAGATTGAATCTGCAACGGCAAATCTTACACCTTTTGAAAAAAAAGAGGGAACAGATTAAAGCTGCAACGGTAAATCTTACACCCTTAAAAAAACTATAGAGGGATGGATTGAATCCTATTTCTTTGAAGTTGTAGTGAAGCGAATCAAACAACAATCACTCTAGAATTTCAGCAATTCAGGATGAAGCTACAACAACAAACCTTATCTTCTTGAAGTTGTAATGAGGGAAGTTGAAGCTGTGTCTTGTCTTCCTAAATGGTAGTGAAACAGGTACAGTGGAGTAAAACCACCAACCAGATGAAAGAACAGAGAAGCACTGAAGGTCGAAAGACTGAACAAAATTGCTCTCCCTTTGAGTCTTTACTCCATTCCCATTACACGACAACGAGCAAAGAGGGGCAGATGTTGCAGCCCAATTTCGTTCGGGCTTTTAAGTCCAATTTTTTTACAAAGCTCAAAAATAAAAAACCTAAAATAAAGATAGAAAAGCCTAGCAGCTGCCCTTGGATGCTTGGCCACCATTGCCCTTACCCGAAAATCTTGAAGACTTACAAATCTACAAAGAAAAGGAAGGAAAATCACAAAAAAGATGTAAATTTTGTGATATAAATACATGAAAATCAAACGTAAAGGGGGAGGATTTTTTTTTTGTTCAGAGAGAATTTTTTTAGGGAGGAAATTTTTTGTTCAGAGAAATTTTTTTGAAATAAGATTCAAAGATTTTTTTATACAACATTCAGAAAATTTTTTTGAGACATACATTCAAAGAAAATTCAAAGCAAATATTGACGTATCGATTTGTATTTGTATTTCTTTTTTTTTTCTTTTGGAACTAATAAAACAAATATAGATCTAGTTTTTTTTACCTTTTGATGTTGATTCGTCTTTGGCCTCTTTCGGGTATGTGAGACCCATGACTTCCTTCGGGTTTGCTCGGAGTTCATCAAAATTCATCGGAGTTCGTCTTATTATTATTATTATTATTTAATTGTTTATTTTTGCATTTAATTTATTATTTATTTATTTATTTATTTGTCATTTATTTTCATGTCTAATATCAATTATTTTTATTTGTTTGTTTATTTTAGCATTTAATTTTGTTTTTGTTTTTGTTTATTTATCTTGTTGCTATTTATTTTCATGTCATTTTATTGTTATCTCTTTTATTCTTTTTTATTTAATTTGCATTTATTGTTATTATCTTGTTTGTTTATTTATTTATTTATCATTATATTTTATGTTTTTTTATTTAATTACATGTTGATTAATCCTTAATTTAATTAGGTTAGATATTTTTATAATTACATTTTATATATTTATTCATTGATTTGTTATTTATTTATATGCCATATTTTATGCCTTTAAAGTGATTACATACTTTATAGTATCTTTGACTTAACTATTTTAGAATTATATATATATATTGTTGCTTATATTATTAATTAGTTAATATTTATTGTCATCAATTATTATGATTATATTGTTATTTTATTTATTAGCATGATTATGATATTTTATTTTATTGTGTTATTAATTGTGTTTATTATATTCATTTATTTTTATTATTTTGCCATTATACTTGTAAATTATGTACATATTAATTTTTACACGACATTTTATTTTATTTTTTTAAAAATACATAAACCATTTTTAAGAAAATCGAGATAATGTTCTATATTTCGAGAATTCGAAAGGACCACGCCCTAACTCACTGATTGTAGTTTTATCTTTGAACCGAGATAATTGAGTATCCTATTTAAAATTAAAAGATATGATATTTTTAGATAATAATTAGAAATGCTTGTTATTTTCAAAATTTTGAATTGTTGTGTCCTAGCTTACTGGATGTAATTTTTCTTCTCAATTAATTCGAAATAACGAGATTTCTTTGTAAATTTTTTTTCAAAATAAAATAAACATGACATTCATGCATTTAAGAACCACAATTTAAAATTTTCTCGAGAGGTACCAACTTTAGGCGTGTGAGGGTACTAATCATTCTTATACGTAATCGACTTCCGAACCCGTTTTATAGTTTCAAAGACCAAAATTTTTGTTTGGAGGATTTTAAAATTTTAAAAGGTGATCCAATCATACTTATTTTAAAAAGATTGGTAACGATTTCATTTTTATTTTCAAAATATAATTCGATACTTTTTTTCAAAAATAGTTTCGACAGTATCAATACCTGACAATTGGGTAGGATAATAGGGGTTACACGCGACATCCTAAACAGTTTGCTCCAATGATAATTTTCAACTTCGATGTCGCGACTTGCACCTTTAAATGACTTGAACTCCTCAAACCTGGTTATTGCCCACAATGTCTCGATCTTGAAGATTCAATATCGAAACCTTAAAGCTCGATGTCGCAACCCCATACCTTGATGTCGTGTCTCCACAAACAATTACCTACAGTGCCAAATTGTTGAAGCTCAAGTCCTTATGGTGATGGAAGACGTTGAGTGTCGCGACATTGACCACAATGGTACAACTTTTTTGAGTTTTTGCATTCATCACCTCCTGCACAAGTTCAAATTGATTGTTAAACTCCAAAAGGCACGATTTTACCATTTTGGTCCCAACAAATATTTACCTATTCTTTTTTTTTTTGCTATAAACGATATATTCTTAGCCTAGGCCTTTTTAGATACTACAGTGATTGGCCTTTAAAACAAAAATCAGTTTACAATTTGATTAGGATTTTTATTTAGAATCGCTTTGCGATTGGATGCAGCAGAGGCAAATTAATTGATCTATTGCTTCAAATTTCGATCTCTTTTTCTCTCTTTATCGTATCGTCCAAAAGACCCTCTAAATTTCCTCAGGTAATTCCTACTTATATTCTCTCTCAGTTTATCGTATCATCCAAAAGACCCTCTAAATTTCCTCAGGTAATTCCTACTTATATTCTCTCTCAGTTACCTGTTTTCCTTCGATTGTTTCCTACAAAAGCCCCTAATATTTCTCTGTCCTATTTTCGACGGCCCTAATAGCTTTCCCTAACCATTGAGTTTTCTGTTCTTGTTTTACTTTTGCGTTTTTTTTTTAAATTAATTGTTGCTATTATTTATGGTGTGCAGTGAGAATGTCCCGGGTTGGATCATCGGGTCATGGAGAGGGATCTCGAAGATGAGTTTAGAATTTTCGGTGTTCTCCGCAGGTTATTTTATTTTATTTTTTCTATATGAAGGAAAATTTTTATTTTTGATAGAGACCTGAATGATTATGTGTTTTAAAGGGTCATGGTGAAGCTTCTCAGGTTTTCTGTTGAATCACTTGAAACAAGTTTAATTTTTTTTAAATAAAAAAAAATATATATGTATATACATATTAATTTGATTGATTAGTTGCTGATGGAATGAATTCAGTGTATGGGTAGCTCGAAGGCCACCTGGATATGCATTCATTGAGTTTGATGATCGCAGGGATGCTATGGATGCAATCCGTGAATTGGACGGTTAGTATTTTTCTTTTATTCCAATTTTTACTATGAATCATGATGTTGTTGGTGTTTAATTTATCCATTTATTCCATCTCTCACATCTGTTTGAAATATGGGTTCAGTTTCAATTTACTTATAAAAATTCATTTTAATTAGTTGTTGCATGATTATTTCTGTTTTTCCTTACATTATGTGCTGCATATACATTAAATCCATTAATGTACTAATTTTTAACGCAGTTATGATTCTTTTTAGTACATCCTCTAGTTGGAATGGTTTACTAGTTGTTTGCAGCCTGTTGTTTAGTTTATTGTGTTTGTGTATGGAACAAATAAACTCTAAGCTTGCATGTCTGGCGCTGCTTATTTCTTATGTCTCCTCAAAATCAAATACAGCTTTCTGGTTTGTCCTGTGTTATTGACCCCAAATTTTCTTACTAATTTTCCTTTTCTCCTTGAAGGCAAGAATGGTTGGCGTGTGGAACTTTCTCATAATTCTAAAGGTGGTGGAGGCCGTGGTGGGCGCTGTGGTGGGGGTGAGGATTTGAAGTGTTATGAGTGTGGTGAACCTGGTCACTTTGCTCATGAATGCCGCTCGCGCGTTGGCTCATGGGGCCTGGGGAATGGGCGACGTCGAAGCCTTAGTCCTCATCGTCGTAGAAGTCCAAGTTATGGGTATGGGCACAGGTGTGTTAATGGTTCTTTTACACATATATATATATATATTATATTAGGGACTGTAGGAAGATGATTTCTACTGCCCCCTGCCTATCAGTATGAATGATACTTAACTAAACATAGGATATATATGTTCTCTGTTGTATTGAGGTAGACTTGAGTCACATGTAACCTACTTATTTAGGATTCACCTTTGACTTATTTATTCTTTTTTTGAAGCCTGATGTGCTAGATTATGTATTTATGTGTGGATAATAAGTCTTTCAATTTAGCACATGTATGCATGACACAAGATTTTAAGACTGCATATATCTATGAGTTCTATAGGGTTTATGTTATAATGACAAGCTGTTTTATCAGTTTATTTGAATAAATCTGGTGAAGGTTTATTATTTTAGTTAAGCTTTTTTGTGGATTGTTATGATTGTTTATCTGAATAAATGTATTCCAACTACTGAAAGTGTACTTGTTATTTTTCCTTGCTCATATAATTATTAAGTCTTGCTGCAGGAGCTATAGTCCACATGGCAGAATATCTCCTCGGCGCCGTAGCATATTACCGCGTCGTTGTCGTAGCTACAGCAGGTCACCTCCATATCGTCATTCTTGTCGTGATTCACCTTATGCTAATGGGTAAGTTATGCGTGCTGAATTACTTGAATCATCGGGGATTTTATTTTTATTGCTTGCAATGTGGTTTCAATCTGATATGCTTTTATTAAACTCCTTTGCAGAGATTAAAGTGGGACCTGAACTGAGCAAATCTGGAATGATATCTATAGAAACAATTTGTAATATTGTAGCACTAGTAGGTTCAGTGAGCAAAAGAGATTTATGTTACTTATGTTCGTTTCCTGACTATGAGGTCGTTAGAACTTGTGGTTTTGTGTGGCTTCCACTCTGCAAAATGTTTCCGCTGCTAAAACTGGTGCCTTGGACTCCATTTTGTGATGCTTGCTGTCAGCAGCAAATAAAACTCGGAAGTTTCTTTCTTGCTTCATATTGTTATCTACTTCTATTTGTCTATTACCCCTTTATGTTAACTTAGTTACCATGGTAACTTTGTCTTTCTGAGATAGATGATTCTAACGGATTTTTATGTTCTGTTTTGATTTGTGATTTTGAAGTAAAACAGCATGCTTTCGCCACTTTACCGCATCTTAGTGCACATGGTTTCCTCACTATTGCTTCTCTGCACCACCTCTTCTACTCGTCGTCGCTCCTGCATGTTGTAGAAGCTTGAGTGACATGTTGAATTTGCTAGTAGTAACATACGGTTTTTGGTTGCGACCTTGTTTCTGGTGCATGAATCTGCAACAAAGCTTCTAAATTTTAAGATGATGCCATTAATTGGTCTACTGTAATTAGCATCTCTGCACTTCGTCATCTTGTATGACTGCTTCGTGTTCAGCCCAAATTTTGAATTGTGCAAGGCCCTTCTTAGTATCCCGTCTTCAACAAAGAGTTTGATCTAGCTTTGGCCATCTTCCTCGTTTTCCATTCATCTAATGTGCTAGCCTCTTTTCTCTATTTGCTTGTCTGTATTGGTGAGTAATGTCACAAGGCTTAACTTGCTGGTATGGATAATGGTAAATGACTTAACTTTCCATTTAGGTCCATTCCTCTTGTAAATTTGATTTCTGTGTGTTCCATACAGTAGTGGAAATTCTAATGGTATATAATATAATGATAGATGTGGTTCTCAAAGTTACTTCTAGTGGTGGTTGCATTTCATCAGGTGAATTGAAGTATCTCATTTTGTTTAAATGAATATTGCAAGAGAGAAAGTAAAGGATGAAGAAAATAATGACAATGCAATCTAAGTTTAGAAGCTATAAATTGTGAAGGCCATGCTGGGTTGGATGTAATACGCAATTAATTAGTCTTATTCAATGTGCCCACTTCCAAACTAATGTTTGGTGGTTACAGGAACATGCTGTTACTGCGGTAATAGTATTTTGCTCAGACGTTCCTATTTTCCCTACTATATTTCATTCTATTTTCTTTTTGAACAAACCATGCTCATTTGTCTTTTGGTCTATTTGGGTTTGGAGAGAAGTTAAATTGATAATAAGAGAAAAAGGTTTCAAAGTGGAAACCGAAGTTAAGAAGAAAAGAAAAAGGTTTCAAAGTGGAAACCGAAGTTAAGAAGAAAAGGGTTTTATTCTATGTTTATGAGTTCATCTTTTTGACTCTACTGCATTTCCTGCCACCATTCTTGAACAGGTTTAGGGTTGCTACTTTTTCTTCCTTTATTATTTGGGTTTCTTTCACTCGATTTTATTTTTAAATTTGGGTTTAAAAAAATTACCTATTTTTCTCATTCTTTTTATGATATTGTATCTGAATTGTTTATTAAAAGTATTTGTTGTTCCATGTAATTATTAAACGGGTTAAGTAGTGCTCCTAAAGGCAACAGGTAACATCCCTCCAAACACACCAGAACACCAGAATGCATTGTGCTAAGCCCAAAGGCAATAAATCACATGCATATTGCTAAGATAGTCGTACCCTAAGCATCACTGAATCTATTAGGGCACATTATGTTCATAAATAACATATCAATCAAGGCCATTATAATATTTATTAATCATGCAGAGATGGATTTCAGAATTCAGAGTACATTATACAATCCTTTGTCTAATTTCACATAAGGGCACTATAAGTGTTTTCCATATACGCGAAACAAAGTTTTCTACTTGAATAGCCGTCACTATTCAAAGTTAGATTTCGTTTAATGTTTTAGAAACTAGATTTAATGAGCTCCCACTTTAACAATTTTCAGAATTTCTCCATGAGTGAATTGATACTAAAATGTTTTTCTAAGTTGTTATTTTGCTAATAGCTTTGACCTTCATTTGCTTAAAAATATTTATATAAAATTTTTACAAAATAGTTACTTGTCTCATTAAAAATTGGACTCAATAATATTTTCAAACATTTAAATATCATCTTTTCAATTCATGTTACAAAACTTTTAATAAATTTTCAAAGTCAAAACAGAAATGTTATCAACAGTTTCGATCTTTCCTCTCTACAATAGATTTATCTCATAGCAAAAGAATTGGATGCAAGTTCTGTTTATCCCACTAAAACCTACACTCATGAAGCTTTTCAAACATATCTCTCTCAACTTTTAATTCAATTTTTAGATTTTTTGGTGAATTTCCAAAGTTACACCACTATTATTTCTCAACTGTTTTAGTGCAAATGTCCATCACCTGATTCCCCAAATAACACATAAAATACAATTTTCTCATTGCTAATGATTTCTTGGGCAATCGACTTTTTAACGTAACATGACATAAGAGATATTAATATAAAAAAGTAACATGTGTAATGATCCTTAACAACTTTCGGTCAAAAAGAAAATAAAGAGGAAGTAGTGATTTTCATTCAAACCTTACTTTTACTCTTTCTTAGTTGTGTTAGTTCTAGTTTTTCAAGTATTTTGATATAACAAAAAGTATATTAAAAATTTCCTACTTAAATTTGCAAAAATTGTCTATAAATCCTTAAAATTATTTTCAAAGTGTTGACAAAACAAACATTTAAAAAGCCTTGAAATAACTTAAATTTTAACAAGCTTTTGAATTCTAAAGGACTTCTATTGATACTTAGGAGGACAAGTATCGGTAGAACTTAATATGTAAAGACCTTTAAAAGGCTACATAATTCTATAGGTAGAACTGAAACTTCTACTAAAACAATTCTGGGTTCTACAGATACAACCCGAATTTCTATCGCTATAACGCACTCTAGTGAGCAAGGTAGTTTTGGTCAAGGACTTCTATCGATACCTTGGTCTGATCAATCGATACAAACAAGGTTCTACCAATACCTTAAGGCTTTCTATCGAAACAAGTCAAGACAGTAGTCAAAGTTCAGCATCCCCTACACTTCTACCAATACTCTGATAAGTTCTACCGATACCAAATGAAATCTTTAGAGTTTTACTGGTACAAGAGAGCTTCTACCGATAGAACGACCCCAACGATCATATTTTGGAAAGACTTCTATCGATACAACGAAATTGCAGACTAGAGTTAATGCTAGTTTTTATGATTGCAATGACTATTTTGTTTCTAACGGCTACAAACGTCCACAAGGTTGTTAGAGGACTTAAATACTAGGTCAAGGCTCCCCATTGAAGTTAAGAAAGACAAGAAACAAATGCTTAATTTCCAAGAACTCATTTTTCAATCTTTTCTCAATGTTTTACTAAATATTTCTTGCACACACTTGTGGGTTAAGTTTTCTATCATTCTTTCAAGTGTTGTAACTTTTGTGTGAGAGTACTTAATTGTTGATCATCTACCTTTTAGAGGTATATTCTTATTCATTCTTATTTTCTCTCATTTTGTGAGGTGTTACTTAAGGTTTTGGGTAGAAAACCTTAAGGGGAAGTGGTTATATCTTACCTTTGAAAAGATAGGGATTTGTAAGGTTAAACCTTATCCTTAGCGGTTCAAATCTAGTGGATTTGGGAAATCCTTAGTTGAGAAAAGCTAAGGTAGTGGATGTAGGAAATTGAGGTCAAACCACTATAATTTCTTGAGTCGTTTGATTTTTGCCATTTCCTAAGAACCTTTTAAAACACTAATTCACCCATTCTTGGTGTATTTCAATCTCAACTATTGGTATCAGAGTTAGAATTCTAGAGACGGTTTTACCACCAAGAGAAAAGATCCTCAAGAAATTCAAGGTGGAAGCCACAAGTCAAGAAGTTTGCTTCATGGCATTAGAGCAAAATTCCACCATATTAGGAGAATGACATTCCACCATGAGGCCTCCCTTATTCAATGGTACCAACTACTCATATTGGAGAACAATAATGAAACTATTCATCCAAGCTAATGACTATGAAATTTTGAGGATAATTACAAATGTGTCATCCATTCAAATAAAGAGGGTTAAAGATGTTATTATCCCAAAGGAAGAAAGTGAATGAGATGATAATGATATCAAGAAGGTGAAATTAAGTGCAAAAGCTATGCACACTCTATTTTGTGCTCTTGGTCCAAATAAGTGCAATAGAGTTTCCTTGTGTGACAATGCAAAAGAAATATGGGACAAACTTGAAGTCATTGATAGTACTAGAAAGAACCATTGTTTTCTCCTTACTTATTGGTTAAGTTGTTCCCATTTAGTCATCCTTAGCACATATTTTAGCACTTTTTAGTTTAGTTTATTGCATTTTCTAACTCAATAAACCTTAGCCTAGTTGCCTTTAATTTTGCCATATTTTGGTACTAATGTCGCTACATGAGTATTTTCAAATTGCTTCTAGGGTTGCCGCTGCATCTGAAAGCTATTTGGATAAGAATAAAAAAGCGTGAGCTGTCCAGTCTGGTATAACCAACTGGTACAACCATAGACAGCTCAATTATGATGAAAGGACACCTGCACAATTTGGTTGAATATAAATGCTCAATAGGAAAGAGAAAAAGGGGTATTTTGGTGAATTTTCTTCTTCAACCTAACTTTTAAAGCTTGCGGCTATGGAGGCTTAAAGCTCTCACGGGCGAACTGATGTGGGAAGGATGCAGAACAGCTCCTGACAAGGAGTCCTAAGTGCGACACAAGAAGGAAATCAAAAGGTCAAGTCGAGTTCTTCTACGAATAGTATTCTCCACTTGCTTCTTTTACATTTCTTTTCTAAAACGCTGGTGATTACTATTTATTTCATGATTGGAAGTACACATGATTTCTAGACTAAATGTTATTTTATTTAATGTTGCTTCTACTGCTTAAATCTTTGGGTTTGAATGTTTTTACCACGAAAGTGTTATTGCAGTCACTGTCATTGGAAGGTGCAGCGACAGTTTAAACTAATAAGCTAGACAATAGAAGTTGCTTGGGGATTAGAGGAATTTGATCCACTTGTTCTTAACTGTGTTGCATTGCCATCATCGGAAGGTGTGGTTAATGTGCATGTTTAAGTCTTAGATCGAATAGAGAAGTCAAGTTGGGTAAGAAATTTATTGTACTTTATTGCAGCGACAATCACCTATCTAGTAAAACCTTGTGAGCCTAATTTAGTATTCTACTAAACATTCATGTTGAGGACCCCAGTTTATTATTATCACAGTTCATTTTTATTTTCACATTATTGCTTCGACAGCCATTGTCACAATTTATCGCATTTTACTTACTCATTGCATCGACATTAATAGACAAAAGACAACCATCGTCTTGAGATCGATTTTCGATAGATTCACATCTGTCTACTATACTTGCATCGACAGTATACGCTTGTACATTATTGCTGTGACGTTAATAGCCAATCAGTCACCCATGAAAGGACAAGCTTGAAGTCACCGAGTCCAAGATAAGTCTTCTCACCCTTGATTATGAGTTGTTTAAAATAAAATCTGAAGAAGGAATCAAGGAGATGTCTGGTCGCTAAACCGACATCATCAATGGTCTCAAAGCCCTTGAGAAGATCTATCCCAATAAGGAGATGGTGAGAAGATGTTGAATAGTCTCCTAACATCTTAGGAAGCTAAAGTGACGACAATAGCGGAATCAAAGGATATCAACTCTAGAGCTATTCAAATTCTTGAGAGAATTGCTCAGAATGATTATCAATATCCTATCTTTAGAGCTGCACAAGCAAAAGCTACTCCGAGAGTTATTGAATTGGATGCAATATCTACACTTAGTGCTGAAGTTTCTTCTCTTGCAAATATGATAAAAAATATAAAGAGGACTAGTGATGTTGCATTTATACAAGTTGCTTAACAAGTTGACATTCCTACATTTTGTTGTGAGATTTGCGGTGACAACCACAGTTGTGAAGATTGTCCACAACATGCAGAGAATACCTTTTATGTCAATAATATCCGTAGCAATTCTTATGACAACTCTTATAATAATTTTGCACGCAATCAACAATCTTGGGGAACTCAGAATGCTGGAAAAAATGCTGCGACATTCCGATATGGGAATACATCTAATCAAGGCAGGTATAAAATAAGATAGGGGAATTACAGTCAATAGTAGTAGAATTACAATCAGCATACTCAGATGCATCCACAATAAAGCTAGATGCAGCCACACCAGAATCGGATGCAACCATAATACTCTTCAATGTAAAACCAGAATGTTCAAGGACATCGACAACAACAGTACACGCAAGCTTCCCCATCTGATCCGTTAGCAGTACTTAAAGCTTTAATGCGAGAGCATATCACTCGCACAGAAGCTATTATGTAAGGGAATTCATCTTTTATTTGGGTGCTGGAGGCACAATTGGGACAAATTGCTTCGAATTTGAATACTAGACCACCAGGCACACTACCTAGTGACACGAAAATCTCAATCCAAAAGGGAATGAACACTGCAAGGCTATCAGTCTTAGGAGTACTAAACAAACTTGTAAGCCGACTACCGACTTTATTATAGCACTTCAAGACACTAGTGAAGTGATCCATGGTGAGAAGGTTGAATATGAAGGGATGCACTAGACAAAGAAGTTCCACAAATTGTCACTCTTATGCTTAATGTTTTACCTTCAAAACTGTCGACGCAACCGAATGTGTCGGCGCAATCTGATGTATCTCCACCTTTGCCTTTTCCACAAAGATTTAGAGAAAATGAGCATGATAAACAGTATCAGATGTTCCTGAATGCACTGAAGCAACTTCATGTCAATATTTTTTTAGTAGACGCTCTTGTACAAATTCTTAATTATAGGAAATTTATGAAGGAGCTCTTGTCCAAAAAGAAGAAGCTTAGTGATTTTGAAACTATTGCACTCACAGAAGGTTGTAGTGCTGTTTTGACAAATAAGTTACTGCCCAAAATGAAAGACCCTGGGAGCTTTATTATCCCATGTTCAATCGGCAACCATTGTTTGGGTAAAACTTTATGTGACTTGGGAGCTAGCATCAACCTCATGCCATTGTCTACTTTCAGAAAGTTGGGAGCTGGTCATATGAAACCTACTACAGTGACATTACAATTAGCGAATCGATCCTTGGCTCAACATAAAGAGTAGATCAAGGATATTTTAGTTCGTGTGGATAAATTCATTTTTTCGGCTGATTTTATTATTCTTGATTACGAGGCAGACAAGGAAGTTCCTATAATCTTGGGACGACCATTTTTAGCCACCGGTGCACTCTCATTGATATGTACAAAGGAGAATTGACCATGCGACTTGATGATGACGATGTTACCTTCAGTGTTTTTGAATCTATTCCATGTAAGGACAAAGAAGAATGCCACATAGTCGATGTGCTGGATGATTTAATTGAGGAAGAATTTAATGACCAAAGCACATTACTTTCTAAAGAATTTGTGGTGACATCTGATGATGAATTTTTAGCTGATTGTGACAGCATGGTTGATGCTAATAACATTAAACTTAAGCACAGATGGCAGATTGAGTAGTTAGACTTAGCCAACAAAACTACTCCAGTTTTTAAGCCATCTATTTAAGAATCTCCTACTGCAGAATTGAAGCCACTACCTCCTCATCTTAAATATGTTTTTCTGAGCGACAATGGTACTCTTCCAGGTATTGTCTCTGTAACACTTGATGCAACTCAAGAAGAGAAATTAATCCATATTCTTAGGCAGCATAAACGAGCTATTACTTGGAGTATTACTGATATTCGAGGCATTAGTCCATCTTTTTGCATGAATAAAATCAAGTTGGAAGACGAAGGCAAGCAATCGGTTGAGTAACAAAGACGATTGAATGAGAAGATGAAGGAAGTTATTAAGAAGGAAATTATAAAGTGGCTTGATACGGGAATTATTTACCCTATTTTTGATAGCAATTGGGTAAGTCCAATGCAATGCGTCCCTAAAAAGAGTGGCATCACTGTGATATGCAATAATAAAGATGAGTTAATTCTTACATGCATTCCTATAAGATGGCGAGTATGTATGGATTATCGCAAACTTAATGCATCCACAAGGAAAGACCACTTCCTACTTCCATTCGTTGACTAGATGTTGGATAGGCTTGCTGGAAGAGCCTACTATTGCTTCTTAGACGGTTATTCTTGCCATAATCAAATTGCTATTGCGCCGGAGAATCAGGCAAAAATAACTTTTACTTGTCCCTTTGGCACTTTTGCTTTTCGCCATATACCTTTTGCTCTTTGCAACGCACCAGCCACATTTCAAAGGTGTATGATGGAAATATTCTGGATATGATCGAGGATTCTTTAGAGGTCTTTATGGTTGATTTCTCAATCTATATGAATAATTTTGATCAATGCGCTGACAATTTGGATAAAGTATTATAGCGATGTGAAGACACACATCTTGTTATAAATTGGAAAAAATGCCACTTCATGGCAACTGAAGGCATTGTGTTAGGCCATCGCATCTCTAGTCAAGGCATTGACGTAGACAAAGCTAAGGTGGAGATCATTGAGAAATTACCTTTACCGACAAACTTGAAGGGCATTTGTAGTTTTCTTGGGCATGCTAGGTTTTATCGAAGATTTATTAGAGATTTTTCGAAAATTACAAAATCCTTATGCTTATTGTAGGAACAAAATAAAAAATTTCTCTTTGACAATGCATGTTTGGATGCATTAATTCAAATAAAGAAGCAACTAGTAAATGCACTCATTGTCATTGCACTAGACTGGTCTCAACCTTTTGAAGTTATGTGTGATTTAAGCGACTTTGTAGTGGGTGCTGTCCTAGGACAATGCAAGGGAAAAAAATTTCATGCCATCTATTATGCCAACAAGACTCGTACAGAGGCTCAAATCAATTACACAACTACAAAGAGAAAATTGTTGGCTGTAGTCTTTACTTTCGACAAATTCTATTCATACCTTGTCGGCACAAAGGTTACCGTATTTATTAATCACTCGGCATTGAGATATCTTTTTGCAAAGAAGGATGCAAAACCATGACTGATACGCTAGATCCTACTATTGCAATAATTTGATACCGCAAGGGTTCAAAGAATCAAGTTGTAGACCATCTGTCTAATTTGAGAGTTGGCAGTGAAGATGGAAACATACTTCAAATTGTCGATACATTTCCAGATGAAAAGTTATTTGCTGTATATGCAACCCCTTGGTATACGGATTTGGTTAACTACATAATGTGTGAAAAAATGCCCTTGAATGTCATGGGCCATAAGAAAGAAAGATTTCTTCATGAAGTAGTAAAATACCATTGGAACGAGCCGTATTTATTCAAGGTATGCAATGACAATATCATTCGGTGATGTGTTTCGTGAGAAGAAATGCTTTCAATCCTTAAACATTGTCACAATGCTCCTTATGGAGGACATTTTGGTGGCATGAGAATTGCTGCTAAGGTTCTTCAATCAGGATTCTACTGGCCTTTACTACTTAAAGACACTCACAATTTTGTAAGTCAATGCGATAGATGTCAGCACACTGGTTTTATATCTCGACGCAATGAAATGTTACAGTAGCCAATTATGGAGGTTGAACTGTTCGATGTTTGGGGAATGGATATATACTAGTAGCTGTTGACTACGTCTCAAAGTGGGTTGAAGCTGTTGTAGTCTCAAAGAATAATGCAAAGATAGTGCTAAAATTTTTTCACAAGCATATACTAACCTGCTTTGGCATGCCAAGGGCATTGATCAATAATCAGGGTACACACTTCCATTGCAACCAAGTGGCAGCCGCATTGAAAAGATACGGAGTTAACCACAGAATGACTACTACTTATCATCCACAAACCAATGGACAAGCTGAAGTATCCAATTGAAAAATTAAGAACATTCTTGAGAAGATTGTGAACCCTTCAAGAAAAGATTGGTACTCCAGACTTGATGATGCTTTATGGGCATTGCGGGCAGCATACAAAACTCCATTAGGGATGTCACCGTATCAACAAGTTTTTGGGAAAGCATGTCACTTGCCAGTTAAATTGGAGCACAAGGCAATGTGGGTAATCAAACAAGTAAACATGGATTATGAAGCTGCTGGAAAGAAGAGGCTGTTGGACATCATTGAATTAGAGGAAATTAGGCGAAATGCCTATTAAAATGATGTAATTTACAAGGAAAAGACCAAACGATGGCATGATAGAATCATTTTACAACGACAATTTACCGCGGGTCAACAAGTTCTATTATTCAATTCTAGGCTGAAATTGCACCTATGTAAATTGCACTAACATTGGTCTAAACCTTTCAAAGTTGTCGAAGCATTTCCTCATGGTGTAGTCATAATTAAGGATTCACATGATGGGCACTAGTTTAAAGTGAATGGACAGTGACTGAAGCATTATCTTGGGCATAATGATAAAAAGCAGGAAGAGACCATTAAATTGGTCAAAATTTTCTAATTTTTCTTGAAATTTTTATCATGTAATTTTATTTTCTTTTGATTTTGTTCAAGTTCATTTCACTTTGTGTTCTTCTTGCAGAATAATTTGATTCCATTGTCGACGCATTCGACCTTCGTTGTCGATGCAATTCATACGTCTGTACTACAACTGCTGACTCATCAATAAACTTAAAGCTCACACCTTTTCGCAGTAAAACCTTTTTTACTTACAAAATCATGGTAAGAACTCGAGGAGCAGTTAAGAAAGCAACCAAATCTATCGCAAAACCTTCATCTTCTACAACAGCCATCCATGAAATAGAGCTCTCCATGTCAAAAGATTTGGTGATATTCCTCACGAAAACGACCAAAGACCGTTTTCAGGAAAACATGCTGAAAAAACTATCACCCAGAACAAGGCTTTCTCCTGTTGCGATAACATGACCTGGGAAAACAAGTTTACAAGACCATCGTAAGGTTGAAATGGGAAACCTTTTGCACTCACCCTAGCAACTACTCTATGTCTCTGGTACGTGAGTTCTATACTAACCTTACTGACCATAAGTCAGAGTTTGTCTTTGTTCACGAAGGATTAATCCCTTGGGACGCTGAACACATCAATGAGCTATGCAACACCAAGGTGGATAGGGATGAACACGCTGCATTCATTGAAGAAATCACTAATGACAAGAAAGACCTCTTGGTGAAGGATCTTTGTGTTGAAGAAGCAACATGGACAGGTTCAGATAACAACGACTACACCACGCACAGACGCTTCTTAATGCTGTAAGGCTAGATCTGGTTCCATTTTGTAAACTACAGAATGTGTTTGATACATTCTATTATCAAAGGAAGGAAAATCGATGTCGGGGTAATACTTTATCAGGAAATTACTGAATGTGCTGCAAGGTAAACGGGCATCTTAGTTTTCCCATCACTGGTGATGCAACCGTGCCAACAAAAGGGAATTGTGCCCCGAGATGGAGAATAAATCCTGGAGAACAAGGGCCCAATTAATGACTCATGGTAAGGATACACCCACAGTGAAAGAGACAGAATCAAGCAAAAGGAAGGGCAAAGCAAAAGTAGAAAACAAAGCAGCAAACTTGACTGCAGAGACATCCTTGTGGTGTAAAATGAAGGATGTTGAGAAGTTAGCCGATTCCATCAGCATTAGGCAGATCAAGCTTGTCGCTACAATAGAAGACATGGATAGATCTCAAAATTTGTTCTATGCCTATACTAGGGCATGGAGCAGTTCTGTTGTAGCCACATTAAGGGAGTTGAGAAAAGCCCTACTCCTAAAATTCGCAGTATTTCCACCAATCATCAGAGAGTATGAGCCCTCATCAGAAGAGGCTGACTTAGGGGACAAAGACCAATCGGTGGCTTTCCTCTCATGGTGCACATTTCTGATGATGAAAAGGAAGTTGAATTAAGGGAGGTCGAGGAATGCTTGTAAAAAATTGAGAGCCTGTTCGAAGATGATTTCATTGATGGTCAAGAGGAGCATGCTGTTGAAGAGGAAATTCCTGTTGAAGAGGAAGACACCCATGTTGATGATGAGAAGGAGAAGGATGAAGAAAAAGAGGCCAAGAAAGAACTAGTAAAAGAAATTGTCACTGCACCCGAAGTTGTGGGTGCAATGACTGAGGACATGGAGTAAGATGGAGCATGTTAGGTGGAAGCTACAGAGGAAACTAATAAGGAACACCACAATCTTTTGGCAATAATGGTCTACATTGGACCACTTGAGGTGATCTATTCGATAAAAGACGCAGCTGACACAGTCGAATATTGAGGAGCAATATGAGGATCGAGCAAAGCCCAAAGAAAGAAAAAGAAAGCGCTCTAAGGACAAGAATCGCAAAAGGGAAGAGAAGAAGAGAAGGAAGAAAAAGCACCAAGCCACATCGATGACTGCGAAAAATTGAGTTAGTTTTATTTAAGTTTGTAGTTGTAGTATTCATGCATAGCATGTAGTGGTAATTTTTAGCTTGTTAGCAAACATTGTCATTGTATTTAGTGTTAGTGCATTAGGGACAATGCCAACTTTAAGTCTGGGGGAATGTCTATGGGGTTTGGAAATGCAATTGCACCCACATTTCAATTTTTTTTCTTTTTAAGTTTAATGAAGCATGCAAGGTTATGAATGGTTAGTGCAAATGTGTTTGAAAATTTTTGTTACATTTGATGCTTAATTCTTGAATCATGTGAACTGTCAATGAATGAGTTGGACAAATTTGACTGAATGTTGTATCTTCAATTCTTTGATGAATGATTTAGATTGCATTAGTAATGGACTAATAGTATCATTCTTTGAATCTTGAATGAATCTGCCCTTTGCAACTACTTATACATGTATATATTTATAAATAAGAGACACTCTAATGTGGGTGTATTGTGAACTATTCAAGTGGGAACACTCCAATGAAAGTGTTAGAAAAATGAATCTAGCCAAAGGCTATCGCTGCAAAAGTATGTCGGCACAATTACGTACTCCCTAGGGGTTTATTGCACTCCATCATTACTTCTCAGGAACAAAGGGTATAGTAATGCAACGACATCCCTCAGTCACATAAAAAAATGGAAAAGAAAAAGATATATGTATATATTATTGTACAATAAATGCTGTATTGGTAAATGAAATTTAGGATTTGAGGTTGATGCTGGCTTTGATGAAGTTGCAGTCTTAGTTATTCATACTTATGAGTTATCGACACAATATTCTTTCATTTGAATGTGATTCATTCTAGGGTGAGCAAAATTTAATTCGATTCGAAAAACTCGAAAAATAATTTAATTTTTGAATTAATTAGTTCAAGTTATTTGAATCAAGTCCAATAAAAAAATAAGTTTTTCGGTTGAACTCGAATATGAATTACACAAATCGAGTTGTTTGAAAATCCGAATAAGAAAAGGTAAAACCACGTTGTTTTGATAAATGTTTACTCATTAAGTTAAAAGGTAAATCATTATATTGTTTATGTAATTAAATAATCTTGTACCTTGTCTACTAGTTAAATAATCGATCCATGTAAACCCAACATTGAGTATAAATAATAGGATTCGTTAACTCGACTCGATTTGATTCGAATTTTTTTGACTCAATTCGATTCGATTCGATTCGAAAAAAATTCAAATTGAGTTCAGTTGCTAAAATAAGATTCGTCAACTCGACTAACTCGAAATTTTTTGACTCGATTCAGCTCGACTCAATTGAATACTCACTCCTAATTCATTCATTGGGATTTTAAATGAATCAAGTTGTGAGACTGATTATTTACCTTGGTGAATTTTTGTGTAGCCTTGCTAGTTTCTGTTTTACTTGTGGACAAGTAAAAACTAAAGTTTGGGGGTGTAATAGTACTAGAAAGAACCATTGTTTTCTCCATACTTATTGGTTAAGTTGTTCCCATTTAGTCATCCGTAGCACATATTTTAGCAATTTCTAGTTTAGTTTATTCCATTTCTAACTTAATGAACCTTAGCCTAGTTGCCTTTAATTTTGTCATATTTGGTATTAATTTCGCTGCATAAGTATTTTCAAATTGCGTCCAAGATTGTCATCGCATCTGATAGCAGTCCGGATAAGAATAGAAAAGCATGAATTGTCCAATCTAGTATAACCAACTGGTACGACCATAGTCAACTCAATTCTGATGAAAGGACACCTGCACAATTTGGCTGAATATAAATGCTCAATAGGAAAGAGAAAAAAGGGTCTTTTGGTGAATTTTCTTCTTCAACCTAGCTTTTGAAACTTGTGGCTATGGAGGCTTAAAGCTCTCATGGGTGAACCAACATGGGAAGGATGCAGAATAGCTCTTGACAAGGAGTCCTATGTGCGACACAAGAAGGAAATCGAAAGATCAAGTTGAGTTCTTCTAGGAATATTATTCTCCACTTACTTCTTTTACATTTCTTTTCTAAAACTCTGATGATTACTATTTATTTCATGATTGTATGAAAGTACACATGATTTCTAGACTAAATGTTATTTTATTCAATATTTCTTTTACTGTTTAATTTTTGGGTTTGAATGTTTTTACCATGGAAGTGTTATTAGTCACTGTCACTGAAAAGTGTAGCGATAGTTTAAACTAACAAGCAATACAACGGAAGTTGCTTGATAGAGAAATTTGATCCACTTGTTCTTAACTGTGTTGCATTGCCATTATTGGAAGGTGTGGTTAATGTGCATGTTTAAGTCTTAGATCGAATAGAGAAATCAAGTTGGGTAAGATATTCATTGCACTTTATTGCAATGATAATCACCTATCCTGTAAAACCTTGTGAGCCGCATTTAGTATTTTGCTGAACATTCATGTTGGGGACCCTAGTTTATTAATATCACAGTTCATTTTTATTTTCACATTATTGCTTCAACAACCACTCTCACAATTTATCTCATTTTACTTACTCATTGCACTGACATTAATAAAAAAAAGACAACCATCCTCTTGGGATCGATATTCGATAGAGTCACATTTGTCTACTATACTTGCATCGATAGTGTATGCTTGCACATTATTGTTGTGACGTTAACAGCCGATCAATCACCCATGAAAGGACAAGCTTGAAGTCATCGAGTCCAAGATAAGTCTTCTCTCCCTTGATTATGAGTTGTTTAAGGCAAAATCGAAAGAAGGAATGAATAAGATGTCCGATCGCTAAACCGACATCATCAATGGTCTCAAAACCCCTTGGGAAGATCAATCCTAACAAGGAGATGCTGAAGAAGATGTTGAATAGTCTCCCAACGTCTTGGGAATCTCAAGTGACGACAATAGTAGAATCAAAGGATATCGGTTCTTTATTGACATATGAAATTAAGATCAACCATAATGCAGAAGAAATCAAAGAAACTCCAAAGAAAGTGAGAGTTACATTCAAATCAACAATTTGTGAGAATAATGAAGACTCTAGTATTGATGATGATGAGGAGATGTCTATGTTCATAAAGAAATTCAAAAAATTCATGAAGTTCAACAAAGCCAAAAGATTCCCATGAAGAGACATCATCAAGGGTGAACCAAGCAAGAAGAAAAAGGACCCAATCATTTGCTATGAGTGCAAAAAGTTGGGTCACATTAAATTTGATTGCCCATAATTGAAGAACAAAAGGGGCATTAAAATAAAAGAAGAAAGCCATGATGGAAACTTGGAGAAATAATTATTCATCCGATAATGATGAAGACAATGAAGTTGCCAACCTATGCCTTATGGCTATTGAATAATGATAGCATTAGAAAAGGCCATTAATTTCTACTTATTTAAAGTATAATTGGTTCCCATTATATCATGTTTAACATATATTTTTAACATTTTATATTCAATAATTGCATTTTCTAAGCTAGTGATGTTTGGTTTAATTTTCTTAAATTTTGTCATACTTTTGCTACTAATGTCACTACATTTAGTGTTTAGTTTTGCGTTTAAAGATGTCAATGCAGGAATCTATTCCAAAAGATCAACACAGGAAGATGTCCAAAGTTGTCATCGTAATTTAGAATCTAGAATTGCGTATAAACTTGTTGCCTCATGAATATATCTAGAAGTACTAGTGCTTGAAAATATCAAGGTTGTCGCAGTGAATTAAAATCTAAATTTGCATCCAGAGATGTCGTGATAACCTTTAACTGCTTGTTGGATGCACCAGATCTACGTGAATATACAGTTGGATTAACTAACTTGTACAACTGTAAGGAAGTTAGATTTGAAGAAGAAGGACACCTATAATTGACATTAAAGATAAATACTGATAGAGAAAAGAGGAGAGGAGGATTGGGAAGTTGGTGACCAAAAATTAATTCAGGTTTTCATCTTTTCTCTAAGCTTGCTTCCAAGGTAGCAAAGGTTCTTGGAGGGTGAACTGACTGTGATGAAAAGGCAATTTCTACTCCTGACGAGTAGTGTTTCTAAGTGCGACATAAGAGGAGCATTAAGGAAGAGTTCTAGTAGGATAGGAATAGAATGCTTTAACTTGTTCTTTATTTTCTCTCAAACACTGATAAATTCTGATGAAGTTAAATGTGTATGGAAGTACCTTTTAATTTTAGATCAAATATGATTTCTTTTCAATCTTCTCATCTCTGTTTATCTTTGGATTTAATTGCTTGAACATAGAAGTGCTATTGTAGTTACTGACACTGGAAAGTGAAGTGACAAATTAAATTAACAAGCAAGACAACGGAAGTTGCTTGGGGAACGAATGAATTCTTCCCACTTGTTCTTGAATGCAAAGCATTGCCAGCACTGAAAGGTGTGGTTAATGTGAGTGTTTGGGTCTTTGATAAACGGTGAAGTCAAAATTGGTAAGATCTCATTAAGCTAAATTGTGGCGACAATTTATCTATTATTCACCTTGTAGTCACATTTAGAAGTTTGCCGACTTGTCAAGTCAGGGATCCCTCATTCTATTTTCATTGTTTTTTACTTCTTAATTTTGCTTAAATTGCATCAACAAATTATCTTCAACTTTCTCTGCATTTCTTATTAATTCACTTCGACATATATTATTACAATTTTGCAGTACTTACAATTTAGTTCATTCTTTTCTGCATTCTTTAGTTTAATTGTACTAACACTATTCATATAGTTTCTCTTAGTTTAACTATAATTAAATTAACAATTATAAACGTAGACAACCATCTCTGTGGGATCGATATCTGATAGTTTTAAACCTATCGACTATATTTGCATCGACAAGTGTTCACTTGCACAATTGTTGTGATGTTCATAGCGCGATCAAATAACCAAAGGTAATCCTAAATTCTAGTGAATCAAATGAATATACATTTTAAGAATTACAATATGCCTTTGATGAGTTGGCTATACATTTGAAAATGATTTCAAAATTAAAGGAGGAAAATAAGTCTCTAATCATAGCTAAAGAGGAAATAGAAAATAAATTTAATGATATGCAAGCTCAAATTGATAATTTGATTTTAAAGTATAAGAACTTGCATAATTCCTTTTCTATGTTCCATATGGGGCAACAAAAACTAAATGATATGCTTGAATCTCAAAGAGCCTTCTTTGACAAGAGTGACTTAGGTTTTGTACATTCACAAAAGGAAAGTAAATTTAAAATTTTCTTTGAGAAACCAAACTATATTTATGATGCCTCACTCCCATGCACACGTTGTCACAAAAACGAGCATGGTAGACAGGTATGTCCTTTAAGGAAGCTCACATCTAGGAGAAAACTCACTAAGAGTGTGTGGATTTCAAAAGAATTAAACACATCTCAAAATAAGGATGCTTTAAAGAAGTGGATTCCTAAGGGAACAAAAATTGTTAAAACTAATGCTAATAGACCCAAGAAAATTTGGGTACCGAAATCCAAAGTTTAACTTTGTGTTTGTAGGAGGAAGAGAATTGCTTCAAGGCGAGAAACTTTAAGAAGAACTCATGGTACCTTGATAGTGGATGCTCTAGACACATGATCGGTGACAAAAATCATTTCATGGAACTAATGCCAAAGAATGGAGGAGAAGTTACATTTGGTGATAACTCCAAAGATATTACTGAAGGTTTTGGTTTTATAGGTATAAATTATTCCACTCTCATTAAAAATCTATTTCATGTCAATGGTCTTAAGCATAACCTCCTTAGCGTTATTCAACTTTGTGACAAGTGATTCAAAGTAATATTTGAAATTAATGGGTGCAAAGTTGTAGATATTGTAAATAATATGATTCTTTTTGTAGGACATAGGGTAGGTAATATTTTTATGGCACATCTTGTTGTCATATCTTCCTTTAATATTTGCTTTATGGCTAAGAATGAAAATGTATGTTGGATATGACATAGAAGATTAGGACATGCAAGCATCAGTGTTATTTCAAAGCTTATTAAAAATGAACTTGTTGTTGGCATGCCTAACTTTCCTATTGACTTTGATAAAGTATGTGATGCATGTGATAAAGGTAAACATGAGAGATCATCTTTTAAATCTAAAGATATAGTTTCTACATCTAGAGTTGTCCAACTTATTTATATTGACCTTTTTGGATCCACTAGAACTCTGAGTTTAGGTGGTAAACAATATGAATTTATTATTGTTGATGACTATTCTAGATATACATGAGTTTTCTTTTTGTTTTTAAAAGATGAAGTTTTAGAAAAAAATATTACTTTTTGTAAAATGATTCAAAACCAAGTGAAATATTCAATTTCAAGTGTAAGAAGTGATCATGAAAAATAATTTGAAAATCTTAACTTTGATAATTTTTGTAATGAACATGGTATTAGTCACAATTTTTCGGCACCTAGAACCCCTTAACAAAATGGAGTTGTTAAGAGGAAAAATAGGACCTTGGAGGAAATGGCTAGAACCATGTTATGTGAAAATAATTTGCCAAGATATTTTTGGGCGGAAGCTATAAATACATTTTGCTATATAATAAATAGAACTATGGTTAGGCCTATTTTGAAGAAAAATCTTTATGAACTTTTTAAAGGAAGAAAGCCTAACATAAGTCACTTTCATCCTTTCGGTTGAAAATGTTTTGTTTTGAATAATGGAAAAGAAAATTTAAGAAAATTTGATGCCAAAAGTGATGAAGGTATTTTTCTTGACTATTCCACAAATTCTAAAGCTTATAGAATTTTTAACAAGAGAACCCTTATTGCAAAAGAATCTATACATGCTATTTTTAATGAATCTAACCCTCCTTCTAGAAAGGAATCTATTGGTTTTGATGATGTAGAAATATATCAAGTTGAGCAAAATCAAGCATTACATGAAAATCAAGGCATAAGGGAGTTGATTCAAGAACTCAAAATTGATGAACTCCAAGAACCAACTTACGTTGAAAGAGAATCTAGCCACCTAGGAGAGCTTTCATATGTTAAGGATGGACACATCATTGGTGATCCATCTAAAGGGGTAATTACTAGATCTTCAATTAGATATACTTATAATTATGTTGCTTTCATTTCTTGCATAGAGCCTAAAAACATTGATGATGCTTTAAGTGATGAATTTTGGATAATGGCCATGCAAGCAGAATTAAATAAATTTAAAAGAAATCAAATATGAACTTTAGTTAATAGACTTAGTGATCATCTAATTATAAGAACTAAATGAGTCTTTAGAAATAAACTTGATGAAAATGATAACATTGTTAGAAAAAGGCTAGATTAGTTGTCAATGGATATAACCAAGAGGAAGGTATAGACTATGATGAAACTTATGCACCTGTATCTAGGTTAGAAGTCATTAGGATGTTATTAGCTTTTGCATGTTCAAAAAAATTCAAAATTTTTCAAATGGATGTCAAAAGTGCATTTTTAAATGGTTTCATAAATGAAGAAGTTTATGTTGAACAACCTCCCGATTTTGAAAATCCAAATTTTCCAAATTGCCTAAAGCTTTATAGGGTTTGAAGCAAGCTCCTAGTGTCACGAGGCTAGATCTTTAGTCTCGTAATCCGTGCGGCCTTAGGCGATCCTTTCTTGCGAACATGCCTAAGTTAGCCTAATCACCACGATTAAGGATTCACTAAGGGAATTCCTTCAAGACACCAATTTGTATAACGAAAGTGACTTAGCCAAAAGAAGACTGATAGCATTAAAAAAGACCATTGATTTCTCCTTACTTATGGTATAATTTGTTCTCATTTGATAATCTTTAGCATGCATTTTTGGTCTTTTTAACTTAGTTATTGCATTTTCTAACTTAGTGATGCTCGATTTAATTTTCTTTAATTTTATCCTGTTTTTGCTACTAATGTCACCACAATTAGTTGTCCAGTATTGCATCCAAAGATGTCAGTACAGAAATCTATCCTGAAAGATCAACACATGAAGATATCTAGGGTTGTCACCGCAAAATAAAATTTAAATTTGTGTCCGGAAATGTCACCACAATCGATAACTGTTTGATAAACACACCAGATCTGCGTGAGTGTACAACTGGTATAACCAACTTGTACAACTAGAGGAAGTTGGATCTGAAATGAAGGACACCTATACTAGGTAGTGGTTGATAAATACTGATGAGAGAGGATCTTCTAAGAGGGGGGCTTCATCTTCCAGATTTCTTTGACGCTTTAAAATTGTTCCTCCAACATTTTTTCTTAAGCTTGCTTCCATGGCACCTTAACTTCCTTAAGGGCAACCTGACTATCATAAGAAGGCAAATCTGCTCCTGACGAGGAGTATTCCTAAATGCGATGCAAGAGGAGTGTAAGAGAATAGTTCTAGTAGACTAGGAATAGAATGCTTCAATTATTTTTGTTATTCTATCTTTAAACGCTGATGAATGTTTAATTATTTGAATTTGTATGGAAGTACAATTTAATTCCAGATCAAATACGATATCTACTCTATCTTTCCTTCATTGTTACCTTTGGATTTAATTGCTTGACCATAGAAGTGTAATTGCAGTCACTATCACTGGAAAGTGCAGCGGAAAATTAAGTTAACAAGCAAGACAACGGAAGTTGCTTAAGGATCGAAGGAATTTTGTCCACTTGTTCTTGAATATTTTGCTTTACCAGTATTGGAAGGTATGGTTAGTGCGAGTGTTTGAGTCATTGATAAACAGAGAAGTTGAGGTCGGTAATATTACATTGAGCTTAATTACGACGACAATTTATCTAACATTTACCTTGTGGTCACATTTAGCTGTTACCATTTTTTCAAGTCAGGGAACCCCATTGCATTATCACTATTTTTAATTCCTAGTTTTTCTTAAAATTGCTTCGACAGATTATTCTCAAACCTTTACTACATTGATAAACAGGGAAGTTGAGGTTGGTAATATTTCATTGAGCTTAATTATGGCGATAATTTATCTAACATTTACCTTGTGGTCACATTTAGTTGTTACCATCTTTTCAAGTTAGGGAACCCCATTGCATTATCATTATTTTTAATTCCTAATTTTTCTTAAAATTTCTTCGACAGATTATTCTCAAACCTTTACTGCATTTTCTTATTAATTTGCTCCGACATTATTCAACACAATCTCCTTTGTTTTAACTTCCTTCGCATTGACAATTATAAACATAAATAACCATATTTTTGGGATCTATATTTGATTGTTTTAAACCTATCTACTATACTTGCATCGACAATGTATACTTGCACATATTTACTGTGATGTTCATAGCATGATCAAGTCTTGGCGTCGTTGCCTGAAATGGCACTTGTTTAATGTTTATTCTTGTTCTTGCAATTATTTTACATTTGTTAGTTTTACCTGTTACTAACTTGTATTACTTTTTGTTAACTCTTTCTCAAATTTTTAGATGTTTTATGACCAGGAGCAATTCTGAAATTGTTGTTAGCTTAGATCCAGAAATCGAAAGAACTATTAGAAGGAGAAGATAAGAACAAAGAAATATGGCTTTGCCTGGAAATGATGCAGTCGTACCTCCATTGCCACAACAAAATCATATCCCTCTGATATAGCCACAAAATATAAATAATCCACCGCTGCCACAAGAATAACAAGTGAAAAATAGATCGATTCGAGACTTTGTTGTTCATGTATTAGATGATTTATAGCCAGGGGTTGTTCAACTAGCTATTTAAGCTGGCAAATTTGAGTTAAAATCGGTTATGTTTCAAATGTTAAATTTGAATGGGTAGTATGCTGGTTTGCCTCATAAGAATGGAAGAGAGCATCCTAAATCTTTTCTACTCATTGCAAGGACGGACTCGTACTTGGTTCCTTGGATTGCCTACTGGATTGATTACATCATGGAATGCACTTGTGACTTAGTTTGTTTTGCGGTTTGATCTATCAACAACGAATGCTCGACTAAGGAATGATATTGCGTATCATCAATTGGATGATGAGAATTTACACACCACATTGGAGCGTTACAAAACCCTGCTTCGACGTTGCCTTATGCATGAAATTCAACAGGAAACGCAGATCGAGATCTTTTACAATGGGTTGAATGCACAGACAAGAAATCTTGTCGATGCATCTACGAATGGTCCTTTGTTGGACTGCACCTATGGTGAAGCTGTGAGAATTTTAGAGAGGATCTCTCAAAATGACTACCAATATCCGATCTCTCGAGCTGGTCAAGTTAAAACAAACCCTGGAGTTATCGAGTTAGACACTATATTAGCTCTGAGTGCACAAGTATCTTCGTTAACAAGTATGATAAAGAACATGAAGGGGACAAGTGAAGTTGCTCCCATCCATGTTGCCCAACAAATGAATGTCTCGACATTTTGTTGTGAAATTTTCAACGAAAAAATAGCTATGAAGATTGTCCACATCATGCAGAGAATGCGTTTTATGTTAATAATATTAGATGAAATTATTATGGTAATTCCTACAACTGCTCAGCTCGAAACTAATAGCCTTGGGGAAATCAAAATGCAATCACATTTAGATATGAAAATTTTTCGAGCTAAGGTAATTTTCGACAAGGGAATTATAATCAACAACAGCAAAATTTCAACCAAAGTCCTCAAATGCATGTACATCAAGATTAGTTGTAGCCACATACTCGTGTGCAGCCACAACAATGTTCAATGCCAAATATGCATATGCAAGGACAACAACAGCAACAACAGTATTCCGAACCACTAGTTGATTCAATAGCAACCCTTGAAGCCTTGATGCATGAACATATCACGAGGACAAAAGCCATTGTGTAAGGAAATTCCTCTTCCATACGAGCTTTGGAAGCACAAGCAGGACAATTAGCTTCTAATATGAGCACAAGACCACCAGGTGCTTTACCCAGTGACACCGAGAATCCAAATAAAAAAGGGAAGGAGCATTGCAAAGCTATTACTCTTAGGAGTGGAAAGCAAACTATTAAGCCAAGTAACAGCTCTAATACAGCACTTGTCGACGCAAGTGAAGCAAATCAAGAAGAAAAATGTTGTATCTGAAGAAGAAATAGATAAACCAAATAAAGAGGAGCCTTTAGTTATTACTCCCATGCCTACCATTAGACCAACAAACTTGTCGATGCAATCACTGATGTCGACGCAATTGGTTTTTTCACGACAACCTAATGTGTTAATACATTTTCCATTTCGACAAAGATTTAAGGAGAAGGAGGACTACAGAGAATACCAAAAGTTTCTGGCCATATTGAAACAATTGCATGTCAACATACCTCTTGTGGATGCTCTCATACAAATTCCTAGCTATGGGAAATTCATGATGGAGCTCTTATCCAAGAAGAAGAAGTTGACCGATATTGAGACAATTGTGCTTACAGAGGTATGCAGCGCAGTTCTGACAAATAAATTGCCATCGAAGATGAAGGATCCTGACAGTTTTACAATTCCATGTTCCATTGGAAATCATTACTTAGGAAAAGTTCTTTGTGATTTAGGAGCAAGTATCAACCTCATGCGATTATCAACATTTCAAAAATTAGGGATTGGTCACATGAAGCCCACTATAGTGACATTGTAGTTAGCAGATAGATCTTTAGCGTAACCTGAGGGGCAAATTAAAGTCATTCTAGTTCGACTAGATAAGTTTGTGTTCCCAGCAAATTTTATTATCCTTGATTGTGAAGCTGATAAAGAAGTTCCCATAATCTTAGGGCAACCATTTCTTGCCACCGATCACACTCTTATAGACGTATTCAATGGTGAATTGATAATGCAACATAACAACAAACATGTCACCTTCAGTGTTTTTGAAGCAATTCCTTGCAGAAATGTCACCACGTCGATGTGTTAAACGAATTAATAGAGGAGGAATTTAATGAGCGTCGCACAGTAGTCCTAGAAGAATTTGTGGTGAAAACTAAAGAAGAATTTCTAAGTGACTGTGACTACAAGGTTGAGGTAAATAATGTTGAGCTTAGGTGCGGATGGCAGATGAAATATCTGGATTTGACTAATAGAATAGATTTTGTATTTAAGCCATCTATTGAAGAAGCTCCTACTTTGGAGTTGAAACCATGACCAACCCATTTGAAGTATGTTTTCCTTGGTGAGAATGACACCCTACCAGTAATTGTCTCTGCAACTCTCGATGCAAGTCAGGAAGAAAAATTAATCCAAATATTGAAGCAACACAAGCATGCTATTGCCTAGAGTATTCCGGATATTAAAGGCATTAGTTCCTTTTTTTGTAGGAACAAGATTCGACTGGAAGATGAAGGAAAGCAGTCAATTGAACAACAAAGAAGATTAAATGAAAAAATGATAGAGGTTGTTAAAAAAGAGATCATTAAGTGGTTGGATGCGAACATCATCTACCTAATTTCTGATAGTACGTGGGTGAGCCCAATCCAATGTGACCCAAAGAAGAGTGGTATCACGGTGGTAAGTAACGATAAAGATGAATTAATCCTTATTCGCATTCCTACATATTGGCAAGTATGCATGGATTATCGCCGGTTGAATGCATCCATAAAGAAGGATCATTTTCCACTTCCCTTCATTGATCAAATGCTAGACAAGCTTTTAGTAAAGCCTATTATTGATTTCTCGATGGCTATCCTGGCTACAATTAGATAGCAATTGCGCCGGAGGACCAAGAAAAAATGACTTTCACTTGTCCTTTTGGTACCTTTGCCTTCTGCCAAATGCCATTTGGTCTATGCAATGCATCGGCCACATTTTAAAGATGCATGATGACAATTTTCTCATATATGATTGAGGACTCATTGGAGGTATTTATGGATGATTTTTCTATATATGGTAATACTTTTAATAAATGCACTAACAATTTAGCCAGAGTTCTAAAGTGATGTGAGGACATAAATCTAGAGCTGAATTGGGAGAAATGTCACTTCGTGGCAACAAAAGGCATTGTCCTTGGTCATCATATCTCCTATCAGGGCATTGAAGTAGGCAAAGGAAAAGTTGAGATCATTGAGAAGTTTCCTCTGCCCACAAATGTAAAAGATATTAGGAGTTTTCTCGGCCATGCGGGCTTCTATCGATGATTCATCCGAGATTTTTCTAATATTGCAAAACCTTTCTGCTCCTTGTTAGAGCAAAATAAAATATTTCTGTTTGATACTGCATGTCTGGTTGCATTTATACAAATTAAGCAACAACTAGTGAAGACACCTATTGTCATTGCATCGGATTGGTCACAACCATTTGAGGTTATGTGTGATGTGAGTGACTATGCAGTAGGTGCCGTGCTAGGTCAACGCAAAGAAAAGGTATTTCATGCAATATATTATGCAAGAAAAACTCTTACTAAAGCACAAATCAATTATAGAACCACAAAAAAAGAGTTGTTAGCAGTAGTTTTTGCTTCTGACAAATTTCATGCGTATTTTGTTGGCACAAAAGTTACAGTTTATATCGATCATTCTGCATTACAGTACCTATTTGCTAAAATAGATGTCAAACCAAGATTGATTCGCTGGATCCTACTATTACAAGGATTTGACATTGAGATTAAGGATCGAAAAGGGTCAAAAAACCAAATAGCAAATTATTTATCTCGTCTGGAGGTAGGAAGTGAAGATGGAAATACATCACAAATTGTTGACGTATTTTTTGATGAGAAACTTGTTGCTATTGACGCATCCCCATGGTATGCAGATGTTGTAAACTAGTGTGTAAAAGATTACCATTGAGTGCAACAAGACACAGAAAGGAAATATTTCTTCGCGACATCACAAAATACTACTGGAATGAGCCTTACCTATTTAAATTATGCAACGAAAATATTATTCGATGCTGTGTCCAGAAGAAGAGATGCTTCCTATCTTGAAGCATTGACATGATGCTCCCTATAAAGGTCATTTTGGTGGTGTAAGGACTGCTGCAAAGGTCTTTCAATCAAGATTCTACTGGCCTTCATTGTTTAGTGATACCCATAATTTCGTTCAACAATGTGACAAATGTCAGCGCATTGGATCGATATCTTGACGCAACGAGATGCTGCAACAGCGTATTATGGAGGTTAAGCTCTTTGATGTCTGGGGTATGGATTTCATCGGGTCATTTCCATGTTCTTTTGGAAATGCTTACATCCTAGTCGCTGTAGATTATGTGTCCAAGTGCGTGGAAGCAATTGTTGTTCCAAAAGACGATGCTAGGACAGTGCTAAAAATTTTCCACACATACATACTCACTCGTTTCGGCACACCTAAAGAATTAATTAGTGATCAAGGCACTCACTTCCATTGCAATCAAGTTGTAGCCGCATTGAGGAATTATGGTGTTAAGCATCGAATGGCGACTACATATCTTCCACAAACAAATAGCCAAACTGAAGTTTCCAATCGCCAAATTAAGAATATCCTTGAAAAAGTGGTGAATCCATCGAGGAGAGATTAGTCTTCAAGGCTTAATGACGCATTATGGGCGCTTTGCACAACATATAAAATGCCATTGGGAATGTTGCTGTATCAACTTGCATCTGGTAAATCATGTCACTTACCCGTGGAACTTGAACATAAATCCATGTGGGCAATCAAGCAAGTGAACATGGATTATGATGCTGTTGGAAAAAGGAGGTTATTGGACATTACTATGTTGGAGGAGATTCAACCCAATGCATATGAGAATGCTGCAATATACAAGGAAAAAATAAAGAGATAGCATGACAATATTATCTTGCAGCAACAATTTACTGCAGGTCAGCTGGTGCTTTTATTTAATTCACGACTTAAACTGCATCCAGGTAAATTACGCTCAAGATGGTTTGGTCCATTCGAGGTTGTCGAAGCGTTTCCTCATGATGCAGTCACAATTAAAGACCTCAATGATAGGCACCAATTCAAGGTAAATGGGCAACGGCTGAAGAACTACATTAGTCCAGATGATCATAATCATAAAGAGACCATTAACTTGGTTACATTTTTCTAACCTTTCTTTACATTCGTGTTATTTACTTTTCGTTGTTTTATCTATATTTCAGTTCTATTTAATAGTCTTTTCCAGGAATAAAGTTCTTACTTTTTTCGAAGCACGAAAATCTCCTTGTTAACGTAATTTTCTACTGACTCATCATACAGTGAAACATTTTAAGAAAGAAATCATAATGTTTTATTCACTTTCTCCTTAACCATCGGATCGTTATGAAAAAGGACAATCCAAGTCATTGCATTTATTGAATGTAGATTTAGTGTCTTATCTCTGTAGTGGCAAAGAACACGCCTCTTTTCCTTCACGTTTCGTTCCCTATAAAGAACCCTACTGTGCCGACGGTGTTCCTCACAAACAAGACCTCTATTGTTGTTGTAAATTTTTCTCTTCAAGCTCTCATTTTACGGTTATCTTTTATCTCATGATCCTAGAGCCATGTCCAGAACACGAGGTGCCAAAACTCCTTCCAAATCTCCTGCTGAATCCTTCGCTGCAATGGTATGTGATACAGAGCAGTCATCATCGAAAGAGCCAGTGCTATTTTTGAGTAAAGCTGCTAAAGACCGCTTGATAGCATTATAAATGACATATTTTCTCCCTAAATTGATGTTTTAATTGTCTCTTTTGTATCTTATTTAGCATGCATCATAAGCATTTACTTAGATTTTATATCTTCTAACTCATTGTAGTTTAGTTTAAATTCTTGTTATTTTTATCTCTTTTTGTACTAATGTCGCCACAAACAACCGATATATTATGCCTTAGAATTGTTAATGCAGGAACTCAGCTCAAAAGATCAATGCTGAAAGAAGAATGCAGCTACTAAATTAGCTTGGAATTGCGATCAATGATGTCGTCGCACAGAACCTGAACTTCAAATGAGTGAATTCAAGCTAAAATCACACCTGAAAGCACCAACACAGGAAAATCAAACGTTGTCGCTGCAATTAACGATTTTAGATTGTGCCTACCAATGCAACGACAACCTACAGATCTCTGAAGAAAACATTAAATCTATGTGAGTGCACAACTGTACTATAACTAACTTTGACAGCTGCAAAAACTAGATCTGGATCTAAGAATGGAAGGGACTAAGCCTACAACTTTTGAAGGCTATAAATAGGAGAAAGAAGATGGAAGAAATCATCAAGAGGTGGAGGAATTGAATACTGTAATTATTGTGTGTTTTTGGGATTTAAGCTAGAACGGTGAACTAATGGAGCAAAGGAGCAACCCCTTCTGACGAGAGGTGCTCGATGCAACGCAAGAGGAGTGATTAAGGAATAGTCCTAGTAGTATAGAGATAGTAAGCTTCGATTGTATTCGTTAATCCCTCTTTTATGCTGATGAATTCTAATGAAATTTGAATGAATACGAGAGTATCTTTTGTTGTTAGATTACTTTGATTCTTATTTAATGCTTTTTATCTGTTTATTCTTGGATCTAACTGCATCAAACATGAGAGTACATTTGTAGTCTACCAACATCGAGAGATGCAGTGACAAGTTAGGTTAACAAGTAAGACGATGAGAGTTGCCTCGGATTAGAAGAGATTCTAATCACTTGTTCTTGAGTGCAGAACATTACTTACACCGAGAGGTGGGGTTATTATGGGTACTTGCATCTTGATTAAACGGAGATCTGTTAATAGTAAGAGTTCACTGGAGCGTTATTGCTGCGACAATTCGTCTATCCAATACCTTGTCGCCGCATCCTGTATTGCGACTTAGCGGAATTAGTGATCCACTCCAATCGTTTACACTTGATCACACTTTTACTTTTTTGCTTTCAAATTCTCAACATTTTAACAACACTTTGATTTAGTTTCAGTTGTTTTGACAATTAACTTTGATTGCATTAACAGTATTAACTATTTTTAGTGTGCAAATCTGACTTAAATTACGCTAACATCTTTACTCACATTATCTTTAATCTTAGTTTTAATTGGTTCGACATATAGACATCAAGAACCCATTCCTCATGGGATCGATATTCGATAGAATTGTTCTATCAACTATACTTGCTTCGACGTGTGTCCGGTTGCACATTGCTGTGACGTTACAAATGCGATCAAGTTTTGGCACTATTTCCGAGGAATTGACATTTGTTTGATGTTTACTATTGTAGTAGCAATTATTTCTTACGTAACTTTTTGTTTTTACTAATCCATTTAATTTTCTTTTGTTGATTTTCTTTTATTTCTTTAGAAGTTGCATGTCCACAAGAAGAAATTCTAAGGATATTGTAAGCTTTGACTCAGAACTTGAGAGAACACTTAGAAGGAAGAAACAAGAACAACAAAAAACGACTGGTAACAATAACAATAATAATCTATCACCATTGCTAACACAAGATGAAGTCCCTCCAATACCAGCACAATGAATAAATAATTTACCACCACCGCCTCCACAAAAAGAACAAGTGCAAAATAGGACAATCTGAGATTTTGTTATTCTTATCCTTGATGATCTATAACCAGGGGTTTTGAGACCAACTATACAAGCTTGAAATTTCGAGCTGAAATCGATTATGTTTTAGATGATAAATTAAACTTGGCAATATGCGGGCCTACCTCATGAAGATGCACGAGAACATTTAAAATTATTTTTGCTTATTTACGCATCTTTTAGCCAACATGGTGTCCCTGATGATGCCTTGAAAATGTAATTATTTCCTTATTCATTGTAGGGAAGAGCAAGGACATGGTTTTTGGGATTGTCGGTTGGATCCATTACATCTTGGAATGCGTTAGCAACACAATTTGTTTTATGTTTCAATCCACCGACAATGAACGTGAGGTTACGCAATGATATTATAGCCTATCATCAGCTGGATGATGAGAACTTACATACAACGTGGGAGCGTTACAAAACATTGCTTCGACGTTGGCCAATGCATGAAATTTAGCAAGAGACCCAGATAGAGATCTTTTATAATGGATTAAATGCTCGGACAAGAAATCATGTCGACGCATCTACTAACGATGCTTTGCTGGAATGCACCTACATAGAAGCTATAAGAATTCTAGAGAGGATTGCACAGAACGATTATCAGTATCCAATCTCTTATTTTGCTCAGGTAAAAACTAAACCTGGTGTTCTTGAATTAGATGCTATTTCTACTTTGAGTGTGCAGGTATCTTCGTTAGCAGATGTCATAAAGAATATGAAGGGGACAAGTGATGTTTCTTCTATTCAAGTGGCTCAACAACTAGATGCGCCGATATTTTCTTGTGAGATTTGCGGTAACAACCACAGCTACTAGGACTGCCCATAACACACTGAAAATGCATTCTATGTCAATAACATTAGAGGGAATTCTTATGTTAACTCATACAACAACCGAGCTCAACAACCTTGGGGGAATCAAAATTCTTCCACATTCAAATATGGAAATTCCTCAAATCAATGAAGTTATAGACAAAGGAGTTACCATAATAATCAACAGCAGAATATTAATCATAATTCACACGTACATTCACATCCTGATCAATTGTAGGCACATAGCCAAATGCAACCACAATCACAAGTGCAGCCATAACAGAATGCAATACCACATATGCAAGGACAGCATCAGCAACCACAATAGCAATTTTCTCAACTAAGATCAGACCCTATGGTTGCTCTTGAGGCACTGATGTGAGAGCATATTACGAGGATAGAATCAATAGTGTAAGGCAATTCTTCTTCTATTCGAGCGTTAGAAGCCCAACTAGGATAGTTGGCTTCTAATCTGAGCGCAAGGTCACCAGGTACTCTACCTAGTGATATTGAGAATCCAACGCAAAGAGGGAAGGAGCATTGCAATTTGCAGATGGCTGAACCAAGCAGTTCTAACCAGAATCCTATCAACGCATTTGAACCAATGTAACAAGTAACAGTTGCAGCTGAAGGAAAAGAAGAAGAAATAAATGAGGAAGAACCAACTATAGTACCATCTATGCCTGCAGTTTGCCCAACAAAGTTGTCGACGTAACTGCCAATGTCGACACCGTTGAGTTTTCCACAACAACCCAATGTTACAATACCTTTTCCATTTCTGTAAAGATTTAAAGGGAAAGTCCATGATAAAGAGTATTAGAAGTTTGTTTCTACTATGAAACAATTACATATTAACATACCTCTTGTTGATGCTCTTGTGCAGATACCCAGCTATGGGAAATTTATGAAAGAGTTGTTGTCAAAAAAGAAGAAATTGTCCAATATCGAGACGATTGTGCTCACAGAGGGGTGCAGCTTCACAACCCCATGCTCCATTGGGAATCATTATTTAGGTAAAGCCTTATGTGATTTGGGAGCAATCAAGAAGTTAGGAATAGGATGAATGAAGCCCACTTCAGTGACATTTCAACTTGCGGACAGATCCTTAACACAACCTGAGGGCTAGATCAAAGACGTTCTTGTTCAATTTGATAAGCTTGTGTTTCTTACTGATTTCATAATCCTTGACTACGAGGTAGACAAGGAGGTGCCTATTATTCTTGGGCCACCATTCTTGGCCACGGGACGCACGCTTATCGTGTTCAAAGGAGAACTTATCATGCGTCATAACGACGAGCATGTGACCTTTAGTGTGTTTGAGGCATCTCCGTCCAAGAGTAAAGAGCAATGCCACCACATCGACGTCTTAGATAGGATAATTCTCGAGGAATTTAATGAAAGAAGTTCAGCCTTCTTAGACTGAGATACAGTGATATCTGTTGATGAAATCCTAGCTGAGTGTGACCACAAAGAGGAGGTTAATAATTATGAACTGAGACAAAATTGGCAATTAGAGTTTTTGTATTTGTTAAATAAGATAATCCCTATGTTTAAACCATCTATTGAGCAAGCTCTTACCTAGGAGTTGAAGCCATTGTTGACGAATTTAAAGTATATCTTTATTGGTGACAACGATACACTACTTGTTATTATCAACGCCTCCCTCAACGCAATGTAGGAGAATAAACTCAACGCCATTTTGGAAGAGCAAAAAAGAGCCATAGCTTGGAGCATTGCAGATATCAGAGGTATTAGTCCCCCTTTTTGCATGCACAAGATCAGGCTGAAAGATGAAGGGAAGCAATCCATTGAGCAACAATGAAGGCTCAGCGAAAAGATGAAAGAAGTGGTGAATAAAGAAATTATCAAGTGCCTAGACACGAGCATCATATACCCTATTTTTGATAGTAATTGGGTGAGCCTCGTCTAATGTGTGCCTAAAAAAAGTGGTTTCACAGTTGTGAGCAATGATAAGAACGAGTTGATGCCTACTCGCATTGAGACTGGTTGGTGAGTATGCATGGACTACCGTCGACTAAATGCGGTCACAAAGAAGGACCATTTCCCACTACCTTTCATTGACCAGATGCTGGATAGGCTGGCTGGTAAAGCCTTTTATTTCTTCCTAGATTGCTACTCTGGGTAAAATCAAATTTCCATTGCATCGAAAGATCAAGCAAAAACTACGTTCACATGTCCATTTGGGACCTTTACCTTTCGACGTATGCTGTTTGGGTTATGCAATGTGCCAGCAACATTCCAGAGGTGCATGATGGCAATCTTTTCAAACATGACCGAGGACTTTCTAAAGGTATTCATGGATGATTTCTCTGTCTAGAGACAAAATTTTGACCAATGCGCTAACAACCTGGCAAAAGTTTTGAAGAGGTGCGAGGACACAAATCTAGTTTTGAATTGGGAGAAATGCCACTTCATGGCAACTGAAGGCATTTTCCTTGGCCATCAGATATCTTGTTAGGGCATTGAGGTTGATAAAGTAAAGGTCAAAATCATCAAAAAATTATCACCGCCCACTAATTCAAAGCAATAAGAAGCTTTCTTGGACATGCTGGTTTTTGCAAAAGATTCATCCGTGATTTTTCCAAGATTGCTAAACCTTTATGCTCATTGCTAGAGCAAAATAAAAAGTTTTTGTTTGATGACACTTGTCTGGACACATTCATGACAATAAAGAAGTAGCTAGTATAAGCTTCGATTGTCATCACACCGGATTGGATGCAACCGTTTGAACTAATGTTCGACGCAAGTGACTTTGCTGTGGGATTTGTACTACGCCAACGTAAAAAGAAGGTATTTCATTCTATTTACTATGCTAGTAAAACTTTGACTGAAGCACAGGTTAATTATACAACCATTGAGAAGGAGTTGCTAGTAATAGTCTTTGCATTCGACAAGTTTCACTTATACCTTGTCGGCGCAAAGATTATAGTTTACATAGATCACTCCGCATTGAGATACCTTTTTGAGAAAAAAGATGCCAAACCTAGATTAATCCGATGGATCCTACTCCTTCAAGAGTTCGATATTGAAATCAGAGATAAAAAAGGATCTAAAAATCAAGTAGCTGACCACTTATCTCGATTGGAAGTTGGAAGTGAAGATGGGAGTAAAGCCCAGGTTGTTGATGCATTTCTAGACGAGCAATTGTACTTTATCGATGCATCACCTTGGTATGCTGATGTTGTCAATTACCTTGTGTGTGGGAAGCTACCACTGAGTGCCATTGGTCACAAAAAGATCAGGTTTTTGCGCGACGCTGCAAAATATCATTGGCACAAGCCATACCTATTCAAGGTATACGCTGATAACATCATACGTCGCTGTGTACCTGAAGAAGAAATGACTTCAATCCTACGACATTGCCATGACGCTCCATATGGAGGCCATTTTGGTGGTGTCATGACTGCTGCAAAGGTCCTACAGTCAAGATTTTATTGGTCCACACTGTTTCAAGATGCCCATAACTTTACATAACAATGTGATAGATGTCAACGCACTGGTTCAAAATGAGATGCTTCAACAGCCTATTATGGGGGTAGAACTCTTTGACGTCTGGGGTATAGATTTCATGGGACCATTTACAAAATCCTTTGGGAATGTGTACATCTTTGTTACTATTGACTATGTCACAAAATGGATCGAGGCAATTACGGTGCCAAAAGATCATGCTTGAACGGTGCTAAAGTTCTTTCACATTTACATACTTATGCGGTTTGGTACACGTAGAGCATTATTAAGTGATCAAGGTACTTATTTCCACAACAACCAAGTGGTGATAACACTAAAAAGATATGGAGTGAAGCACCCTATGGCTACTACATACCACCCACAAACTAATGGTCAAGCTGAAGTATATAATCATCAAATGAAAAGCATCTTTGAGAAGGTGGTTAACCCATTTAGGAAGGATTGGTCTTCGCGACTACACGATGCATTGTGAGCGCTTTGCACTTCATATAAGACACAGTTGGGAATGTTTTCTTATCAGTTAGTGTTTAGTAAGTCTTGTCACTTACCAGTTGAGCTTGAACATAAAGCCATATGGGTAATCAAATAGGTAAATATGGATTACGATGCTACCGGAAGAAAAAGATTGTTAGACATCACTGAACTAGAAGAAATACACCGCCATGCTTATGAGAAAGCTGCAATATACAAGGAAAAGACCAAGAGATAGCATGATAATATCATATTGCTTCAACAATTTAGTCCTGGTCAATTAGTACTTTTGTTTAATTCTCATTTAAAATTGCATCTAGGTAAATTACGATCAAGATGGTCAGACCCTTTCAAAGTTGTCGATGCATTCCAGAGTGGTACAGTGACAATTGAAAATCTGAAAGATGGACAACAATTCAAGGTGAATGGTTAACGGCTGAAACACTATGTGAGCCCAAATGTTAAGGAACCAAACGAGGCCATCGATCTGGTCACATTTAAATAATGTCGACACATTTTTACATTTTCTTTTATTTGTTTCACTTTTATTTGTTTCGTTTTATATTATTTGTAGAAATAAAAATCATCTTCTTGTCGATGCATCGAAACACAACTTGTCGTCACATTCTATGATGAGTTAGTAAAGCTTTTTAACAAGAATCGCCCCGATCAATTTCTTTCCTCTCCCAACCATTCGATCAGATAAAAAGGTACGATCTGCAGCCTAGCATTTAATGGCTGCTGACATAACATTTTCCCATAATCTTTTTCAATCATCTTGATTTTTCCAACGTTAGGTTATAAAACCCCTCGCTGCAGATTTCTTTTCTCCTTACAGTCGCCATAGTTGCTACATCTTCTTTCTTTCATTGCCTCTATTTTTCACTTACGTCCACAAGTTTTAACTTTTTCTCTATAAGTTCCTCTATTTTCCTCCTTTAGTTACCATGGCTAAAACTAGAACATCGAAGAATCCTTTCAAATCTCCTTCTAAAACTACACCTACCATTACCACTATAGTGGCTCCGACCAGAACTCCATAACCAGCGATAGGGTCAGTCTTATTTTTGGCCACTGCAATCAAAGACAATTATCAGAATATTATGCTGAAGCGAAATATCCATCCAGAGCAAGGTCTACAACTGTCCCCGTATCAGACCTTGAGGAAGCAAGTAGCGAGGACTATAAGTCGTTTGGGTTGGGAGTTCTTTTGTGAACACCCCGCTGGGTACTCCCCGACGCTAGTAAGGGAGTTTTATGCAAACCTTGTCGATTCAAAATAAGAGTTTGTGTTCATGAGGGAAGGGCTAATCCCATTGAGTGCCGCTCAAATCAATGTGCTACTATGGATTCCTGAGAGGGTAGACGACCATTCTCCATTTTTGTAGCGATTGGATGATGAAGTAACTGCTCAGATCATGAGGGACCTTTGCATTGATGGTGCTACCTAGACAGATAATGGTTTCCATAACTACACCATGCATAGGAAGTATCTTACAACCATAAACATGGTGTGGTTTTATTTCGTGAGCAACCGCATCCTGTTGACCACACCCAGCACTACGATGACATTGGACCGTATGTGTCTTCTGCACTCTATCCTATAGGGCCATCACATCGACATTGGAGAAAAACTCCACGACCAAATAGTGGAAGCTACAATAAAATAAAATGGTATACTTTCATTCCGTTCTTTGATAATGTTGTTTGTGAACAGAAGGGCATTGTGGTCAGGGATGGCGAGGAAGTGTTAGAGAACAAGAGTCTCATCGATGACATCTGAGTTGAAAGGATGACTCATGGCCAAGAAATACCGTTGGCAAAAGTGGCACTAAAGAAGAAGGATAAAGGCAAGGGGAAGAAGAAGGATGAATTAGCTGATATGCCTACAGATCCCCAAGTGGCAAAGAAACTAGCTATTATGGAAGTCCACATTGACCGCATTGATACGTTCACAATCCGCACTGTCAGCATATTAAAAGATATGGACTACAGACAGCATATCTTCTATGCGTATACAAAGGCCTGGAATAACGCCATTGTCATTGCAGTATGCAGAATCAGCCCTAATCTGCTGCCAAACTTCCAAGTCTTTCCCTCTATTTTTGGACCGATGCATGTCTTACCCTCCGACTAGCCTACTCCTGATGGTAGGCCTGCCCAAGCACCAACAAGGATTCATATATCTGATGATGAAGAATAAGAAGGGCACTCTAAAGCTAAGGAGGATTGCTACTGAACCATGGCCAGTCTATTTGAAGACGAGTTTTCCAATAACCTCGGTGCAAACATGGTTAAGCGTACGCCTATAGAGGAGGAGGTGACCACCCCATTTGCACCCATGGGTATAGAAGCAGTGGTGCAGCCTGAGGATGAAGATGGCTAAAAGAAAAAGAATGAAGAAGAAGAAGAAGAAGAGAATGACATGAAGGACCTTGCAACAGAGCAAGAGAAGAAGGAAGAAGATGCCCCGATAACTATCGTTGAGGTTATTGTCGGTACACTTGTGAGTGTGACGGCATCTAGCACTGACAAGGCTCTACCTGATTCGAGTCGAGCCAAGGTTGTTACGAGCAGCATTGAGGAGCCTTATCCTCTTTCAGTTGTGCCCTATGTGGCACTATTAGCTGAAATCCACCCATTAGAAGTAACTACTGATGAAGCCACCACCCAACTTGTTGAAGAGGAGCAATCTGCTGAGTCGGTTGGTTTGAAGGATAAGAAAATAAAATGGCTCAAGGACAATAAGCGAAAGCACAAGGAAGAGGGTGAGTGCCCAATAAAGAAGAAGAAGAAAACAAAAGTAGCCTCTGCATCGACTATCGAGGAATAAGTTGGTACGTTTCTCTGTAGATAGTTTTCATGCATTTTTATTTTGTCATTGTATTTTTATTTTGTTAGTGCATTTCTTTTGTTAATTTAGTTGCATTGTCATTGCACTTCCATTATATTTGTATAATGTTGTCAATGCATTGGGGACAATGAAGACATTATGTTTGGGGGGATATTGTGACATGGAAATGCAATTACACCTACATCTTTGCATTTTACTTGTTTCTTGTGTTAATGAAAATATGCAGAATTTCAACCAAAAAATGTGCCCACAATTTTTATTTTTATGCATAAATCTTGATTTTCTTGGAATGCTGATGTGTAATTGGATGAATGTGAATGGATAGTGAGTCTTCTATTTTTGAATGAATAATTGGAATTGCTTCAGTAATGAATTGATAGTGTGAATGTTTGAATCTTAAACTAACTGACCAGTTGCAGCGACATTGTATGAATAAAAGACACTCCAATGTGAGTGCATTGTGACTTTTAAAGGGAGAACACTCTGCTGCAGGTTTAAAAAAATCATCTAGCCAAAGGCTATTATTGCAAGAGTGTGTGTCGGTGCAATTACATACCTCTTGGGGGTTTGTTGCACCTCATCATTACTGCCCAGGAACAAAGGTAGAGTAATGCAATGACATCTCTCAGTCACTTGAAAAAGAAAAATAAGAAAAAGGAAGAAAAAGAAAAATAAGAAAAAAATTTATGATAAATGTTGTATTGGTTGAAGGAAGATTAGGATTCAATGCATGATACTAACATTTATGAAGTTACAATTTTTAATTGTTCATGCCTATAAATTGTCGGCGCATTATTCTATCATGTAAATACAATTTGTGCATTAGGATTTCAGAAAATTCAAGTTATGAGAATAATGATTGCAGTGACATTTTTTGCTTGTGACTTTACTAACTTTTGTTTACTTGAAGACAAGTAAAAACTCAAGTTTGGGGGTGTGATAGCATTAAAAATGACATATACTTTATCTCTAAATTGATGTTTTAATTCTCTCTTTTGTATCTTATTTAGCATGCATTATAAGCATTTCATACTTAGTTTTTATATTTTCTAACTCATTGTAGTTTAGTTTAAATTCTTTTTATTTTTATCTCTTTTTGTACTAATGTTGCCACAAATAGCCGATATATTGCGCCTTAGAATTGTCAGCGCAGGAACTCAGCTCAAAAGATCAATGCTGAAAGAAGAATGCAGCCAAAAATTAGCTTGGAATTACGACCAGAGATGTCATCACACAGAACTTGAACCTCAAATGAGTGAATTCAAGCTAAAATCACGCCTGGAAGCACCAGCGCAGGAAAATCACACGTTTTTGCCGCAATTAATGATTTCATATTGTGCCTAGCAATGTAGCGACAACCTGTAAATCTCTGAAGAAAACATTAAATCTGCGTGAGTGCACAGCTGTACTATAACTAACTTTGGTAGCTGCAAAAACTGGATCTGGATTTGAGAATGGAAGGAACTAAACCTACAACTTTTGAAGGTTATAAATAGGACAGAGAAGATGGAAGAAATCATCAAGAGGTGGAGGAGTTAAATACTAAAATTATCATGTGTCTTTGGGATTTAAGCTGGAACGGTGAACTGATGGAGCAAAGGAGTAATCACTTCTGACGAGAGGTGCTCGATGCAATGCAAGAGGAGTGGTTTAGGAATAGTCCTAGTAGTCTAGAGATAGTAAGCCTCGATTGTATTCGTTAAGCCCTTTATTATGCTGATGGGTTCTAATGACATTTGAATGAATATGAGAGTATCTTTCGTTGTTAGATTACTTTGATTCTTATTTAATGCTTTTTATCTATTTGTTCTTGGATCTAACTGTATGAAACACGAGAGTGCATTTGTAGTCTACCGACATCGAGAGATAAGGTGACAAGATATGATAGGTTAACAAGCAAGATGACAAGAGTTGCTTGGGATTAGAAGAGATTTTGATCACTTGTTCTTGAGTGCACAACGTTACTCACACCGAGAGGTGGGATGATTTTGGGTACTTAGGTCTTGATTAAACGGAGATCTGTTATTAGTAAGAGTTCATTAGAGCGTTATTGTTTCGACAATTCATCTTTCCAATACCTTATCGTTGCATCTTGCGTTGCAACTTAGCGGAATCAGTGATCCACTCCAATCCTTTACACTTGATCAAACTTTTACTTTTCTACATTTAAATTCTCAACACTTCAACAACACTCTGATTTACTTTCAATTGCTTTGACAATTAACTTTGATTGCATTGATAGTATTAACTATTTTTATTGTGAAAATCTGACTTAAATTGCGCTGACATCTTTACTCACATTATCTGTAATCTTAGTTTTAATTACTTTGACATTTAAACATCAAGAACCCATTTCTCATGGGATTGATATCTGATAGAATTGTTCTATCAACTATACTTGCTTTGACGTGTGTCTGCTTGCACATTACTATGACATTACAGACGCGATCACCGCTTCTATGACAACATGTTGAAGCGTAATTGGCTCCCAAAATAGGGCTTCCAGCTATCGCCACATCTAAACTTGAGGAAGCAAGTTCACAAGACCATTGCGTGATTGGGGTGGGAAACGTTCTGTACTCATCCTGAGGGGTATTCACTATCCCTTATGAGGGAATTTTATGCCAATTTGACCGACAAGGACCAAGAATTTATCTTCATTCGAGAAGGGCTGGTTCCCTAGGATGCTTCTCATATTAACGTGCTGTACAACATTGATATCGAAGAAGACGAGCACATCGCTTTCCTCGAGCAACTCATTAAAGAAGGAGTTAACACCCTACTATAGGGCTTGTGTGTTGATGGAGCAGTTTGGACAGTTAATAATCCAAACAACTATATCATGCATCGCTTCTTCCTCACAGTCAAGAGCAAGGTTTTGTTCCATTTCATAAACTACCTTTTAATGCCTTCTACCTATAGTACCACAGTTACTTTGGATCGAATGTGTTTAATTCATTCGATAATTAAAGGGAGACGTATTGATGTCGGTGCAATTTTGCACCAAGAAATTGTTGACTGTGTAGTAAAGCAAACAGGCATCCTAACATTCCCTTCACTTATCATGCAACTGTGTTGACAACGAGGCATGATGGCTCATGAAGGAGAAGAGTTGTTAGAACACAAAGGGCCAATTAATGATGTATCTGTTGAGCGCATGTCCAGGGGGAAGCATACTCTTATAGTGAAAGAAGCTGCAACCAAAAAAGGGAAAGGTAAAGCAAAGGACGAAAAGCGAACTCATGTCGCCATAGACCCTCAATTATGGTGTAAAGTTCTAGAGGTGGAACAAATTGCTGATAAAATCAATATTCGACAGATCAAAATTTTTAGCGCAATTGAAGAGATGGAGTGATCGCAGAATCTGTTCTATGCCTACACAAGGGAATGGAATAGTGCTATTATGACAACATTACGCAATCTCAACAAAAAGCCTCTACTAGAGTTTCCAGTGTTTCCTTCAATTATCAGGGAAGCTACGTCTTCAACTGAAAGGGCTACCTCAAAGGGATGGAACCATTCCGTCGCATCTCCGTAGATGGTCCACATCTCTGATGATGATCGTGAGGTGAACTCTAAGGATGTTAAAGACTGCTTCCAGAATCTTGCCAGCCTGTTCGAGGGCAATTCTTCTACCAGCCTAGGGGCTAATATGGTTGCGAAGGAGGGTAATGTTGAGGGAGGAAACATATCTTTTGAGGCTGTGGAGACTGAAGAGGAGAAAGAAGAAGATCGAGAAGAGGAAGGAAAAGAAGAAAGAAATGAAGAACCTATTATCGCGACAAATTCATCTGAGGAATTTGTCTCCACACTCAAAGTTGTGGGTGTAAATGTTTAAGACTTGGCGCTACCTGATGCAAGTCAAGCGGAGACCATGACAATCAGTAATGAGGATTCCAATCCTCTGGCCATAATGCCTTATGTGGCACCACTTGTTGAGATACACCCTTCTGATGTCACGGTAAATGAAGTCGGGCATAGCCTGATGCAAAGGAGCAATTAGAAGATTTGGCCAAGCCAAAAGAAAGGAAGAGAAAGAACACCAAAGGACAAAAAGCGACGCAAGGGGGAACGCAAACGCAAGAAGAAGAAGACCCATGCTACCATATCTTCGGCTACAGGACATTGAGTTAGTTTTTATTTTTAGCATTTAGTTTGGTTTTCATGCATATCATATAGCTATAGTATAATTGTCCTTACATTTTTATTGTCACTGCATTTACATTGTCATTGCATTTCCATATATATTTGTAAATTAATGTTACTGCATTGCAGATAATGCGGACTTTAAGTTTGGAGGGAATGTATATGGAATGGAAATGCAAATGCACCCACATTTTATAAATTTGTCCTTTGATGTTTAATGAAAGCATGCAATGTTATTGGAAATGTGCTTGAAATATTTTTTTCATTCGATGCTTAATTCTTGAATCACGTGAGATGCTTATGAATGAGTTGGATAAATGTGATTAAATGTTTTGTCTCTATTTTTAGATGAATGAAATTGTATTAGTAATGAATGAATAGTATCATTATTTGAATCTTAAATAAATTTTTCGTTTACAACTACTTGTATATAAGTATAGTTATAAATAAAAGACACTCCAATGTGGATGTATTGTGAACTATCAAGGGGAACAATCCGATGCAAGTGTTACAAAAAGTAATCTAGCCAAAGGCTGTCATTACAAGAGTGTGTCAGCACAATTACATACTCCCTGAGGGTTTGTTGCACCCCATTGTTACTTCCCAGGAAGAAGAGTATAGTAATGCAAGGACATCCCTCAATCACATAAAAAAAGGAAAAAAGAAAAGAAAAAAAAAAGGAAAAGAAGAAAAAAAATGTATGTGTATATTATTATATAATAAATGTTGTTTTGGTAGAATAAATTTAAGATTTAAAGCATGATGCTAGCATTAACGAAATTGTAATTTTAGTTATTCATACCTATAAATTATTGGCGCAATATTCTGTCATGTGAATGTAATTCATACATTAGGATTTCAGAAGATTCAAGTTGCTGGAATGACTATTGCTTGACAAAAATCTTTGTTATAATGTTGCTAGCTTTTGTTTACTTGAGGACAAGTAAAAATTCAAGTTTGGAGGTGTGATAGCATTAGAAAAGACCATTGATTTCTCCTTACTTATGGTATAATTTGTTCTCATTTGATAATCTTTAGCATGCATTTTTAGTTTGTTTAACTTAGTTATTGCATTTTTTAACTCAGAGATGCTCAATTTAGTTTTTTAATTTTATCTTGTTTTTGCTACTAATGTCACCACAATTAGTTTTTTAATACTGCATCCAAAGATGTCAGCACAGAAATCTATCCGCGTAGAAATCTATCTTGAAAGATCAACACATGAAGATATCTAGGGTTGTCACCGCAAAATAAAATCTAAATTTGCGCTAGAAAATGTCGCCACAATTGCTAACTATTTGATAAACACACCAGATCTGCATGAGTGTACAGCTAGAGGAAGTTAGATCTAAAATGAAGGACACCTGTACAGGGTAGTGGTTGATAAATACTGATGAGAGAGGGTCTTCTAAAAGGAAGGCTTTATCTTCCAGATTTCTTTGACACTTTAAAATTGTTCCTTTAACATTTTTTCTTAGGCTTGCTTCCATGGTAGCTTAACTTCCTTGAGGGTAACTTGACTGTGATGAGAAGACAAATATGCTCCTGACGAGAAGCATTCCTAAATGCGACGCAAGAGGAGTGTAAGGGAATAGTTCTAGTAGACTAGGAATAGGATGCTTCAATTATTTCTATTATTCTATCTTTAAACCCTTGTGAATTTTTGATTATTTGAATTTGTATGGAAGTACAATTTAATTCCAGATCAAATATGATATCTAATCTATCTTTCCTTCATTTTTATCTTTGGATTTAATTTCTTGATCACGAAAGTGTAATTGCAAACACTGTCACTGGAAAGTGCAGTGACAAATTTAGTTAACAAGCAAGACAACGAAAGTTGCTTAAGGATCGAAGGAATTCTATCCACTTGTTCTTAAATATTTTGCATTACCAGCACTTGAAGGTGTGGTTAGTGTGAGTGTTTGAGTCGTTGATAAACAGGGAAGTTGAGGTTAGTAATATTTCATTGAGCTTAATTGCTACGACAATTTATCTATCATTTACCTTGTGATCACATTTAGCTATTGTCATCTTTTCATGTCAGGGAACCCCATTTCATTATCACTGTTTTTACTTCCTAATTTTTCTTAAAATTGCTTCAACAGATTATTCTCAAATCTTTACTGCATTTTCTTTTTAATTTGCTCTATCATTATTCATCGTAAGCTCTTTTATTTTAACTTCCTTCGCATCGGCAATTATAAACATAAACAACCATCTCTGTGGGATCGATATCTGATAGTTTTAAACCTATCTACTATACTTGCATCGATAGTGTATGCTTGCACATATTTGTTATGATGTTCATAGCGTGATCAAAGGCTCAAAAGAACAGAAAGCAATGGAAAACTATGCACGAGAGGTGTTTGAGTAAATTCTCTTAACTTGTATTACTTTCTCTTAAGATTACAAAGAATGAAACAATGAATGAGTGTCTTACAAATGAGGGGAGACTCCCTATTTATAGCTGAGCTTCCCCATAACTGACAGTTATGATCGAGTTACATCGACGGATGAGATTAGCCTATCCCTTAATTCATGGGATTTACAAGATTACAATGTCAAATCTTATCCTATCTAATATTAGTTCCCATATTTTCCAAAATGCCTTAAGTTGCCAACTCTTCATTATCGGGCTACCCAGGCTTTAATCTGATAGGCTTGACCAATAACTCTCTAAATCGGGCCAGCTCATGTGGGCTAAATGATCCCAATATAAATGACAGACCTTCATGGGACTTATTATGTGCGATGGTCACGAGCTTTGAACTTTGGCCCGTGACACTAGAGCTTGGTATGAAAGACTTTCCAAATTTTTATTTTAAAATGGCTTTAGAAGAGGCAAAGTAGACACCACCTTGTTCATAAAAACTAAAGATAAAGACATTTTAGTAGTACAAATTTATGTTGATGATATTATATTTGGTGTTACTAATGAACTTCTTTGTCAAGAACTTTCTAAGATTATGCAAGGTGAATTTGAGATGAGCATGATGGGTGAGCTCAACTTTCTTTTGGGGCTCCAATCCATGCAACTCAAAATGGCATCTTCATCAATCAAGTCAAGTACATCAAGGAAATGCTCAAGAATTTTAAAATGGAGGACTTGAAGCCTCAATCAACACCAACGAGCGGTAAATGTGTTGACACTAAACTTTATAGGTCTATGATAGGATCATTACTTTATCTTACCGCAAGTAGATCGAATATAATGTTTAGTATTTGTTTATGCTCAAGATTTCAATCATCTTCTAAGGAGTCACATTTACAAGCCATTAAGAGAAGCTTTAGGTACCTTAAGGACAGTCCAAACCTAAAACTTTGGTATCCCAAAGATTCATCATTTAGTTTGCATGATTCATCATTTAGTTTGCATGCTTACTTCGATGTGGATTTTGAAGGATGCAAGTTAGATAGAAAAAACACTTCTGAAACATGTTAAATCTTAGGAAACATGCTTGTTTCTTGGTTCTCTAAGAAACAAAATAGTGTAGCTTTGTTCACAATTGAAGAATAATATGTTGCCGTAAGTAGTTGTTGTGCTCAAATGCTTTGGATGAAACAACAATTAGTTGACTATAGAATTGAGATGGATCACATTCCTATAAGATGTGATAACACTAGTGCTATTTTCTTAACCAAAAATCCCATCCAGCACTCTAGAAAAAAGCATATAGAGATAAGACAACATTTCATTAGAGATCATGTGCAACAAGGTGACATAGATTTAGAGTTTGTAGATACTTTGCATCACCTAGCCGATATTTTTACAAAGTTTATAGATAAGGAGAGATTCTAGATAATTAGGGGAGAGTTAGGACTAATGAACATGCCTTCATAAGCTTATTGTATAATGTTTTTGACATTCTTGTACACTTCTTTTGTTTTATGCATGTTTTGTGTACATATGTTAGTAAATGTATTTTTCACTTTTTGATGCATTCAGACATGTTTTTACTTGATTTTCTTGTAGATATTTGTTTAAACATGGTATTATATGAGTTTACATGTGTTCTCTATTTGTTTTGTACCTTTTTCCATGTACTTTTTTCAATTTTCTAATTAGTTATTTTGGTAGTACATAGGGATGTATTGGTAGAATTGTGCTAAAGTTGTATGTCTAGATTTGTGTTCGTGAGATATCGGTAGAAGTCAACTTCTACATAAACGTGTCCACTTGTATCAGTAGTAGTGTACAAGTATCAGTAGATGCGAGCATATATATAACTAGCAGCGTTTTGTTTATAGATAACCTAATTTTTTTTAAAAAAAATCAGTGTCTTCCTCCAAACCCCTCTTTTTAGTCCCCACTCCTCCAACCCCAACTTCCACCATTATTTATCATTTTTTTAGTTAATCTTGTCTCCCACGTGCCTCCCACTTCATTTTCCACAAGATTTTTACCACAAGTCTCCACATTTTCCTCATTTATCACATTTTAAAGGTAAACCCTAAAATTTCATTTTTTTTTCATTTTTTATGTTATTTCAAAATCATACTAGTTTTAGAAGAACATAGTTAGGGATTAGTCATTTTAGATATAGATTTGTACAAATTGTAAATTCTTCTTTAGGATTTCTTTTAATATATATATATATATATATAGACATAAACTGTTTTCAACTGAAGATATATAAATTATATATATATTTTTTTGTTACTATACATATATATCTATAAACTGTTTATATATATCAACTTATATTTTTACTTTTGGCTTATTTTTTTCTTTTTCATATTTCATACATGCATCAAATTTTTGTAAAAGTTGCATCTACTACTATTGGGAATAAAATTGTTTGTATTACTATTTTCTTCTGTAGGTACACTTTTAAACTGACCCCTTATGTCACATTCCAATTTTTCTTAAATGGTTAATTAATTTTTAATTAATTAATTATGTTAATTATAAGAAGGTGAGACAGTTGACTCCTAGTTCTTAAAAATATTTGCATAATTGTGAATATAAGGAAGTGATTAGTAAAGTGAATGGGAGCTTATTAACTAAGTAAGAGGTCTCTAGTTTGAATCCTCTAGTGTGCACTTTTTTAATTTAATTTTTGCACAAATTTGATATGTTCCATTAGTTGGTCAGCCACCCTAGTCAACTTGCCAAAATTTGCTTTGATTCCCTCCCATTATCATAGGTCAAACTTTCTTTAAGTTGCAAAATCAATCCCACTTATTACTCCTTGTTTTACTCTATTGTTCTCTCACATTCCATACACTTATTGTTACCTATGTTGACCCTTCCTACTCTCTCATGGTCGACCATACACCCCTTGACACCCTAATTTTTACTTTTGTTTCACTCTTCCTACTCCTTTTTTTCTCTCAAAAGCAGAAATAGCACCACCACCATTTTCTTTGTATTTTCAGCATTTAACCACCATAAACCGAGCTTTCACCACCACTTCGAGGTCACCCAACCACCAAAAACCGCCAACCATTACTCCTCTCCTCCGCTGCGCGCTGTCGTCCTCCTTCGTGATTGCCACCGTGAACCACCACGAACGTCCCTCTACTCTTGATTTTTCTTTCTTTTTTCTTCTATTCTCCTCTCTTTCGTGATCGAACATCTTCTCCCTTCTAATAAAATCGCACCGTCACACCTCCCTAGTCGGACCATCGTAGCGTCGCCATGAGCCGTCGTCGCCGTGTGACCATTTTTCTTCCTTTTGATTTTTTCTCTTTTGTCGATTCATCTAAGGACTAAAAATCGATCTTTTGTTTTGATTAGTCGATTCCTTGTAGACCAACCAACTGTCGATTTCAATTCTAATCTTGGTCTTTCATTCATGTCGAATTAGATCTAGTTTAAGTGTGATTTATCTAATAAAAAACTCCTCCTTATTAAAATTATATACCACGGCCGAATGGTATAAGGTTACATGTGGATTCGTATTTTATTTTATTTCATAAAATTCGATAGCTATGATTCTAATTTGATCTTATAACATTGTGAAGGATCAAATGATCAACCTCCGAGGAACTAATAGTAATTACGTAAGAGTACAAATCTGAACATTTGAAATCAAAGGGTAAGCGTTAGATCTATTCTAAGGTTTCGTAGTAAGTGTATCATTCGTATAGGTTGTGACAACATGAAACGATTATGTTTAGATTGCAATTGAAACTAAGTGCTTAAGGACTACATTAAAGGAGTAAATCGTTTCAAAGGTGTGGGATCTAAGCTAGTGTGTATGCCTTTAATCCTTTAAGTGTTTTAATTAAATAAAATAAATAATATGTGTTAGTACATAAGTGCTCGTGTGGAGTTAAAAAACTCAAAAATGCGGTAAAGAGAGCAAGTAAGTGATCTAACTACTATTGGTGTGAAAAACGTTATATGTGTAATGTGATCTATGATAAGTGTTATGTGATGTATGATGTGTGAACTCATTTCATGTTATGTTATTATGGCTAGATCGATTTGTTAATGTTCAAGTGTGTTATTTGTATATGTGTACATTGAGATCCATGTTTTAATGTTTAACATGTATTTTACAGCATGCCTAAGTGAAATTATGTGATATGTGATATGTGAGCACGATACATGCTAAAATGTGGAAATTGTGAAATGTGAAATGTGATATGTGAGAATGATACATGCTAAAATGTGAAAGTCGTAACAAGTGATATGTGAGCATGAAAAATACTAAAAAAGTGATAAGTGATAATCATGTGTTAGAATAGCTATATCTCATCCATGGGGTGTGAATTGTGAAAGCAGGAAGATGTGGCCATTATTGGCAAATATGTGACAGTTTTTACTACAAAACTATGTAGTAGTTTATCTACAAAATATGTGGCCATTATTGGGATATATGTGGTGACTTGTCCATAAAAGTGATCATATGACTATGTGGTCGTATGGTGAAAATATGTGGTGATTTATTCACAAAGTGCTATGTGACCGTTCCACGGTAAATATGTGGTGGCTTGTCAACAAAACTGACTGTGTTTGGATGGATGAGTTCTAGGGAACTCGATATTGGTGTGTAGCGAAGATGAGTAGGAATTTTATAAAATGTGCATCGATTTCAAAATGTGCATTGACATGATCATGCATAGTTTCTGTGATAAAATCTATCATTGAAACGTTATGTGGCAAATGTGTAACACCTTAATTAAAATTAAGGGACTAAATTGTATAAACTTGTGAATTTAAAGGCTTATGTACAAAATTTAGTGTGATTAGGGGCCTAATTGAACTTTATGTGAAACTTTGTGGCCAAATTGTGTAGTTACAAGCAGCATTGAGGAGATTCACCCTCTTGCCCTTGTGCCATATGTGGCACCATTAACTGAAATTCATCCATCCGAGGTAACTATCGATGAGGCCATCACCCAACCAGTTGAGGAGGAGTAATCTGTTGATCCGGTTGGTTCGAAGGTCAAGAAACAAAAGTGCAAGGACAAAAAGAAGAAACGTAAAGACGATGGCGAGCACCCAAGGAAGAAGTAAAAGAAAACCAAAGCAGCTTTTTCATCGACTGCTGAGGAATGAGTTAGTACACTTCTCTGTAGATAGTTTGCATGCATTTTTATTGTCATTGCTTTTTTTTTAATTTTCTTATTGCATTTCTTTTGTTAATTTAATGCATTGTCATTGCATTTTCATTATATTTGTATAGTACTGTCAATGCATTGGGGACAATGCAGACATTAAGTTTGGGGGGATATTGTGAAATGGAAATGCAATTACACCCACATCTTTGAATTTTACATGTTTCTTTAGTTAATGAAAATATTCAGAATTTCAAAAAAAAATATGACCATAATTTTTTTATTTTTATGCGTCATTCTTGAATTACTTATGATGCTGATGTGTAAATTGATGAATGTGAATGAATAGTGAGTCTTCTATTTTTTGAATGAATGATTGGAATTGTTTTAGTAATGAATGGATAGTGCTAATGTTTGAATCTTGAATTAATTGACCAATTGCAGCGACGTTGTATAATAAAAGACACTCCAATGTCATGCAGTGTGACTTTTCAAGGGAGAACACTCCGCTACAGATTTTAGAAAAATCATCTAGCCAAAGGCTGTCACTGCAAGAGTGTGTGTCAGCGTAATTACATACCTCTTGGGGGTTTGTTATAGCCCATCGTTACTGCCCAGGAATAAAGGTAGAGTAATGCAATGACATCTCTCAGTCACTTGAAAAAGGAAAATGAGAAAAAGGAAGAAAAAGGAAAGAGAAAAGAAAAGAAAAAAATGTTTGCTATAAATGTTGTATTGGTTCAAGGAAGATTAAGATTCAATGCATAATACTAACATTAATGAAGTTGCAATTTTAATGATTCATGCCTAAAAATTGTCGACGCATTAATCTATCATATGAATACAATTTGTGTATTAGGATTTCAGGAATTCAAGTTGTGAGAACAATGATTGCGGTGACATGTTTGCTTGTGACTTTCCTCATTTTGTTTACTTGAGGACAAGTAAAAACTAAAGTTTAGGGGTGTGATATAAATACAAATGACATATATTTTCTCCCTAAATTGGTGTTTTAATTGTCTCTTTTGTCTCTTATTTTGCATGCATCATAAGCATTTCATACTTAGGTTTTATATTTTCTAGCTCATTTTAGTTTAGTTTAAATTCTTGTTATGTTTACATCTTTTGTGTACTAATGTCGCTACAAGTAGCTTATATATTGCGCCTTAGAATTGTTAGCGCAGGAACTCATCTCAGAAGATCAATGTTGGAAGAAGAATGCAGCCACAAGATCAGCTTGAAATTGTGAGCAGAGATGTCGCCGCATAAAAAACTGAGCTTTGGATAAGTAAACTCAAGTTGAAAATACAACTGAAAGCATCAGCGTAGGAAAATCACACGTCATTGCAATTGATGATTTCAGATCGTGCCCAATAATGTAGCGATAACCTGCAGATCTCTAAAGAACATATTAAATCTGTGTGAGTGCACAGCTGTACTGTAACTAACTTTGATAGCTGCAAATTGGATCTGGATCTGAGAATGGAGGATGAAACCTGTAACTTTTGAAGGCTATAAATAAAGGAAAGAAGATGGAAGAAATCATCAAGAGGAAAGAAATTAATTCTGCAATTACTTTGTGTTTTTTAGATTTAAGCTGGAAGACGGTGAGCTGATTAAGCAAAGAAGCAACCACTTCTGACGAGAGGTGATCGATGCAACGCAAGAGGAGCAATTGAGAAATAGTCCTAGTAGTCTAGAGATAGTAAGCTTCGATTGTATTCGTTGACCCCTCTTTTATGCTGATGAATTTTAATGACATTTGAATGAATACGAGAGTATCTTTCAATCTTAGATCACTTTGATTCTTATTTAATGCTTTTCATCTATTTATTATTGGATCTAACTGCATGAAACACGAGAGTGCATTTGCAGTCTACCGACATCAAGAGATGTGATGACAAATTAGGTTAACAAGCTAGACGGCGAGAGTTGCTTAGGATTAAAAGAGTTTCTAGTCACTTGTTCTTGAGTGCACAACATTGCTCACACCAAGAAGTGGGGTGATTGTGGGCATTTGAGTCTTGATTAAATGGAGAACTGTTATTGGTAAGATTCATTGGAGCCTTATTGCTGCGACAATTCATCGATACAATACCTTGTTGAAGCATCCAATGTTGCTACTTAGCGAAACCAGTGATCCACTCCAGACCTTTGTACTTGATCATACTTTTACTTTTCCGCATTTAAATTCTCAACACTTCAACAACACTTTGATTTACTTTTAGTTGCTCTGACAATTAACTTTTATAATTGCATTGACAATAATAACTATTTTAGTGTGCAGATTGACTTAATTGCATTGACATCTTTACTCACAATATCTCTAATCTTAGTTTTAATTGCCTCGACATATAGACATCAAAAACCCATTCCCTGTGGGATCGATATTCAATAGAATTATTCTATCAACTATACTTGCTTCGATGTGTGTCCTCTTGCATAACTGTTGTGATGTTATAGATCCGATTAAGTTTTGGCACCATTGCCGGGGAACTGACATTTGTTTGATGTTTACTATTATTGTAGCAATTATTTCTTACTTAACTTTTTGCTTTTACTAATCTGTTTAACTTTCTTTTGTTGATTTTCTTTTATTTTAGAAGTTTCATGTCCATAAGGAGAAATCCAAAGGATATTGTAAACGTTGACCTAAAACTTGAGAGAACACTTAGAAGGAGGAAACAAGAACAAAAGAAAATGGCTGGTAATAACGACAACAATAACGACCTACCACCATTGCTGCCACAAGATGAAGTTCCTCCAATACAGCCATAATGAATAAATAATTTACCACCCCCGCCACCACAAGAAGAACAAGTACAAAATAGGGCAATTAGAGATTTTTTTGTTACTATCGTTGATGATTTATAGCCAGGAGTGGTAAGACCAGCTATACAGGCTGGAAATTTTGAGCTGATATCGATTATGTTTCAAATGCTTAACTCAAATGGGCAATATGCGGGCCTACTTCATGAAGACACAAGAGAACATTTAAAATATTTTTTTCTTATTTGCGCAACTTTTAGCCAACATGGTGTCCCTAATGATGCCTTGAAAATGCAATTATTCCCTTATTCATTGCAGGGAAGAGCAAGGACATGATTCTTGGGATTGTCGGCTAGATCCATTACATCACGGAATGCGTTATCAACGCAATTCGTTTTACGATTCAATCTGCCGATAATGAATGTAAGGTTGCGCAATGACATTACAGCTTACCATCAATTGGATGATGAGAACTTAGATACAACATGGGAGCGTATTAAGACTCTACTTAGACGTTGCCTAATGCATGGTATTCAGCAAGAGACCCAGATAGAGCTCTTCTATAATGGATTGAATGCTTAGACAAGGAATCTTATTGACGCATTTGCTAACAGTCCTTTGTTGGATTGCACCTACAAGGAAGCTGTAAGAATTCTAGAGAGAATTACACAGAACGATTATCAGTTTCCAATCTCTCATTCTGCTCAGGTAAAAACTAAACCTGGTGTTCTTGAATTAGATGATAATTCTGCTTTGGGTACGTAGGCATCCTCTTTGGCCAAAAGAATACAAAGGGGACAAGTGATATTGCTCCTATCCAAGTGGCCCAACAGATGGATGTGCCAACATTTTCATGCGAAATTTGTTGCGACAACCACAATTACGAGGACTTTCCACAACATGCTGAAAATGCATTCTATGTCAACAACATTCGAGGAAATTTGTATGGTAACTCATACAACAATAGTGCTCAACAATCTTGGAGGAATAAAAATGCTTCCAAATTCAGATATGAAAATTCCTCAAATCAAGGGAGTTATAGATAAAGGAGTTACCATAAAAATCAATAGTAGAATTTTAATCAAAATTCACAGGTACATTCACATCCTGATCAATTACAGGCACATAGCAAAATGTAACCACAATCGCGATTGTAGCCATAGCAGAATGCAATGCCACATATGCAAGGACAACACCAGCAACCACAACAACAGTTTTCTCAACCAAGATCAGACCCTATGGCTGCTCTTGAGGCACTGATGCGAGAGCATATTACGTGAACTGAAGTAATAGTGTAAGGCAATTCTTCTTCTATCCATGCGTTGGAAGCCCAACTAGGATATTTGGCTTCTAATCTAAGCACAAGGTCATCAGGTGCTCTACCTAGTGATACTGAGAACCCAACGCAAAAAGGGAAGGAGCATTGTAAGGCTATTACTTTACGAAGTGGAAAGCAAATGGTTGAACCAAGCAAACATTCCGACCAAGAACATGTCAATGCATCCGAATTAACACAACATTGAAAAGTTGTAGCTGAAGGAAAATAAGTAGAAATAAATGAGGAAGAGTCAACTGTAGTGACATCTATGCTTACTATTTGCCCAGCAAAAATGTCGACGTAACTGCCTGTGTCGATGTAACCAGTTACTCCTCAACAACCCACTACTATGATACCTTTGCCATTTCCGTAAAGATTTAAAGAGAAAGACCATGATAATGACTATCAAAAGTTTGTTTCTACTTTGAAACAATTACATATTAACATATCTCTTATTGACACTCTTATGCAGATACCCAGTTATGGGAAATTAATGAAGGAGTTGCTATCAAAGAAAAAGAAATTGTCCGTAATTGAGATGATTGCACTCACAAAGGGGTGCAGCGCTGTGCTAACTAACAAGTTACAACCAAAAATGAAAGACCTTGGCAGCTTCACAATCCGATGCTCTATTGGAAATCATTATCTAGGTAAAGCTTTATGTTATTTGGGAGCTATTAATAATCTCATGCCTTTGTCTACATTCAGGAAATTAGGAATTGGATCAATGAAGCCCACTCCAGTGACATTGCAGCTAGCGGACAAATCTCTAGCTCAATCTGAAGGTCAGATAAAAGATGTCCTTGTACAAGTAGATAAGTTGGTGTTCCCTGCCGATTTCATAATCCTTGACTGTGAGGCAGACAAAGAGGTGCCCATCATCTTAGGGCGACCATTTTCGACAATAGGACGCACTCTTATCGATGCTTTTAATGGTGAGCTTGTCAAGTGTCATAACGACAAACATGTTACCTTTAGTGTGTTCGAGCCATCTTCATTGAGAAGTCTGGAGCAATGTCACCACATTGATGTGTTGGACGTGTTAACCATAGAAGATTTTAATGAATGGAGTTCAACAGTCTTAGATGATAATATGGCGACATACGTTGATCAAACCCTGCTTGGATGTGACCACAATACTGGGGTTAATAGTTGTAAGCTGAGACAGAATTGGCAATTGGAATCTTCGGAACTGTGTTTAATGAACGGAGGATAATCCCTGTGTTTAAACCATCGATTAAACAAGCTCGTACCTTGGAGTTGAAGCCATTGCCAACGCATTTGAAATACGTCTTTCTGGGTAACAATGAAACATTACCAGTAATTGTCAGTGCATTCCTTGATGAAATTCAAGAAGAGAAGCTCATTGCAATTTTAAAAGAACACAAAAGAGGCATATCTTGGAGCATTGCAGATATCAAAGGAATTAATCCCTCTTTTTGCATGCACAAGATCAGATTGGAAGATGAAGGAAGCAATCCATTGAGAAACAACAAAGACTCAATGAAAAGATGAAAGAAGTAGTGAAGAAGGAAACTATAAAGTGGCTAGATGCGGGCATCATCTACCCTATTTTTTATAGCAATTGGGTGAGCACTGTCCAATGTGTGCCCAAGAAGAGTGGCTTTACAGTTATAAGCAATGACAAGAACGAGTTGATCCCTACTCGCATTTCGCCTGGCTGGCGAGTATGCATGGATTATCGTCGACTGAATGCGGCCACAAAGAAGGGCCACTTTCCACTACCACTCATTAACCAGATGCTGGATAGGCTAGCTGGTAAAGCTTATTATTGCTTCTTAGATGGTTACTCTGGATACAATCAAATTACCATTGCACCGGAAGATCAAGCAAATACTATGTTCACATGCCCATTTGGGACCTTTGCTTTCCCACAGATGCCATCTGGATTGTGCAACACACCAGCCACATTCCAGAGGTGTATGATGGCTATATTTTTCGACATGATCAAGGATTCTTTAGAGGTATTCATGGATGATTTTTCGGTCTATGGACAAACTTTTGACCAATGCGCTGACAACCTAGTGAATGTTCTAAAGAGATGTGAGGACACAAATCTAGTTCTGAATTAGGAGAAATGCCACTTCATGGCAACTGAAGGCATTGTCCTCGCCATCGCATATCATGTCAGGGCATTGAGGTAGATAAAGTAAAGGTAGAAATCATTAAGAAATTGCCATCGCCAACGAATATTAAGGGAATAAGAAGCTTTCTTGGACATGCTAGGTTCTATAAGAGATTTATCCGTGACTTTTCTAAGATTGCTAAACCATTATGCTCATTGCTAGAGCAAAATAAAAGGTTTGTGTTTGATGACACCTGTCTAGATGAATTCAACATAATAAAGAAGCAGCTGGTACAAGCTCCAATTGTCGTCACACCGGACTGGACACAACTGTTTGAATTAATGTGTGATGCAAATGATTTTGCTGTGGGAGCTGTACTAAGCCAACGTAAAGAGAAGGTATTTCATTTTATTTATTATGCTAGTAAAACTCTAACTGAAGCGCAGGTCAATTATACAACCAATGAGAAGGAGTTGCTAGCAGTAGTCTTTTCATTTGACAAGTTCCGCTCATACCTTGTCGGCACAAAGATTACAGTTTACATAGATCACTCCGCATTGAGATACCTTTTTGAGAAAAAAGATGCCAAACCTAGATTAATCCGATGGATCCTACTCCTTCAAGAATTTGATATTGAAATCAAGGATAAAAAAGGATCTGAAAATCAAGTAGCTGACCACTTATCTCAACTAGAAGTTGGAAGTGAAGATAGGAATAAAGCCCAGATTGTTGATGCATTTCCAGACGAGCAATTGTTCTTTGTTGATGCATCACCTTGGTATGCTGATGTTGTCAACTATCTTGTGTGTGGGAAGCTACCTTTGAGTGCTATTTGTCACAAGAAAATCAGATTTTTGTGCGACGCTGTGAAATACCATTGGAAAGAGCCATACCTATTCAAGGTATGCACCGACAACATTATTCGTCGCTGTGTTCCTGAAGAAGAAATGACTTCATTCTGAGACATTATCATGATGCTCCTTATGGATGCCATTTTGGTGGAATGAGGACTGCTGCAAAAGTCCTACAATCTGGATTCTATTGGCCCACATTGTTTCGAGATGCCCATAACTTTGCATAACAATGCGATCGATGTCAACGTACTGGCTCAATATCTTAACACAACGAGATTCTCCAACAACCTATTATGGAGGTGGAGATATTCGATGTCTGGGGTATAAACTTTATGGGGCCATTCCCAAACTCCTTTGGGAATGTAAACATCCTAGTGGCTATTGATTATGTATCGAAGTGGATCGAAGCAATCGCGGTGCCAAAAGATGATGCTTGAACGGTGTTGAAGTTTTTCCACACTTACATCCTCACGAGATTTGGAACGCCTAGAGCGTTAATAAGTGATCAAGGTACTCACTTTTACAACAATCAAGTTGCGAAAGCATTGAAAAGATATGTTGTGAAGCATTGTATGGCCACAACATACCATCCATATACAAATGGCCAAGCAGAGGTGTCTAATCGACAGATTAAGAGCATCCTTGAGAAGGTGGTTAATCCATCTAGGAAGGATTGGTCTTCGCGGCTACATGATGCATTGTGGGTGCTTCGTATCACATATAAAACCCTGCTAGGGATGTCACCGTATCAACTAGTGTTTGGTAAGTCTTGCCACCTACCAGTTACGCTTGAGCACATCAAGTAGGTAAATATGGATTACGATGTTGCTGGAAGGAAGAGGTTGTTGGACATTGCTGAATTAGAAGAAATTCACCATAATTCCTATGAGAATGCCACAATATATAAAGAAAAGACCAAGAGATGACACGACAATATTATATTGTGTCGACAATTTAGCCCTGGTTAGTTAGTACTTTTGTTTAACTCACGTTTAAAACTGCACCCAAGTAAATTGCGTTCAAGATGGTCGGGCCCTTTCAAGGTTATCGACGCATTCCAGAACAGTGAGGTGATAATTGAAAATCTAAAAGATAGGCAACAGTTCAAGGTGAATGGCCGATCTGATCACATTTAAATAATGCAACGCATTTCTATATTTTCTTTCATTTGTTTCACTTTTACTTGTTTCATTTTAAATTTTACACAAGAATAAAAATCATCTTTTTGTTGAAGCATCCAAAGCACAACTAGTCGGTGCATTTTGTGATGACTCAGCAAAGCTTTTTCAACAAGAATTATGCCGATTGATTTCTCTCTTCTCCCAACCGTTCAATCAGATGAAAAGGTACAATCTGCAGCCTAGCATTTATTGGCTGCAGATGCAATGTTTCCCTGAGTTCTTACAATAATCACGATGCTGCCTTTGAATTTTTATAAAAACTCATCTCTGCCAACTCTCTTCTTCTACCCACATTAGCCATTTGCAACCTATTTTCTTCTTTGTTTTTGCTCTTATTTTTATTCTATTAGTCTAATCTTTTCTCTACAAGTTCCTTTAACTTTCTTCTTTAGCAATCATGGCCAAAACCAGAGGAGCAAAGAATCCTTCTAAAACCACCCCTTCAACTTCTACCACTGTGGTTCAAACCATAAATCCACCACCATCCATAAGATCAATCATATTTTTGTCAAAGGCAGCCAAAGATAGCTATTAGAACCTGATGCTAAAATGGAATATTCATCCGGAACAAGGTTTGCAATTGTCCTCGCATCAGACTTTGGGGAATTTTATACGAACCTTGTCGATTCTGAGTAAGAGTTTATCTTTATGAGGGAAGGTTTAATTCATGGAGTGCCATGAATATCAACGTTCTTCTTTGAATTCCTGAGAGGGTCGATGACCACTCTCCATTTGTGCACGGACTAACTGACGGGGGGGCTGCCCAAGTGTTGAGCGACCTGTGTGTTGATAGGGCTATACAGACAGGTAATGTGCCACATAACTACACCATGCATCAGAAGTATCTCACAACCTTCAGCAAGGTGTGGCTCCACTTCGTAAACAGTTGCATCCTGCCTTCTACGTACAACACAACGGTGACACTGGACCGTATGTGCATTCTGCATTCCATTTTAAAGGGCCGTCACATTGACATTGGCAAAATCCTCCATGATCAAGTAGTTTAAGCTACTATAAAATAAACTGGTATACTCCCCTTCCCTTCTTCAATAATGCTGCTCTGTAAATAGAAGGGCATTGTGCCCTGGGATGGTGAGGAAGTATTGGAAAACAAAAGCCCCATCAATGACATGTCAGTTGAAAGAATGACTCGAGGCTAAGAAATGCCGATTGTGAAAGAGGCACCACAAAAGAAGGACAAGGGCAAAGGAAAGAAGGAAAAAAAGGATGATGTGCCCAAAAATCCCCAATTAGAAAAAAGGTTAGCTATTATAGAGTGCATATTGATCACATTGACACGCGCACTATCCGCACTGTTAGCGTATTAGAAGATATAGACTATAGACAACATATCTTCTATGCGTATACAAAGGCCTGGAATGAGGCAATTGTTATCGCATTACACAGCATGAGTCCCAGTCCGCTGCCAGACTTCCCAGCCTTCCCCTCTATTTTTTGCCCAATGCAAACCTCATTCTCCGACCAACCTATTCCTGATGGAAGGCCTGCCCATGCCCCAACAAGAATTCATATCTCTAATGATGAAGAGTGAGAGGGGCACTCTAATGCTGAAGGGGATTGCTACCGCAATATCACCAGTCTATTTGAAGACGAGTTCTCGAACAGCCTCGGCTCAAACATGACAAATCAGATAGCTATGGTAGAGGAGGTAAATACCTCGATTGTATCCATGGGGCAGAGGTAGTGGAAGGCACTGACATGGCCACAACTGAACCAGAGAAGCCAGGGGATGAAGGTGCAGAATAAGAAGAAGGTCAAGAGAAGGAGAAGGAAAATGAAGAAAAAGAAGAAGAGCATGAGAAGAAGGACCCTATTGAGGAGCAGGAAGAAAAGAAGGCAGATGCTTTGACAATTATCGCTGAGGATATTGTTGGCATACCTGTAAGTGTGGGGGCATCTAGTAGTGATGAGGCTCCACCTGATTCGAGCCGGGCTGAGGTAGTTACAAGCAGAATTGAGGAGTATCACCCTCTTCCCACTGTGCCATATGTAGGCGACTTGGTAGTTGGAAAAGCACTTATTACTATTACTATTACTATTTTTATTTTTATTTTTATCTTATTTCATTATCTTTTATTACTCCGTAGAAGTTATTTTGAGATTTCAGATTATTTTATCATTTTATCATTTTGGAATTGTAAATTCATTTAAATTTTGGATTTTTAGTATTTGTTTAAGTATTTATTGATTATTCAAATTAGTTTATACTTATATATATAAATATGAATGAAAGTAGTTATTGAGATTGCGTGAGGGAAAAAACCCAAAAGTGACTTTCTAGATCCGGTCATATCTTCTAGGCCGGGTAAATACATTTAATGATATCAGAGCCGATTTAATCCTCGGGCTTTAAGGCTTTCTAGAAATGTTTTGAAAGGTTTTAAAAAGTTTTTGGGTAAATGAGGATTTTTAATTAAATTAATATGTTATTTTCTATTTTCATATATGAGATATTAAAGTTGAGATTTATTCAAAACTCCGGTACCAATTCTTACTTAGTAATCTTTGCCTATGTAGATAGATACTATGCCACCACGTAGGAGTTCTAGATTTACGATTGGTCGCGACCAAGGTTGAGGTGGGGGTCGTTCTGCTAGTGCGATTAGTGATCCTACTCATGTGATTGAGCTTGAGGTGAATGTGGATGAGTTGCCTCATGTTGAGGAGGATGAGATACCCATTGGTCTTAAGGGGCAGCAAGCTGCTGAAGAAGACCCACCTGCTGTGCAGACTCCTAGCAAGGACTTGCCTGATATTGTAGATAGTGAGATCGTAGAGTTGGACAGTGCTACGATTAATCGGGAGTTGTTGAGACTGCTTTGTGTTTTTGTTGGGGGATAGTTTGAGGGTCTGAGGAGGCCCATATCTTCTGATTTCCTAGCTGTTGGGATGAAAGTTTTTGAGGGTAACACTGATACAAATCCTTTAGTTGCTAAGTACTGGTTGAAGGATCTTTAAAGGTTATTTGTGGAGATGAACTACCTTACTGGTCAAAAGTTGAGGGTCGCTATATCATTACTACAAGGTAAGGCACAGAACTAGTGGGAGAAAGTGGAGGAGTTTATTCCTGCTGGTCAACTTACTTGGGATTATTTTAGTGAGGCCTTCCAGGATTATTATGTGGGTGAGGAGTTCCTCGCTAAGTGTAGGGATGACTTCATGAATCTGAGGCAGAATGACATGTCGGTTAATGACTATGAGATCGAGTTCTTGAGGTTGGTTCATTATGCATTAGGGTTGGTAACTAATGAAAAAGAAAAGTATGATTAGTTTAGGAAGGGACTTCGACTCTTGCTATAGGACGGAGTCTCTATGCACCATGATAGGGTATTCAATGACTTAGTGTATCGAGCTAGGACTGCTAAGAGTTTGGAGGCTCGTAAGAGGACTTAGAGGGCTTAAGACAGAGAGCATGGTAAAAAGCAAGCAGACATAGCAGTTCAGTTTAGTTATCCGAGGGTGAGGCCTGCGATTTCGACAGCTTCTATGGGTAGTGTCTATGGTTCAACTAGTTCTCTTCCTTTGAACCTATACTCATACTAAAATAAAAGAAATCGGGGTGAGTGTTGGAGGAAGACTGGGGCATGCTTTAGGTGCAATTTTCATGAACACTTCATCAGAGATTGTCAACATCCTCCTACTGCTTCATTTATGCAAAGTCAGTCCTAAGTTTCAGTTCAGGCTCTTGCTGGGGGTAGATGATAGGTTAGACCTGCTGCTTCGGGTTCAATTACTAGGGTAGATTGGTTCAGAGTGGTGGAGCAACTAGATTTCGGGTGAGACAGCCTGAGTTAGTTTATACGATTAGGAGGCATGAAAATTGAGATGAGCCTGACATCATAGTTGGTACATTCTCTATTCATTTTGTTCCTTATTTTACTTTTCTTGATAATGGTTCGACGCGTTCTTATGTGGTGAGTGCGGTATTTGAGGGTCTTGAGATTCTTGTGGAAAGGGTTGAGGCTACGGTTACTGTTCAAAGTCCTCTAGGTAATTCAATAGAGATTAGTAAGGTGTATCGTAATTTTCGTTTCGAGATCCAAGGGGAAATCTATCCTAATAATTTGTTGGAGTTAGCATTTAATGAATTTGATATTATCCTTGGCATGGATTGGCTTTTTGTGCATCGTGTCAACCTTTATTGTGAGAAAAAGAGGGCAACTTTGAGAACTTCTGATAATCGAGTGGTAACTCTAATTGATGAATGTAAAGGGTTTTTGTCCAATGTGATCTCTACCCTTAAAGCTGAAAAAATGGTTAAAAAGGGGTCCATGACTTATCTTGCCTACATCCTTGATTCAAGACAGTCAAATTCTGGGATTAAAAAAATTTGTGTTGTGAGGGACTTTCCAAATGTGTTCCTAGAAGAGTTGTTTGGTGTGCCGCCTAAATCTAATGAGGTTGAGTTTCGCATTGAGGTCTATCTCGATACGACTCTTGTATCTATGACACCTTACCGAATGGCACGTAAGGAACTCAAGGAATTAAAGATTCAGTTGCAAGAGTTGTTAGATAGGGGTTTTTTTTGGCCTAGTGTTTCACCTTGGGGAGCTCTAGTTCTGTTTGTTAAGAAAAAGGATGGGACCCTTCAGTTGTGCATTGATTATTAGAAGTTGAACAAGTTGATAATTAAAAATAAATACCCATTGCCTCGTATTGATGACCTTTTCAATTAGTTCTGAGGAGCTATTGTGTTCTCCAAGATAGACTTGAGATCTAGGTATTATCAACTTAAGGTAAAAGATTCTGATGTGTTCAAGATAGTCTTTCGAACTTGTTATGGTCACTATGAGTTTTTGGTAATGCCCTTCGGTTTGATTAATGCTCCTACTGCGTTTATGGACATGATGAATAGGATGTTTCAACCTTACTTGGACCAATTTGTTGCGGTATTTATAGATGATATATTGATTTATTCTATGACTGAGGCTAAGCATTAGAAGTAACTCAAAATAGTCCTACAAACTTTGAGAGAGAAATAGCTTTATGCTAAGTTCAGCAAGTATAAATTCTAGCTCGCAAAGGTTATGTTTTTGGGGCACATAGTTTCTGCTGAGGGTATTTGTGTAGATCTTAAAAAGATTAAGGCTATAATGGGTTAAAAGCAACCTAAGAACATTTCTGAGATTCATAGTTTATTGGGTTTAACTGGATATTATCGAAGTTTGTGGATGGTTTCTCAATCATTACAGCTCCATTGATTAAGCTTCTTAGGAAGAATGTTCCTCTTGTCTGGATTGAGACTCAAGAGTCTAGCTTTGTGAAGTTAAAGTCTGTGTTGACTCAAGCACCGGTTCTGATCCAACTTGAGCCTGGGAAGGCAATACTATTTGCAGTAGCTTCCCACACAAGATTAGGATGTGTGCTTAGGTAAGAGGGAAAGGTTATGGCTTATGCGTCTTGTCAGTTGAAATCGCATGAGATTAACTATCCCACTCATGATTTAGAGCTTGTTGCGGTAATTTTTGCCCTAAAAATCTGGAGACACTATCTCTATAGGGAGAAGTGTTACATCTACACCGATCATAAGTGTTTGGAGTATCTTCTCACCTAGAAAGAGTTTAATGTGAGACAACATCATTGGTTGGAACATCTTAAGAACTACGATTGTGAGATTAATTATCACCCTGGTAAGGCTAATGTGGGTGTTGATGCCTTCAATCATAATGCTATTGCTGAGTTGAGGGCTTTGTTTGCCAGAATGAGTTTGTTTGAGAATGGTAGTCTCTTAGCTGAACTTCAAGTTATTCCCACTTTAATCTCGGAGATTAAGGCTGAGCAGTCTAATGATATGTACTTGGTGCACCGTATGAGAGAGGTTGAAGAGGGTACGTCTGAGGATTTCTCCATTGATCAAGATGGTATTCTATGCTTCCGAAGCCGGTACTGTGTTCCAAGGGATTCTAAGTTAAAAGAGACTATTCTCTGTCAGGCGCATGATAGTCCATATTCCATGCATCCTGGCGGGGATAAAATGTATAAGAATCTTCATGAGAGGTACTGGTGGAAGGGTCTAAAGAGAGATGTTGTTGACTTTGTGTCAAAGTGTTTGACTTGTCAGAAGGTCAAGGTTAAGCATCAGTGTCCTTTTGGGTTACTTCAACCTATTGAGATTTCGCAGTGGAAGTGAGAACGTGTGACTATGGGTTTTTTGAGTGGTCTTTCATTAACATCATCCAAGACAGATTCAATTAGGGTTTTGTGAGTGGTTTTCCGTTAACACCGTCCAAGATAGATTTCGTTACTTCATTCCTGTTAGGGTCGACTATCCCTTAATTAAGTTAGCTCAACTTTACATTTCTAAGATAGTTTGTCTTCATTGGGTGCCTCTATCTATCATTTCTGATCGGGATCTGAGGTTCAGTTCGAGATTTTGGGAGTCTTTGCATCGTGCTTTGGGTACGCGGTTGAACTTCAGTACTGCTTACCATTCATAGACTGAAGGTCAATCCGAGCATGTGATTTAGGTTTTAGAGGACATGTTAAAGGGTTGTGTGATGGAGTATCAAGGTAGTTGGGAGGATTTATATGGGCATATTAAGATGGATACAATAATAGCTACCAAGCTAGTATTAAGATGGCTCCGTATGAGGCTTTATATAGGCGTAAGTGCCGCACTCCTATTGGTTTGAGTAAGTTGACTGAGCATCATTTGTTGGGACTAGATATTGTTCAATATTCTAAGGAGGTTGTCTGGTTTATTCGAGAGAGACTTAAGGTTGCCTTTGACAGGCATAAGTCTTATGCCAATCTAAAGCATCGAGATATTGAGTTTAATATGGGTGATGAAGTCTTCTTAAAAGTACCTTTGTGGAAGAAGATGCTCAAATTTGGTCGAAAAGGCAAGTTGGGTCCTCATTTTATTGGTCCTTATTGAGTTCGTCGTCAAGTGGGACTAGTTGCTGATCTGCTTGAGTTATCGCCTGAGCTTGAGCGTATCCATGATGTTTTTCATGTCTCTAAGTTGAGACGTTATCGGTCGAACCCATCCCATATTGTTCCTATGGAGGAAATCAATGTTCGTCCAGATTTGAGTTCTGAGGAGGAGCCAATTGAGATCCTTGCTAAGGATGAGAAGGTTCTTCGTAGGAAGGACCATTAAGATGGTTAAGGTCTTATGGCACAACCATGGTTATGAGGAGGCTAGTTGGGAGCCTAAAGTCATCATCAAGGCTTAGTATGCGCTAGGTAAATTTTGAGGCCGAAATTTATTTTATGGGGGGAGAGTTGTAACACCCTAATTAAAATTTAGGGATTGAAGTGAATAAACTTGTAAATTTAGGGACTTATGTGTAAAATTGAGTGTGATTAGGGACCTAATTGAACTTTATGTGAAACTTTGTGGCCAAATTGGGTTGTTAGGATTGATTTGTTATTCGGGTAAAAGTTAGGGGCCATTTTAAAAACCTTAGAGTGGTTTGAGGGCCTCCGAGAATTTTTCCCTTTTGCTTGGGTATTTAAACCCCTTATTTCTCTTTTGTGAGACCCTTCATCTTCTATTTGTGTTTTTCCTCTGTTGAAAACCCCTTTAGTGCTCCCTTTGTTCTTTTCCTGATCAATCTCTGACGAACGGCCTATCGACATCTATACGCTACACCGCTACCATCAAAACCTTCCCTATCGACTCACGAATGCAACCATATTCTTCCTTTCACCCTTGCCACTACCATGTGTGAGAACGATGCAACTAACTGTTCAAGTCTCGAGTTTTCCCTTGTGTGTCACCTTCCCTCTGTCGTTTAGAGTCGTTCTAGGCATTGGTGAGTTATGTAATGTGACGAGGTCTTGATTTTGGTCCCTTATTGTGCTATTCCTGACGAGTATAGGCGTCGCTCCATTGAGGTGCTGGTAACAGCATCAATGTGGGGGATTGGAAACCCTAAAACTTAAATTTGTTAAGTGTGGTGTTGGGCTTGGTGTGTGACCCAAAGGCAAGTGGAGACCCAAGGTAGATTGAGGCCTAAACCCTTAGCTTATAACGGATGCTTTTATTTCAAATCTACTGCCATTATTTGTTTTCTTTTTTGTTATTCTATCTACTTGTTTCTTTGCTTCATTTTTCTTTTGTTTTCATGTTTTTATTCTTATTTCTCCATATGTTGAAGTATTATACCCTTGATTTCCCTAGTTTTTCAAGCGTGCATTCTTTTTCTTTTTTTTGAAAAAAAGGGCCCGAAGGCCACTACGTCTTCATTAATAAGCATAAAAAATTACATCACTATGGATTTCACTAGGATAATCCACGTAAAAGAAAAATTACAATTATTGGCTAAAGTCATTTTACTTAACCTATCTGCAGGTTTATTACATGTTCGTGGGCACCACTTTAAACTACAACTATTACATCTCTTAATTTGCATTTTAATATCACGTAACACACAGCCTATAGTAGTGATGTCCTCGTCATCTTTGAGGATTCAATTTATTATGTCTACACAATCACTCTCAATCATGAAATTAAAGATATTAATCCCTTTAGCCCAATTAACACCAAGACTTATAGCCACGGCTTCAGCATAACTAGCACAAATAATATTTTCCTGAAACACAACCGAGCCATCAATCACAAATCCATCTCAGTCAGGTACTAGGATTCCAATACCCATTTAATGGTTTTGGAATGAGGCTTTGACCACTTTTTGTTCCTGATAGGCTTCGACAGCATAGCAGGGAGAGACAAATTATGGAGCCAGAACTCATGGCAAAAAGCAACAGCCCTATCCCATATGATCTTTGAGTCCTCATCCAAACTATGAAAGACAAAATTATTTCTAAAATTTCAGATATTCCAAAGAATAATATTTAGACAGTCAAAGGCCTTTCTATCCAACAATATCATAGCACTCTCCAGCCAATCAATACCACTCACACACACCGAGTTAAGCAGCCTGTCGTCCATCCCACCATGCTTAAGGATATCAAGGCAATCTTCACATTGGTAGGTAGAAGCTCGTGCCCCATCCTCTACACAAAAATACACACTTTTGGAGGGATGCATAAATTCCCAAATATTTCTCCAAAAAATCTTTGAGGTCCAAACCCAACTTTCTTTAAAATCAACCACGAGTAGCCAAACTTTGTTGTAAAATTCCATTATTAGCATGGTACCAAATGACCCTGTCCTCAGGGCCATTACTAAGCAAGGGAATGTCACAAATTTTATTACCCAATTCCTCCCCATATAACCTGGTGACACGCACCTTGTCCCGCTCAACCGCACCTTGCTACCACAAGTCACGAGCCACAGTCAAACCCTCTCCATCTTGCACGTGGTTTAAAGACTTCCAGCATAACCCCTCAAAGCCCCACCTATGCTAACGAATCCGCACAGCTCTCCCATTCCTGATTTGCCACCCAAAACCCTCCTCCAGCTTCTTCGTAGTGGTGCTTAAGCTTGTCCAGGCAAAGGATGGTTTATCAATACTTTTTGGCTTGAATATGTCACCATTGGGAAAATATTTTGAGGACAACACCTTATAGCAAAGTGTGTCCTTATTATTAATTAATCTCCAAATTTGACGCCCAAAGAGAGCCACATTAAATAGATGAAAATCCTTTAGCCCGAACCCTCCCATCCCTTTAGGAATACACAAATTGTTCCAATTCAGCATAGCCCAACCCCTTCCCTTACTTTTATTCTCCCAGAAATTCTACATCTTTGCCACCATAAATTTTGCATCTTTGACACCAAAGAATCAATGACTCCCCTAGGCAAAATAGAGAATGTATAAGTAGCAAGTGATTGAAGAACTACCTTTAAAAATACCTTTTTTCCTTCGAGAGAAAGTAAATGTTTAGACCATCCCTTTATACGATTGGTAAACCTACTCACAATGTAACTAAACACATTAGTTTTATTTTTTTCCCAATTAATAAAGCATGCCTAAATAATTATCCATCTCCTCAATAATCCTTATACCCAAAATGTTACTCAATTCTAGCCATTGAATATTAGGGGTATTCAAACTAAAATATAAAACTCTAGCTAAATTGTTAGTGCATTTATCAGAAGAATGACCATAGACAAAAAAATCATCCATGAATACCTCCAACGAGTCTTCAATCATATCAGAAAAAATTATCATCATGCACCATTGAAATGTGGTCGGTGCGTTGCATAGTCAAACCCTCTCCATCTTGCACATGGTTTAAAGACTTCCAGCATAACCCCTCAAAGCCCCACCTATGCTAACGAATCCGCACAACTCTCCCATTCCTGATTTGCCACCCAAAACCCTCCTCCAGCTTCTTCGTAGTGGTGCTTAAGCTTGTCCAGGCAAAGGATGGTTTATCAATACTTTTTGGCTTGAATATGTCACCATTGGGAAAATATTTTGAGGACAACACCTTATAGCAAAGTGTCTCCTTATTATTAATTAATCTCCAAATTTGACGCCCAAAGAGAGCCACATTAAATAGATGAAAATCCTTTAGCCCGAACCCTCCCATCCCTTTAGGAATATACAAATTGTTCCAATTCAGCATAGCCCAACCCCTTCCCTTACTTTTATTCTCCCAGAAATTCTACATCTTTGCCACCATAAATTTTGCATCTTTGACACCAAAGAATCAATGACTCCCCTAGGCAAAAGAAAAAACAGAGAATGTATAAGTAGCAAGTGATTGAAGAACTACCTTTAAAAATACCTTTTTTCCTTCGAGAGAAAGTAAATGTTTAGACCATCCCTTTATACGATTGGTAAACCTACTCACAATGTAACTAAACACATTAGTTTTATTTTTTTCCCAATTAATAAAGCATGCCTAAATAATTATCCATCTCCTCAATAATCCTTATACCCAAAATGTTACTCAATTCTAGCCTTTGAATATTAGGGGTATTCAAACTAAAATATAAAACTCTAGCTAAATTGTCAGTGCATTTATCAGAAGAATGACCATAGACAAAAAAATCATCCATGAATACCTCCAACGAGTCTTCTATCATATCAGAAAAAATTATCATCATGCACCATTGAAATGTGGTCGGTGCGTTGTATAGATTAAATGGCTTTCAGTGAAAAGCAAAGGTACCAAATGGACAAGTAAAAGTTGTTTTTGCTTGGTCCTCCGTCACAATTACAATCTAGTTGTAGCTAGAATATCCATCAAGAAAGTAGTAATAGGCCTTACCAGCAAGCCTATCCAGCATCTAATCGATGAAGGGATGTGGGAAGTGATCCTTTTTTGTGGCAGCATTTAAAAGGCGGTAATCCATGCAAACTCGCCAACCTATAGCAATGCGAGTAGGGATTAATTCATTTTTATCATTACTTACAACCATAATACTGCTCTTCTTTGGAACGCATTGGACAGGGTTCACCCATGTACTGTTAGAGATTGGGTAAATAATGCCCGTATCCAACCATTTGATGATCTCTTTTTGACTACTTCCATCATTTTTTCATTTATCCTCCTTTGTTGTTCGATGGATTGCTTTCCCTCGTCCTCCAGCCTGATCTTGTGCATGCAGAAAGAGGGACTAATGCCTCTGATATCTGCAATGCTCCAGGTGATGGCATTCTTGTGTTGCTTCAGTATTCGAATTAATTTCTCCTTTGGACTTGTGTTGAGATTTGCGGAGACAATTACTAGCAGGGTATCTTTGTCAACAAGGAAAACTTATTTTAAATGCATTGGAAATGGTTTCAACTCCAAAGTTTGAGCTTCTTCAACAGACGACTTAAATACAGGATCATTCTATTGGTCAGATCTAAGGACTCCATCTGTCAACCATGCTTGAACTCAACCATATGTGGTCGCAATCAAGTAGGAAATTACTTCAGTTGTCACAGCAAGTTCTAAGGCTATTGTACTTCGCTCATTAAATTCTTCTGCAATTAATTTGTCCAGTACATCAATATGATGACAATGCTCTTTACTTCTACATGTAGGAATTGCTTCAAAGACACTAAAGGTAACGTGTTCATCATTGCTTCACATGATTAACTCGCCCTTGAATACGTCTATAAGAGTGAGACCCATAGCAACAAATGGGTGTCCCAAAATTATGGGTACCTCCTTATCAGCTTCTCAATCAAGAATAATGAAATCTGCTGGGAACACAAACTTTTCTACTTGGACGAGAACATCTTTGATTTGTCCTTCAAGTTGCACCAAAGATCTATTCGCCAGTTGCAATGTCACTGCAGTGGGTTTCATGTAATCAATTCCCAATTTCTGGAATGTTGATAAGGGCATACGGTTGATGCTTGCTCCTAGATCACAGAGAGCTTTGCCTAAATAATGATTTCCAATGGAGCATGGAATTGTAAAATTGCCAGGATCTTTCATCTTGGGTGGCAATTTATTTATTAGTAAACCGCTGCAGCCTTCTGTGAGCGCAATTGCCAAGATGTCATTCAACTTCTCTTTCTTGGATAAAAGCTCCTTCATAAATTTCCCATAACTAGGAACCTGCACAAGAGCATCGACAAGAGGTATATTAACATATAATTATTTAAAGGTGACCAAAAACTTCTTATATTCTCTGCCATGTTCTTTCTCCTTAAATCCTTGTGGAAACGACAAAGGTGTTGCAACATTAGGCTGTTGCAGAAAAACCGGCTGCATCGACATTGGTAGTTGCATCGACAATTTTGTAGGTCGAATGGTTGGAATGGGTGTAATTACTGGTGGCTTTTCTTCATTTAGCTCTATTGATTCTTCTTCGGATACAAATTTTCCCCTTTGCTCTGTTTCATCTACATTGACAGGTGCTAGATTGGAATTACTGCTTTGTTCAGCAGTTTGCTTTCCGCTCCGAAGAGTAATAGCTTTACAATGCTCTTTCCCCTTTTTAGTTGGATTTTCAGTATCCTGGGTAAAGCACCTGATGGTCTCGTGCTCAAATTAGAAGCTAGCTATCCTACTTATGTTTCCAACGCCCGGATGGAAGAAGAATTTCCTTGCACAATAGCTTCAGTTCTTGTAATATGTTCACGCATCAAAGCGTCAAGGTTAGCTAATGGATCTACTCACGGTTGAGAGTACTGTTATTGCTGTTGTTGATGTTGTCCATGCATATTCATATTTAGCATTACAGTCTACTGTGACTGCATATGAGCAGGTGACTGCATCTAATCATGATATGCATCCACCTGAGGATTGTGGTTATAATTTTGCTGCTGTTGATTGTAACTACCTCGTCGAAAATTTCCTTGACTCAAGGAATTTCCATATCAAAATGTGGACGCATTTTGATTCCCCCAAAGGTTGTTCATTCCTGTTTGAACTGCTATAAGAATTACCATACGAATTTCCTCTAATGTTATTGATATAAAACGCATTTTCTGCATGCTGTGGACAGTCCTCATAGCTATGATTATCACCGCAAATTTCACAACAAAATGTCGAGACATCCATCTACTGAGCAACTTGAATGGGAGCAACATCACTCGTCCCCTTCATGTTTTTAATCATGTCAGCCAACTAAGATTACTGTGCACTTAAAAGCTGATATGGTGTCTAATTCAATAACTCCAGGATTCATTTTTACTTGAGTAGTTCGAGAAATTGGGCATTGATAACCATTCTGCACGATTCTCTCCGAAATTCACACAGCTTCATCATAAGTGCAATCCAAAAAAGGTCCGTTTACAAATGTATCAATAAGATTTCTTGTCTGTGCATTTAATCCATTGTACAAATTTCAATCTGTGTTTCTTGTTGGATTCCATGCATGGGACAATGTCAAAGTAAAGTTTTGTAACGCTCCCATGTGGCATGCAGATTCTAATCATCTAACTGGTGGTAAGCAGTAATATCATTCATTAATCGAGCATTCATCGTGGGTGGATTAAACCACAAAACAAATTGAGTTGCTAGTGCATTCCATGATGTAATAGATCTAATAGGTAATCCAATAAACCAAGTGCGAGCCCTTCCTTTCAATGAATAAGAAAACAGTTACATCTTCAAGGCGTCATCAGGAACACCATGCTAAATAAAAGGACAGATTAGCAAAAAAGATTTAAGATTCTCTCTCGTATCATCATGAGGCAAACTAGCAGATTGCCCACTCGAATTTAACATTTGAAACATAATCGGTTTTAACTCGAAATTCCCAACTTGGATAGCTGGTCTAACAACCCCTGGTTGCAAGTTATCTAACATAGGAACAATAAAGTCTATGACTGTTTTGTTTTGTATTTGTTCTTCTTGTGGTAACGGTGGGTTGTTTAAATTCTATGGTTGTATTAGAAGGACATAATTTTTTGGTGGCAGCTCTGGTATTACATTATTCCCAGGTAAAGCCATATTCTTTTGTTCTTGCCATCTCATTCGAATGGTTCTTTCAATTTTCGGATCTAAGCCAACAATATTTTCAGAGTTTCTCCTAGTGGCCATAAAACACCTAAAAGAGAATAAAATAAAAAAATAAAACAACTCAGTAACAAATAAAAATCAAAAAATAAGGAATAATTGCAACTACAAAAATAGACATCAAACAAATGTCATTCCCGACAACGGCGCCAAAAACTTGATCGCACTATGAATGTCACAGAAATTGGTGCAAGCGAACACTGTCGATGCAAGTATAATTGATAAGTTTCATCTATCAAACATCGATCCCACAGAGATGGTTGTTGATGCTATAATTGTCGAAGCAATTAGAGTTAGAATAAAAGAAATTGTAAGGAAGAATGTCAGAGCAATTAAATAACATACTGCAGAATTGAATGAATTAAAACTGTCAAAGCAAATGTTGTGAGAATGTGATACAATATGTTAAGGAAATTTAATAAGAAAATGTAGTGAAATTTGAAGATATTTTATCTATGCAAATTATGAAAATTAAAGAATTAAAACAATGATGATGGAATGGGGGGATCCCTGACTTGAGAAGTCGGTAGTCACTAAATGTGACCATAAGGTAAATGATAGATAAATTATCGTTGTAATTAAGCTTAATGAGATCTTACTCACTTCGACTTCTCTGTTTACCCAAGACCCAAATACTCACATTAACCACATCTTCCAAGGCTGGCAATGCCTTGCATTCAAGAACAAGCGACCAGAATTCCTTCGTGTCTCAAGCAACTTTCGTTGTCTTGCTTGTTAATTTAACTTGTCATTGCACTCTCCAGAGTCAGCAACTGCAATAACACTTCCGTGATCAAACAATTAAATCCAAAGATAAATAGATATGAGGAATTGAACAAAAATCAATTTACATCTAAAATTAAAAGGTACTTCCATACACAATTAAGTTCATCAGAATTTATCAACGTTTAAGAGGAAATAAAGAACAAGTTGAAGCATTATATTCCTAGCCTACTAGAACACTTCCCTAATGCTCCTCTTGAGTCGCACTTAGAGCACTTCTCATCAGGAGCAGATTGTCTTCTCTTCATAGTCAATTCACCCTCCAAGAAAATTAAGCTGCCATGGAAGCAAGCTTAAGAAAAATGAGAAAAACGGAATTGATTTTTTTTCACGAGCTTGATGATCCTCCCTTTCTCTCTCTCCTCAATATTTATCTTTAAAGTCAATTACAAGTGTCCTTCTTCTCTCAGATCTAACTTCCTTACAGCTTTACAAGTTAATTAATCTAGCTGTACACTCACGCAAATTTGGTATATGCAGCAAACAGTTACAAGTTTTCGCGACATTTTTGGACTCAAATTTAGATTTTAATTTGCTGCGACAACCTTGATATCATCATGCACTAGTACTTCTGGATATGTTCATGCAACAATATTCCTGGGTACAATCTGGAAATGCTAATGCGGTGACAGATTTGGGCGTAATCTGGATTCTATATTGCGGGGACAACCTTGAACATTTTCCTACTTTAATCTTTTAAGATAGATCCCTGCACTGACATCTCAAGACGCAATACTGAACAATAAATGTGGCAACATTAGTAGAAAAAAGTAGGATAAAATGAAAGAAAATTAAATCAAACATCATTGACTTAGAAAATTAAATTACTAAATACAAAATGCTAAAAATGCATGCTAAACATGATAAAATGGGAACAAATTATACTTTAAATAAGGAGAATATAATGGTTTTTTCTAATGCTATTAGCTATCAAGCTATAACCATGCATTTCCAAACATCGTGCATATCAAGCAAAACATACAACATACTTGTATTTTTAACATACAACATACGTACATATCAACCATTGTTCCCTTTTGAAATTATTAGTAAGTTAACAACTAACTTGGACATCAAAACCCCACTGGAACAACCATTGTTCCCTTTCAAAATTATCAGTAAGTTAACAATTAACTTTGATATATAAAACCTCACTGCTTCTAAACACATTCGTTAACTCTTAACAAACTGTTGATTAATCAATCTCGTTTTATCAAACAAATTACTCAAACATACATATAACAAAACAAGCATATCGAAAAAACCACATGCTTAACATACAATAATGTCAAGCATTGAATTTAATCTTAAATTTGTATCATACAAGCAACTCGGATACCACTGTTAGGTTACCGGTACGCCCCGTAGCGTAGTGGAAAAATTATTCCGACGATCCCTAACTCTAGATCCATGTATGAGGAACTAATCAGGAAGAAAGGGTTCAAAATTATACCTTTCGAAATCTGGAAAACCCTTGGAAACGGAACTATGAAATCCTCCACTACACGCTACCGATTCCAAATCACAACAAAAATCACTCGGCTTCTACATAGTCCACCCGATCAAGAATGAACAGAAAATTCTCCCTAAACGTTTTAAAGAAAAACTATGATGGTTGCTAGACCTAGGTTTTCTTTATTCTCTTTTCGTAATCCCTTTTGCTTCACACACACACTAGGGTTTTGTATTTTTCCTTTTATATCAAATACAAATAAATAGAAATACTCCCCTTTTCAGAAATATGAAAAGCATTAAAACCATATATCCTTTCCAAAAAGATATAAGCTTCCTTGTTTTAATTTATATCCTTCCTAAAAGGACATTAATTCCATAGTTTATGTTTAACTAAAATTATTTTTATTATAATTAATAATTTTGGTAAATAATAATACGTAGTTAATTTTTTTGTATGAATTAAATTCATACATTTATTTTAACCATGTTCTCTATTCTTTTACAACAAATTTGTACATAAAATGTGTATGTGAACAATTTAACTGTCAAATTAAATCAATTAAATAATTAATTTTATTTATCATGACATTTAAATTTAATATCAACATTGTTAAGATTCTGTTCGTTTCAATCATTGGGTGTGACCCTTTAGGTTATTGTAACATCGGTAGTAATACTAGAACAATTTTAACATTACAAGCAACGAGTGGCATCTAGCAATATATCATTGCTACCCAAGTTACAAGAAGTCGTGGTTCGACACAACCTTTTTGTGATAAATTCGCTTGTATTATATCCTTTTGTTCTTTTTATCTGGATTGGACACAAGTCATGAAGTAGTCACACCTGCATAATCCAATCTCATGTTTCTTGATATCCTAAGTAGACTACAATAAAAAAATAAGTGTAATATCTTATATTAACTTATTTGAGCATTGTCATGCATTTCTAGTCTGACTTCATCAAGTGGCCTAAGATATTGCTCCCATTATGTAAGAGGGACAAATCCTATTTCGATCAATCATATCCCACTACATAGATTGTGGCATACCCAACATCAGTCTTTATAGTCAAACCTTTTACAGTAGACATTTGACTGTATCAAAATATACGTTTCACTATGTTGGGACAATGATTATCTCAAGTCTAAGGATTGTATACATTGTTATCATTATGAGTAATGTTGTGACTATTACATAATAATCCAAGAAACATATTCATAGCAAGTCACTCCAATATGTCGTTCTCTAACACATACTCATGTATCGATTTTGACATCCCTATGTCAATGACAATAGTTTGTCATCAATCAACTATATATTAGTATTGTTCAAGCCCACAATAATACTTGACTAAGGACCTTTTAAGAATAATCATATTATCCTCAAGACATTATTATTAACAGTTTATTTAAACACAGAAAAAAAAACTGAAATAACAATGGCAATGCCTTTTATTAATAAACAATGTACAAATGAGTATGTGATTATAATCATCACATGATTGGACTTTAGGCATACTCTAACAGCATTTGCTATGGATCCTGTCAAAATCACACGCATGCAATTTAGTCTCACATAGGAAAAAAATATCAAGAACATTGGCAACAACAAGTTACCTCAACTTAGAAATTGTCGCAGGGTTCCTAAGCCACGATAGTTCCAACTTATGATTTTCATGGCTCGCGGTTGGGCTGATCGCCAGCCGTTGCCTTGAAAGCTGAAAGCCCTTCCGCTAATTTCCTTCTGACCATCCTCATTGGGCTCACTCCCCCCCTCATTACTACCTCTGTCCTTCTTTCTTTTTTGTTCCTTCCCTCCCTATCCTTTATTAGTATCATCAATCTCTTGTCTGATAGAGAGCACGAATCAAACACTTCCTTAGAGGATCGTCCCAATTCCTTTTTCTTTTGCTCTGCACCAGCTTCCTTGCCTCCCTCTGAGCTTACCGTAATCTCGTACCCTTTCTTATCCTCCATATCTTCAAATATCTCCACCTTATTCCTCCATTCACCACTTCCCTGTCCTTGCGAAGTCAACTTCACTCTTAACCAATTTCCATACTAGAAGTCACTCGAGTTTAACTCTTGAGAAAATTGGACACAAATTTTTTAGTATGACCTATACGCCCACAAATGTAGCAGTATACTAGAAGCCTCTTGTATTTAATAAAGAACAACAACTCCTTCCCATTTTTTCCCACCACTTTGGTCACTCGTCTTAGTGGTTTCGTAGTGTCCACCAGCACCCTAACCCTTATAAACTCTACCCAGCAACCATCTTTGTCCCGACTGTCAATGGAAACAATTTTACCCACTGTACCACCCACCTTCAGTGCCAGCTACCTATCCATATTTCCAAAGGGACATTGAAAATATGAATTCAAAAAGGCACCATGCTGAAGTTATATTCACTAAAATATTTGTCTTTGGCATATGACACCATCAAAAATAGGTTCTGATCGAAGAGCCAAAGGAGATAAATTTAGAATGTGTTCTTTGTCTTCCACCGTACTAAATTTAACCAGAAATATCCCATCTGTCAACTTCACGAAATTAACCCATTCTTTGGTATACCATAGAGATCTAAAGACCTAATACATGGCTTCCATGTTGACCTTTTCCTTTGATAGAAAATTTCCCACTGCCTAGGAATCGCACCCCGTCTCCTCCTCACAAGTCATAATTTTGCATATTATCATCTTCGATTCTTCCTCTAAGAACTGCAGCTTTTCCAGCATCTCTCTGATCTCATCGTTGACACCAAACCCAAACATAACCAAGACGATGAAAAAATAAAACACGATCTGGACCTTATCCCATGCATCAAAACCCAAAAAAGCCCTTTCCAAAATAGCACCACCATCACGATAGACCAAAGTCAAAAAAAAAAAAAAAACCCCACCACCGAAGCTATCCCAATCAGGCTCAAGGATAACCACCTATACAAACAGGGTTCTACTGATACCTTGAGGCTTTCTATCGAAACAAGTTAAGATAGTAGCCAAAGTTCAGCATCGTTTACACTTCTACTGATACTCTGATAGGTTCTACCTATACCAAATGAAACCCTTAGATTTCTATTGGTACAAGATAGCTTCTACTGATAGAATGAGCCTAACAGTAATATTTTGGAAAAACTTCTACCTATACAAGTATATTTCTCCTATAAAATGAAGCTGCAGACTGTATTTAATGTTGGTTTTTATGGTTATAATTACTCTATTTTGTTTCTAATGGCTACAAACATCCACAAGGTTGTTAGAGGACTTAAATACAAGGTCAAGGCTCCCCAATAAAGTTAAGAAAGACAAGAAACAAGTGCTTAACTTCCAAGAACTCATTTTTCAATTTTTTCTCAATCTTTTACTAAATATTTCTTGTACAGACTTGTGGGTTAAGTTTTTATCATTCTTTCAAGTGTTGTAACTTTGTGTGAGAGTGCTTAATTATTGATCGTCTACCTTTTAGAGATAAATTCTTATTCATTCCTATTTTCTCTCATTTTGTGAGGTGTTACTTAAGGTTTTGGAAAGAAAACCTTAAGGAGAAGTGGTTGTATCTTACCTCTAAAAAGATAGGGATTCGTAATGTTAATCCTTGTCCTTAAAGGTTCAAACCTAGTGGATTTGGGAAATCCTTAGTTGAGGAAAGCTAAGGTAGTGGACATAAACAATTGATGTCGAACCACTGTAACTTCTTGAGTCGTTTGATATTTTCCATTTCCTGAAAACCTTTTAAAACACCAATTCACCCCCATTTGGTATATTTTGATCTCAACAGGTTGACAAGAGAATTGATAGATCGCCTTGATCACGAATTGCAGGAAAAATAAGGATCTATAGAAAGGGACATTTAATTGTAAGTCCATGAAATTAAGTTTTAGAAATGAAAACTAATAGAATTAGATAGTGCAAAATTTTGATCACGAAAAAGAATGATGAAGGTTGAAAAATGAAGAAGAAGAGAGGGGGAAACACAACTGTTAGTGATGGTGCTACGACGGTGATGACGGTAGTGGTCTGACGATGGAGGTGATGGTCCGACGTAGGAGAAAGAAAGGAGAAGGGTTTGGATACTTGATAAAAGAAGAAGAAAAAGAAGAGAGAAAGAAAGAAAAAGGAGTTGTGTATGCAGTGGCATACGGTGGTTATGGCGATGGTGGAGGGTGGAGCTAAGGACGACGATAAAGGAAAAGGAGAAGACAAGTGGAGGCACAGTGAAGGTTCGATGGTGTGGCATTGGTGATTCAATGCTAAGAAATGGTGGAGGAGAGGAGACAATAAAGTAAAAGAGGTTGGTTGATGGCTAAACAAAGAGAGAAAAAAGAGAGAATGAGGAGCTTAGGGAGGTACAACAATAAGAGGGAGGAAAATGAAGAGATTGATGAAAAGCGAGTTCTCAAACAAGTCAAGGTTTAATGTATCTCATACATGGCATTGGTAGAGAAGAAGGTAAGTTAGGGGGACAAGGGAGCAAAAATGGGATCATGTTTGTTGAAATAAGGAAAGTTGACTAGAAAAGAAGGGAAAGAATCTCCCTTAAGTATGGCAAGCATGGGTTGGACGACAAGGGAGTTTTGGCACATGGAAAATTCAAAAAATTAATTAAAAAAGTGGTGATAAGGAGACTTGAACAAACAATAGTTAAAACATGGGATGTGACAACCCCACTCTTACTCTAAGTAAGAAGTTGTTTTTTTCTATTTGAAATAAACAACTAGAACTCAATAAGGGTTCTACATTCTCTTCTTATAAATAGATGACACCGGTAGAGCTATACACACAACTTTAAGATATTATTAATCTTTCAAAATATAGAGAGAATTTAATATCAAATATCAAATATATATTTTCAGAATAACTAACAGAAATATATCAGAAAGTATTTTTTTCATTCATCCTTCATCAATACAATCCTATGGATATTTATACACAAAATCTTCAAGAGAGATAACAGAATAACAAACTGAAGCTGCTTCTAGTTATGCAATTGTTTATCTAACATTTCCCCTTTAGAATTTTTTAAAAAACTACTAGCCGAAATAGCATTCATACATTCCTTGCAGCGAGTAAAAGTTCCAATAGTTAATGGCTTAGTCAACACATCTGCAACTTGACCACATAGATTTTTCAAGCTACCTACCACCTGTCGGTACAAAGTCCCATTGGGCAATGGAGAACCAACTAGAGACGTGAGAGTAGGAGAGTTGATAATAGGTGTGTTTATCGACTTAGCATTTGTCATGTGTGCACGCTCAAGTAAGTCTCGTACATACTTTTGTTGAGAGACATGGAAATAATCCCTATAGTGCACCACTTTAAAACTAAAAAAAAAAATTTAGTTCCCCCAAATCCTTTAATGCAAACTAATGATCAAGACCTTGAATGACTTCATCAAGTCTAAACACGAATCACTTGTTATAATGATATCAATAAACACATGACCGGATAAACTATGTTTAAAGAACAAGGATGTATCAGCCCTTGAAATATGAAATTTCAAACTTTGAGTGCGAAAACCTCGAAGTTTTTCAGACCACACTCTCGAAGCTTGTTTAAGCCCATATATATCCTTGTTCAGTAGATAGGCTAAAGGAGTCCCATCCCTCCTAAAAACCTCAAAACTAGGTGGTTGCTTCATGTAGATATCCTCAACCAACTCCCCATTCAAAAACGAATTGTTTACATCCACTTGATGCAGGTTCCACTTACGAGAGACAGCTAACTCTAATATCATGCAAACAATGTTAGCCTTTACAACAGGGCTGAAAGCTTCATGATAGTCCAACTCTGGGGTGTGAGAGAACCCTTGTGCAACTAGTCACACTTTGTGATGAGCAATGCTACCATCTGGATTTTTCTTGACTTTAAAGAGCCATTTGCAGCTGACAAGCACTCGATTAGATGGTGCTAACACTAACTCCCATGTATTGTTATTAATCAATGTACATAGTTCATCATAGACAATAGTTTTCCACGATGGTATAACCATGGCTTCATGAATATTAGTAGGAGCTGAAGTAACAACAGCGGCATACGCCTTTTGTTTGTAGGTACCAACCTTGCTTCATGTTACCATGGGATGAAAATTAGTAGAGGTAGCCATTTGTTGCACATCAGGTAGAGGAGCAAATACCACAACTTCTGGCAAGGGAAAAGGTTGCTCCTCAAAAGAGTTCTGCGTATCTACCATAGGCAGCTAAGTAGCACTAGCTGAAGAAGATAGATTGCTGATGCAAAACCCGACAGCGTCACTGGCTAGGGTTCCGAGGTACCAGATCATTCACAGAAGATAACATATAATAGTTTATCCTTTAATCCAACTAAATTATATTCAACAGCATAGATTTCAAATACAATTTCGAATCTCATAACTTTACATCAATTCAGATTAATCAGGGACTCAATTCAATCATAATTAAAACAATTGGAAAAAATAAAAAATTTCCAAAATAGGGGTCACACGATTGTGTGTCTCAAACACACGACCATGTCACAAATCGTGTGTCAGGACGTGTGAGCATGCGAAATTACCCCACACACCCGTGTACAAGATCGTGTATTAAACCGTATGTGATTGTGAAATAAGGCCACAGGATTGTGTCCCAGCCCGTGTGAAACCTGCACCTAATATTCCTTGGGCACATGCCCGTGTGGTGGCCCGTTTTCCAGGCCATGTGTACTTGCGAAACGTCAAAAAATAAAATTCAAAATTTCCATGAAGCCCACTCATCATGTACCTAAGTTAACAAAGTTCAACAACCTATAAACATACAGAAAAAATTAGGCAAAACATACTTATATCCTAACCATACCATTGATATTCAACAATCTAATTGAATATTCTCATCACTATTCAAGTCAAAATCAAAATGAATCTACAAAATAGTAAATAGATACATAGGTAAGCTTCCAAAGCTTAGTAAGTACACAAGAACATTTAAATTACAAAATAATACATTTGATAACATAAAGAGTAAGCAAACATCCTCATTATCTCACAACATTAGCATCTAGTTGATCTCTTCAGTCTTCCAAAAATTTTAGCTCATACGATCCTAGACATAGTTTAGCTCTTACGAGGCCAGATAGAATTTCGCTCTTATGAGCTAGACAAAATTTTGTTCTTACGAGCCAAATAGAATATCGCTCTCACGAGCCAGGCAAAATATCGCTCTTACGATCTAGAAAGAATATCGCTCTTACAAGCAAGACAGAATATCGCTCTTACAAGCTAAACTTCGGAAATTTGCTTCATCGAGCCAAAGTTCAGATTTTCCTTTGTTTCTTCCATCTCGTTCCATACAAGTGATTAACTAAGACAATAAAATTAGAGTTAATAAATACAAATTTAATTACACGAACTTACTCGACTAAATTGTAGTTAAAGCCAAACTCTAGGAACTACTCTGCTATTTTCCCTTTTCCTCGATCCACAGCTCACTCGTGATCTAAATCAATAAATCATTCAATTCCTCATTAAATCATGAAATTTGAATCATTTCTTGCATTCAAGTCCTTTTTGGGAAATTTTAAAAATTACCCCTAACACTTTCTTTTTTATTCAATTTAGTCCTTAAGCCTAAAATATGCAAATTAACTATTTTCTTTTCAAACCTATGCTACCCGAATACTCAAAGCCTTCATACAAGTCCTTACAACCAATTATTTCGCACCAAGTACATACAATTTCATCATTTAATCATTTTAGTCCTTAAACCCTAATATCATCAAAAAATCACTTTACAAAATCAACAAATCTAACAACCAAGCTTCCAAAACTTTCATAAACTTTCAAGAACAAGATTTTTCAAAAATGGCAAGATTTATAACATTTGACAGAATCACAAATTAGTCCTCCGGCTAGCTAGAATAATCTAATACGGAATCAAAAACATAAAAATTGCTAAAATTGACGAAGTTTACTTACTCAAATCGAAGCTCAAAGCAAGGGATGGAAAACCCTAAGTTTCCCTTAGGTTAGCCATGAAAAGAGAAGAAAAAGAAGAAGATGATGAAAATTATCATCTAATTTCTTTTATTTTTAATTTATATACTTTGGTTTTTTTGTAATTCCTTTGTCTTTTATAATTAAGTTTAATTAATTAAGTTTAATTAACCTTTCTTAAACTTAATTTAATCCATTCATTACACCATCAATTTCATATAAATCCACTAACTCAACTTCTGTGGTCAATTTGCTTATCTAGCCCCTCTATTTAAGCATTTCAACTTTCATAACCTCTACAGTTTACTCCTTTTCACTTAATTAACTATCCAATTGATTAGATTTCCTAACCAAAATTTAATACGATTCTAATAACATCACAAATATTAAATAAATAAAATAACAACCCAACTCGTTAGAATTGTGATCTCGTAAGCACGACTTCTAACACCACTAAAAACTGAGTTGTTACAACACGCCCAGCTCGCCCTAGATGGTGCCAATTGTTTAATAGATGCACCTACATGCGTCGACAAATTTCTTCGATAAATTTTTCGGGGCAACCTCTTCTTCTTCATCCTTCTCTTCTTTTTCATCTTCTTTTCTTTTCTCTTCTCTTGCTTCAATATGCACAGAAGCAATTGGTGTGTGCTCTTCTATAGCAATAGTCTCTCTCTCCACCATAGTGGCCCCCAAATTATTCAATAGTTCATCTTCAAAGAGGTTGGCTATGTTTCGAAAGCAATCTTCCATTTCCTTGGATTGCACCTCTTGATCCTCATCATCAAAGATGTGGATTCTATTTGGGGACTGGACAGACTGAGTTCTTCCTTCTAAAGTATGCTGCTCTGATGATGGAGTGGCTTCATCGATAATAGAAGGGAACACAAAGATTTCAAGCATCAGATTTCTTCTCAAACCTTTTAATGTGATGACAATAGCAGTAATCCATGCCCTAGTATAAGCATATAATAAGTTCTATTTGAACTGCATCTCGTCAATTACGCCGACAAGTTTGATTTGTCTGCTGCTCATCCAATCAACAAACTTTTCAATCTTATCAAGCTTCCTTCAAATCTGAGGATCTGTAAGCGCATAGGTTTTGGTGTCCTTCTTTTTCCCTTTCCCTTTGTCCTTCTTTTGTGGCACCTCCTTCACCATAGGGGTTTCCATCCCCCTTGTCATCCTTTCCACTGAAATATCATTAATTGGCCCTTTATATTCCAAAGTCTCCTCCCCTTCGCGAGGTACAATGCCCTTCTGTTTACATAGCATCATGATCAGAGAAGGGAAAAACAGTAAACTTGTCTATTTGGTGGCAGATTTTGTGATTTCTTGATGAAGGATTGAACCAACACCAATTCATCATCCCTTGAGTAGAGAATGTAGCAAGCACATTCTATCTAGCATTGCAGTCATACTGTGGGTGGATGGTAGGAGACAATAATTGATGGAATGAAACCATAGTTCGCTTTAGATAGTGAGGTAGCGACGGTGCATCGTGTAATTGTTTGGATTATTGCCAGTCCAAACTGCGCCATCGATGCATAACTCGTTCAGTAATAGATCAACGTCGTCCTCCGTCAAGTTCTCCAAGAACTCTACATGCTCATCCTCTCCTTCTGCAATATGGAAGAAAGCATTGATGTAGTCAACGCTCTATGGCACCAACCCTTCACGAACAAATATAAATTCCTAGTCAAGATCAACCAGGTTAGAATAGAACTCCCTTACCAAGGAGGGAGAGTATCCTGCCAGATGGTCACAAAACTGCTCCCAGCCCAATCGTGAAATGGTTCGGGCGACCTGCTTCCCCAATGTTAGATGCGGGGACAACTGAAATCCTTGCTTAGGATGACAATTCCTTTTCAACATCACCTCATGTAAAGTCCTTCACCACTTTTGATAAGAACAGGACAAGTTCCTTTGGTAGTAGTTGGTCTACATTTCTAACCATTGCAGTAGAGATTCAGCAACGGATTTGGATGGGGTTTTTGCACCACAAGTTCTTGCCATAACTACTGAAATAAAGAGAGTGAGAATGACTTGCAAAAAGATTGAAGGTTGAAGAAAAAGAAGAAAACAACAACAATGGTGGTTGTGAGTGTGATGATTCAGTCAACACAAAAAATGTGCTTAATAAAAGATGAAGGTGAAGAGATTTGATGATGACTACTGTCGTTGGGAGTACCTTGTGCCTATAGCCAATAAATGCCAAGACACAAATCTTACTTTTTCGGAGTGATCCAACGATTGGGGAAAAAGGTGAATCAACCGACGTGATTCTTTCTTGAAACACTTCATTGAGTCATCAACGAAATGCATCAACAAGTTATACTGTTGTGTGCATCGACAAAAAAGAGATCTTTTATTCCTACAAAACCCAAAGAAACAAATTAAAGTAAAATAAAAGATAAAAATTAACAAAAAAAATTGCAATGACATCCTAAAAAAATGTGACCAAGTTAATGGTCTCGTTGTGTTCGTTGATGCTTGGGCTTCAGTAACGCTTCAATCATTGGCCATTCACTTTCAATTGGTGCCTATCGTTCAAATCCTTGATTGTCACTAGACCATGTGAAAATGCTTCGACAACTTCAAAAGGTCCTGACCATCTTAAGCGTAATTTTCCTAAATGCAATTTTAAACATGAGTTAAATAAAAGCACTGACTGACCAGGAGAAAATTGTCGCTGTAAAATGATGTTGTCATGCCATCTCTTAGTTTTTTCTTTGTAAATGGCAGAATTTTCATAAGCTACGTTGAATTTCTTCCAGTTCTAAAATGTCCAACAATCTTTTCTTTCCAGTAGCATCATAGTCCATGTTCACTTGCTTGATTGCCCACATGGCCTTATCTTCAAGTACGACTAGCAAGTAACATGATTTACTAAAAACTAGCTGATACAGTGACATCCCTAATGGTGTTTTGTATGCGATGCGAAGTGCCCACAACGCATCATTCAACCGCTAAGACCAATCTCGTCGAGATGGGTTAACCACCTTCTCAAGAATACCATTGATATGCCGATTGGATACTTCTATTTTTTCTTTTTTTTGCGAATGATATGTGGTTGCCATGCAATGTTTAACACCATAATGTTTCAAAGCTGTCACCACTTGATTTCAATGGAAATAAGTGCCTTGGTCGCTTATTAATGCTTGAGGTGTTGCAAATCGTGTAAGGATATATGTGTGAAAGAAATTTAACATCGCTCGAGTGTCATCCTTTGGAACGACGATTGCTTCGATCCATTTGGAGACATAGTCGATAGCAACCAAAACATACACATTTCCAAAAGAATTTGGAAATGGTCCTATAAAATCTATACCCTAAACATCAAAGAGTTCAACCTACAGGATAGATTGTTGAATCATCTCGTTGCGTCGAGATATAGAACAAGTGCGTTGACATTTGTCGCACTATTGAGCAAAATTGTAAATGTCTCGAAACAATCTTAGCCAATAAAATCCTGATTGTAAGACCTTTGCTGTAGTCCTAACGCCACTAAAATGGCCTCCATAAGGAGCATCATGGCAATGCTTCAGGATAGATAGCATTTCTTCTTCAGGAACGCAGCGACGAATGATGTTGTTAGCATACCTTGAACAGGTATGGTTCATTCCAATGATACTTTGCAGCATCCCGAAGAAATCTGACCTTCCTATGACCTATTACACTCAATGGTAGTTTTCCACAGACTAGATAATTGACGACATCTACAAACCATGGAGATGCGTCTACAAAGAATAATTTCTCATCTAGAAATGCGTCGATAATTTGTGACTTATTTCCATTCTCGCTTCTAGATTTCAAACAAGATAGGTGGTTTGCTACTTGGTTTTCCGATCCTTTTCTGTCCTTAATCTCAACATCAAATTCTTGTAATAAAAGGATCCATCTAATAAGCCTAGGTTTTGCACCTTTTTTAGCAAAAAGGTATCTCAATGCAGAATGATCAATATACATTGTAATCTTTGCACCAACAAGATATGAACGGAACTTGTCAAATGCAAAAGTACTGCTAGTAACTCCTTCTCAGTGGTTGTGTAATTCACCTGCGCTTCAGTTAGAGTCTTTTTAGCATAATAGATTGAATGAAATACCTTATCCTTTTATTGTCCAAGCATAGCACCCACAGAAAAGTCACTCTCATCACACATCACCTCGAACGGTTACGACCAATCCAGTGCGACGACAATAGGTGCCTACACTAGCTATTTTATAATTTTCAAGAATGCTTCTAGACAAGCTTCATCGAACAATATTTTTTTATTTTGCTCCAACAAAGAGCAGAGTGGTTACGCTATTTTGGAGAAGTCTTAGATAAATCTTCTATAAAATTTGGCATGCCCGAGAAAACTCCTTATTCCCTTCACATTATTGGGTGGAGGTAGCTTTTTAATGATTTTCACTTTTGCTTTATCCACTTTAATGCCCTGACAAGATATACGATGGCAAAGAACAATACCTTCAGTTGCCATAAAGTGGCATTTTTCCCCGTTTGGAACCAAGTTGGTGTCCTCGCATCTTTTCAACACTTTTGATAAATTATCAGTGCATTTATCAAAATTGTGCCCATAAATAGAGAAATCATCCATAAATACCTCTAACGAATCCTCGATCATATCAGAAAAGATTTCCATCATGCAGCTTTGGAATGTAGCTGGGGCAATACACAAACCAAATGGCATTCGTTAGAAAGCAAAGGTTCCAAATGGGCAAGTAATAGTCATTTTTGCTTGATCTTCCAACACGATTGCAATTTGGTTGTACCCGAAGTATCCATCAAGAAAATAGTAATAGGCCTTACCAGTTAGCCTATCCAACATTTGATCAATGAACGGAAGTGGAAAGTGATCCTTCTTTGTGGCCGCATTTAGACAATGGTAATCCATACACACTCGCCAACCTATAGCAATGCGAGTAGGTATTAGCTCATTTTTATCATTGCTTACCACCGTGATACCGCTCTTCTTAGGCACACATTGGACCTGGCTCACCCATGTACTATCTGAAATTGGGTAGATTATGTTTGCGTCCAGCCATTTAATGATCTTTTTCTTCACTACTTCATCATTTTCTCATTTAACCTTCATTGTTGCTCAACTGACTATTTTCCTTCATCTTTCAACCTAATTTTGTGCATGCAGAAAGAGAGACTAATGCCTCTGATGTCCGTTATGCTCCAAGCGATGGCTTTTCTGTACTACTTCAATATTCTAATTAATTTTTCTTCTTGGCTCGCGTTGTGACTTGCGCTGACAATCACTGGCAATGTATCATTGTCACCCAAAAAAACATATTTCAAATGTGTCGGCAATGGCTTTAACTCCAAAGTCGGAGCTTCTTCAACCGATGGTTTAAAAACAGGGATCGTTCTATTAGTCAGATCCAAAGATTCCAATTGTCAGCCATGACTAAGCTCATAGACATTAGCCTTAACTTTGTGTTCACATTCAGGTAAGGTATTATCTTTTGATGTCACTGCATATTCCTCTGGCACTGCTGAACTTCGTTCATTAAATTTCTCTATAATTAACTCTTTCAGAATATCAATATGATGACATTATTCCTTACTTCGTGATAGAGATGCTTTGAAAACACTGAAGGTTACATGTTCATCGTTATAACACATGATCAACTCAACCTTGAAAACATCTATGAGTGTGCATCCCATTGCAAGAAATGGAACCTCCTTTTTGGCTTCATAATCAAGTATGATGAAGTTGGCTGGGACCACAAACTTATCGACATGGATGAGAACATCTTTAATCTGTCTGCAAGTTGTAATATCACCGCAGTGGGCTTCATATGACCAATTCCTAATTTCTTGAAAGTTGACAATGGCATAAGTTTAATGCTAGCTCCCAAATCACATAAAGCTTTACCTAAGTAATGGTTTCCAATGGAGCATGGAATTGTGAAACTGCCAGGATCTTTCATTTTTGGTGGCAATTTATTTGTCAGTATAGCGCTACACCCTTCTGTGAGCGCAATAGTCTCAATATCGAATAGCTTCTTCTTCTTTGATAGTGACTCCTTCATAAATTTCCCATAGCTGGGAATCTGCACAAGAGCATCAACTAGAGGTATAATAATATGTAATTGTTTCAAGGTAGATAAAAAACTTTTGATTATCTCTGTCATGATCTTTCTCCTTGAATCGTTGTGGAAATGGAAATGTTATGTTCACAGTAGATTGTTGTGATATAACCGGTTATGTCGACATGGGTAACTGCGTCGACAACTTTGTAAGAGGAATGGTCAGCATTGGTGTGACTACTGGTGGCTCATCCTCAGTTACTTCTACTGTATCTTCTTCAGATGCAACTTCTCCTTTTTGCTTTGGTTTGTTTTTGTCGACAGGTGCTTGGTTGGAGCTGCTACTTTGTTCGGCAGTTTGCTTTCCACTCTGCAATGTGATTGCCTTGCAATGCTCCTTTCCTTTCTAATTTGGATTTTCAATATCACTGGGCAAAGCACCTGGTGATCGTGTGCTCATCATAGAAGCCAATTGTCCTAGTTGTGCTTCCAACGCTCGAATGGAAGAAAAATTTCCTTGTACAATTGCTTCTGTTCTGGTAATATGCTCACGCATCAAAGCTTCAATAGTAACTAATGGATCTGATCTTGGTATAGAATATTATTGTTGCTATTGTTGATGTTGTCCTTGCATATTTGGTAGCATAGTCTGTTGTGGCTACATTCGAGCTTGTGGTTGCATCTGATTATATGATTGCATCTAGTTTATGATTGCATCTGGTTAGGCTACGCATGCACCTGAGGATTGTGATTATAATTCTGCTGCTGTTGATCGTAACTCCGTTGTCTAAAATTACCTTGATTTGAGGAATTTTCATATCTGTATGTGGACGCATTCTAACTCCCCCAAGGTTGTTGAGTCCTATTTCAACTGTTATATGAGTTACGATATGAATTCCCTCGAATGTTATTGACATAAAATGCATTCTCAACATGCTGTGGACAGTCCTCACAGCTATGGTTATCACCGTAAATTTCACAAGAAAATATCGAGACATCCATTTGTTGGGCTACTTGAATAGGGGCAACATCACTCGTCCCCTTCATGTTCTTAATCATGTTTTCCAAAGAGGATACTTTTGCTCATAGGGCTAAAATGACATCTAACTCAATAACTCCAGGATTTGTTTTCAACTGAGCAGAACGAGAAATTGGGTACTGATAATCATTTTGTGTAATTCTTTCCAAATTTCACATAGCTTCATTATAAGTGAAATCCAATAAAGGACCATTAGTTGATGCATCAATAAGATTCCTTGTCTGCACATTTAATCCATTATAGAAGATCTCGATTTGTGTCTCCTATTGGATTCCGTGCATAGGACAACGTCTAAGCAGAGTTTTGCAACGTTCCCACGTAGTGTGCAGGTTCTCATCATCCAGTTGATGGTATGTTGTAATATCATTCCTCAGTCTAGCATTCATTTTGGGTGGATTGAATCACAGAACAAACTGAGTTGCTAAGACATTCCATGAAGTAATAGATCCAACTGGTAAACCTAAAAACCATGTACGTACCCTTCCTAGTAAAGAGTAGGGGAACAACTGCATCTTCAAGGCCTCATCAGGAACACCGTGTTAACTGAAAGAAACACATATAAGCAGAAATGATTTTAGATGATCCCTCGCATCTTCGTGAGGCAAACCAGCATATTGCCCATTCGAGTTTAGCATTTGAAACATCACCGATTTTAAATCGAAATTCCCAGCTTGTATTGCTGGTCTAACAACCTCTGGTTATAGATAATCGAGCACAGGAACAACGAAGTCTCTTATTGTCCTATCTAGAATTTGCTCTCTTTGTGGCAACATATTGTTGACTCCTTGTGCCTGCACTGGAGGAATAATATTTTATGGTAGCAAAGGTGGTAGATCATTGTTATTTCCAACCATTTTTCTTTGCTCTTGTCTTTTCCTCTAAATTGTTCTTTCAATTTACGAATCAAAACTAACAATGTTGTTAGAATTTCTCCTTGTGGACATAAACACCTAAGAAGAATTTAAAAAGAAAATCAACAAAAGATTAGTAATCAATAAAAGTTAGAAAAAACATAGTAAATACAACTACAAAAATAAACATCAAACAAATGTCATCCCCAGCAATGGCTCCAAAACTTGATTGGCCTATAAACGTCACAGCAAATGTGCAAGCGAACACTACCGATGCAAGTATAATAGATAGAGATGAATCTATAGGATATCGATCCCACAAGGATGGTGTTTTTGTTGCTTAAATTTGTCGAAGTAATTAGAGTTTAAATGAAAAGAATTGTTAAGAGTAATGTCAACGTAATTTGGTTAAGACTGCACATATCAAAGAGTTAAACTGTCAACACAAATATAGCATAAAATATCAGAGCAAATTAATAGAAAATGAATTGTTGTAGAAGATGTTGTAAATTTAAATTCAAAAAATTAAAAGAAATAGATCAAGTGTAAAGAAATAGAGGGATCCCTGACTTCACAAGTTGGCAACGCTAAATGTGACTATAAGGTAACTAATAGATGAATTGTCGCCGCAATTAAGTACTAATGAGATCTTATTGCTATCAAATTTTCTATTTAACAAAGACCTAAGTACTCACAATTACCATACCTTCCAGTGCTGGTAATGCTTTGCACTCAAGAACAAGTGGCCAGAATTCTTTCTTGCCTCAAGCAACTTCCATTGTCTTGCTTGTTAATCTAACTTGTCACCGCACCTTCAAGTGACTATGACTGCAATTGCACTTCTGTGATCAAAACAGTTAGATCCAAATATAAACAGATGACAAGAATTGAGTAGAAATCAAAATAGATCTAACATTACTAGATACTTCCGTATACAATTAAAAGTCAATAGGATTCATCAACATTTAAGAGGGATTAAAAGATAAATAGAAACATGCTATTCCTAGTCTACTAGAATCCTCCCGTAATTAGTCCTCTTGCATCGCACCTAGGCTCTCCTCATCAAGAGTAGTTGCCTCTTTGTTACTTCAATTTACCTTCTTGGGAATCAAACTTCCATGGCAGCTGACTTTGAGAAAAGATGAGAAAATTTGTGGAAATGAATTCTTCACAGCTTGATGTTGATCCCCTCTCACTTCCCTTTATTTACAATCATTCCACAGCACAGATTTATCCCTCTTCTCAAATCTAACTTCCCTTTTTGCAACTGTACAAGTTTGTTATTGCCAGCTATGCACTCACGCAGATCTGGTTTGTGCATTAGGCTGTTACAGATTGTCGTGACATCTCTGGACATAAAGTATGATTTAAATTTGCTGTGACAACTTGCCATTCTCCTACGCTGGTGCTTCTAAATGTATTAGCAGCATAAAATCCTTGATCAAATGTAGAAGAATTTATGCGGTGACATCTTTTGCCATAATTCTAAATGCTTTCCCATTCTGATCTTCTAAGGTGGATTTCTGCGTTGACAACTTTAGATGCAAAACTGATACTCAATACAGCGACATTAGTAGCACAAAAAGAGTAAAATAATAGAAAGTAAGACCATACAACACTGATTTAGAAAATGAAAATACTAAGTATGAAATGCTGAAAATGTAGGCTAAATATGATACAAAAGGAACAAATTATACACTAATTGAGGGAGAAATTAAATGTCATTTCTAATGCTATCACCTGACTTGGGGTCTATTTGAGAAAATACTGTTGCACCTTTTAACTGATCAAACAACTCGTTAATACGAGGTAACGGATGCTTATTCTTTATTGTAAATTTGTTTAGCTACCGATAATAAATGCAAATTCTCATTGAATCGTCCTTTTTCTTTACAAACAACATCGGTGCTCCCTAAGGTGATACACTCAGACGGATAAAGCTTCTGTCTAGTAACACTTGCAACTGTGCCTTAAGTTCTTTCAACTTAGTCGGTGTCATTCTGTACTGTGGAATTGACATCGGAGTAGTGCCAAGTATCAAATCAGTGTCAAACTCCACTTCTCTGATTGGAGGCAGTCCCGGTAACTCTTTAGGAAACACATCTATAAACTCAATAACAATTGGTACCTAATTCAATTCTGTCCCTAAATCCTAAGTGTCAAGTATATAAGCCAGAAATGCTTCACAGCCTTTACGAACCATCTTCTGTGCAAAAAAAGTTGAAATAACTCTAGCATTATTGTTCAACTTATCGGACTCAACTATGACCATCTCGCCCGTTGGGCATTTTAAATCAATCCACCTTTGTTTGCAATTAACCACCGCGTCATGCTCAGATAATCAATCCATACCCAAGATCACATCGAACTTATAAAAGGGTAACAACATCAGATCAACAGGAAACTCACAGCCTTGAACTTTCACTAGACATTTACGACACACCAGGTTAACTAAGACCATATGACCTAATGGGTTTGTAACTTGAGCATCAAATTCAGTTGACTCAACAGACAAATTCCAAGGTAGTACAAATTAAGAATGAGTCGACCATAGGTCAATCAAAGCACTAAAAGTTACATAAAAAAGATAAAATATATCAATCATAACATCAAGTGTAGTAGCCTCCTCTCTGGCCCAGATAGCATATGTCCTGGCAGGTGCTCAAGCCTTAGATCTATTTGCACCATCTTTATTATCTCCCTTATTACCACCCATATTACTGCTTTGTCCCAAACGTCTCCCTTTTTGAGGTGTGACTGGAGGTTTTACACTCTGATCTTCCTTTTCCTCAAATGCCACTGGATAGTTTCAAACAAGGTAATAAGTTGTTCCACACATGTAACACGCCCCCTTTTTAAATCAACACTCACCAGGATGAAATCTCCCACAATGGTCACACACAGAGTTTGGCGTATTATAGACACTGGTCACACTATCCGTAGGTCGATTTTGGAACTATATTCAGGTTGCCCCGATCTGCTCCTACTCTGGAAATCAAATGAAGCAGCCACATGATTCTCATTTTCTCTGAATTTCTTTGGCGGTGGCATAGAAAAAGCTTTGGAAGGAGCTTTCTTACTAAATTCTCTGAATTTCTTCTCTCTTTGCCTCTTGTGATTGCAAATTTCTTCCATTTTTTAAGCTCGATCTGTCAATAAACAAATGATCGTAATTTTAAACCACCAACCATCATCTTAATTTCATCATTTCATCCCGTCTTCAAAATGGATACACATAGCTTCATTTGTCGGCATAATTTCTCGAGCATATTTGTTAAGATGTACAAATTCTCGTTCGTACTCGATAATTGAATTGTTTCCCTGTTTCAATTCCAAAAACTCTTTATTCTTCTGATCCATATACCATTTGCTGATTTATTTCTTTTTAAATTTGGTCTGGAAAAATTCCTAATTAATTTCATTTTCAAGAACCACAGTCAACATTGTCTTCTACAAGCTATAAGTCTCATCTTTTAACAGTGATGCAGGACATATCAAATAATCTTCAAGAGGACAAGCCATTTCATTCAGAACTCTCAAAGTATTTTCAAGCCAGTATTCAGCTCTGGATGGATCATCTTCGATACTTCTTAGAAATTCTTCTACCTCTTATTTTCAAGCCTTATTTCTCAAAATACGACGTCACTGTTCTATTACAGGTGGAGGTACTACAGGTCGTACAGTAGGTTGCATAGGAGGAGGGGGAGGCTGTGGAGCCACCGGGTTGTTCCTCATGAACTAAGAAAATCATTGGCCTATCAAGCCAAAGAACATGTTTTTCGCTTCGTTTTGAACATGTTTTTCGCTTTGTTTTCAGCCATCGGTATAATTGGTACACCTCAGCTTGCACCAGAATCAGAAGTCGAGATGTTGTTTACTTCATTAGTCTCTCCTCATGCTAAATCGGATATTTTTACTTATCTATAAAAGTTTAAGGTTAGATCGGATCTATTGTAATCACACTATCATAGGTTTATATGGCATGTAATTCTAAACCTTTAATTTCATATTTGAATATTGGTCGCACTATGAACGTCACAGCAAATATGTGCAAGCGTACACTATCGATGCAAGTATAGTAGATAGATGTGTAACCTGTCGGATATCGATCCCATGAGGATGGATGTTTGTTGTTTATAATTATCGGAGAAATAAACAAGTAAATGTAATAAAATTGTGCGATTGATTTGTCGAAGCAATAATGTAAAATAAAAGATGAAATGCAATAATAATGAAATGGGATTCTTGACGTGAATAGTTGGCAGAAAACTAAGTGTGGCTCACAAGGTTGAAAATAACAAGTAACTATCACTGCAATAAGGCACAATGAATGTCTTACCAAACTTGGCTTTTCTATCAGATCTAAGCCTTAAACATGCCCACTAATCACACCTTCCAGTGCTAGAAATGCAACATATTCAAGAACAAGTGGATTAAATTCCTTCAATCCCCAAGCAACTTTCATTGTCTTGCTTGTCAATTTAATTTGTCACTGCACCTTCCAGTGATAGTGACTGCAGTAACACTTCCATTGTAAAAACAATCAAACCCAAAGATTAAATAGTAAAGGCAAGCTTGAATAAGATATCATTTAGTTTAAATATCAAATGTACTTTCATACAACTTGAAATAACATGAATTACTAGTGTTTAAGAAAGAGGAATAAAAGAACAAATGGGGCATTCTATTCCTAGGCTACTAAACTTGCTCCCTTACTCTCCTTTTGTGCTGCACTTAGGATGCTCCTCGTCAAGAGCAGATTTGCCTCCTCTTCTGCGTCAAGTTTCCCTTGGGAAAGTTAAGTTTCCATGGATGTAAGCTTTGAAAACTTGGATTTAGAAAAAAATTAAATCTGAAAGAAGAGAATCTCTTTTCTCTCTCATTTTCATCAGTATTTAACTGTAGCGAAATAGTACAAGTGTCCTTCCCTCCAAAACTAGCATTCTCTAGCCGTACTAATTGGTTACACTAGCTATACAACTCACTCATTTCTGGTGTGTTAACCAGACAACTGTCAGATGTTGCGATAGTTTTGGGCGCAATTCTAGATCCTCTTATTTAGTGACAACTCTGGACAAATTCACACAGTGATAATTCTGAACAAGTTCCTACAGTGACAATTTTGGGCGCAATGTTAAATAGACTAATGCAGTGAAATCAGTAGTAAAAATGTCATAAATTCAAAGACAATTAGGATAAGTTCCATTAAGTTAGAAAATGCAATAACCAAATTAAAAATGTTAAAAATGTATGCTAAAGATGACCAAATGGGAACAACTTAAACAATAAGTTGGGAGAAATCAATGGTTCTTTCTAGTACTATCACACCCCCAAACTTGAGTTTTTACTTGTCCTCAAGTAAAATAGAAATTAGCAAAGTTATAGAAAAAATTTATCAAGGCAATAATTATTCTAGCAACTTGAATCATCTAAAACCCAATGAATGAATCACATTTAAATGACAGAATATTATGCCGATAAATCATAAGCATGAATAATTACAATTGCAACTTCTTCAATGCTAGCATCATGCTTTAAATCCTAAATTTTTCTACCAAAACAGCATTTATTATACAATAATATATATATATTTTTTAAAATTTTTCTACCAAAACAGCATTTATTATACAATAATTTTTTTTTTTCTTTTTTTTCCTTTTTCTCTTTTCTCTTTTATTTATATGTGACTTAGGGATGTCATTGCATTACTATACTCTTGTTCCTGAGAAGTAACGATTGGGTGCAATAAACCCCTAGGGAGTATGTAATTACGCCGACACACACTCTTGCAGTGACAGCCTTTGACTAGATTACTTTTTCTAACACTTGCATTGGAGTGTTCCCCCTTGACAGTTCACAATACACGCACATTGGAGTGCCTTTTATTTATAACTACAAATATATACAAGTAGCTGTAAATGGCAGATTCATTCAAGATTTCAAAGAATAATACTATTCATCCATTACTAATGTAATCGAAATCATTCATCCAAGAATTGAAGATACAACATTCAATCAAATTCATCCAACTCATTCATTAATAGTTCACATGATTCAAGAATTAAGCATCAAATGAAAAAAATTCAAGCACATTTTCAATAACCTTGCATACTTCATTAAACTCAAAAAGACAAATTTTTGAAATGTATGTGCAATTGCATTTCCAACCCTATATAAATTCCCCCCAAACCTAAAGTTTGCATTGTCCCCAATGCATTGACATGAATTTACAATGACAAATAGAAATGCAATGACAATGAAAATGCAGTCACAATTAAAATGCAATGAAAAAGGGGATGTGGTGACAATTAAATTACGGCTACATGATATGCATGAAAACTAAGACTAAAAAAAACTAAAAATAAATCTAACTCAATTTTCTGCAGCCGTTGATGTGGCTACATGATGTTTCTTCTTCTTGTACTTCCTCTCTTCCTTGCAGTGCTTCTTATCCTTGACGCGCTTCCATTTTCTTTCTGTTGGCTTGGCCTGATCTTTGGATCACTCCTCAGCACCAGGCTGTACCCCGGCATCTTCGACTGTGGCTTTTGTTAGGTGGATCACTTTGAGTGGTCCAGTGTAGAGCACAATAGCTAATAGATTGTGATCCTCATTGGTCACAGTCACAGCTTCTGCCTGACCCACAATTTTAGGTGTAGGGACAAATTCTTCAGCTGAATTTGCCTTGACTTCTTTTCCTTCCTTTCTTTTTCCTTCTTATCCTTCTTCTTCTTCCACTTCTTCCACTTGTGTGTCAGCACAATCAGTAATTTCTTAGTGTAAAATTACACTAACGTTAATTTTCCTCCCCTTAATGATCGAATGTATCAGACACATCCGATCTAGTGTTACAGTTGTGCTGTGGGTGGAAGGCATAAATCTACAGTTAATAAAATTAAACCAAACCTTGCTCTGCAATGTTAAAAATATTTTGTGCATTGTGTAATTATTTGGATTTGAGCCCATCCAAACAACTCTTTCAATGCAGAGATCTCTCACCAAAATATCAACCCCTTCCTCGGTGAGTTCCTCAATAAACTCCACATGTTCATCCTCGTCTACTGAGGTGTTACAGATTGCGTTGATATGTGCAGCATTCCATGGTATCAAACCTTCGCTGACAAACACAAATTCGGACACATTGTCAGTGAGGTTTGTACAAAACTCACGTACCATGGATGGTGAGTAGCTTCCAGGATATTGGTAGAAAATTTCCCATCCCAACTTTGCGATGGTTTTATGAACTTGTTTCCCAAGGTCCTATTGTCTCAAGAACAGGATGCCTTACTTTGGATGGAAGTTTCGTTTCAACATATTTTCTTGGAAATGATCTTTGGCTGCAGTTGTAAGGAACATCATAGGCTCTTTGAATGGGTGATGCTCTATTTCACGAACTACTGCAACAAATGAAGATTTCGCAACAAATTACGTTGGCTTCTTTGAAGACCCACAGGTTCTGGCCATTTTTGTTGGTAAGCAAAGGTGGTCGTAAGGTAGAAAGGTGAAAGCTTGAAGAAAATTTTGGGAATAACAATAGAGGTTTTGAATAGCATAGTGCCACTATAAGGGGTTCATAGGGAATGAAAAGAGTAGATGGAGAGGTATGTTTTTTATGTAGCAGAGAAAGGATAATAGGTCTGCAATAATAAATGCATCCAATGGGATTACATCTTTTAAACTGATCCAATGGTTGGGTGTTGAGAGATGAAACGTCATGATTTGTTTCCTGATATGCTTCGATTTTCTGATGAGTCAACAAGTAGATGAGATTCGTCGATAAGGAGATCTTCAAGTGTCGACAAAAGAGAGAACTTTATCCTACAAAAAGACTAAGTAAAATAAACTGAAACAAAAACAAAAAGAAACTAAAAGTACATGGTAAAAATGTCAATAGAGGTTAAAAAAATGTGACCAACTTAATGGTCTCTCCTTGTTTGTAATTATCATGGCCAAAATAATGCTTCAGCCGTTGTCCATTCACTTTAAATTGATGTCCATCATGTTTATCTTTAATTGTGACAGCACCGTGAGGAAATGTTTCGACAACTTCAAATGGTCCAGACCAGCGTGAGAGCAATTTACCTGGATGCAATTTCAGTCGAGAATTGAATAATAGCATTTGTTGACCTGCAGTAAATTGTCACTGCAAAATGATTTTGTCGTGCCATCGCTTGGTCTTTTCCTTGTATATTGCAGCATTTTCATAAGCATTGCGCCTAATTTCCTCAAGTTCAGTTATGTCGAGTAGCCTCTTCTTCCTAGCAGCCTTGTAATCCATGTTCACTTGCTTGATCGCCTACATTGCTTTATGTTCCAATTTAACAAGCAAGTGACATGCCTTTCCAAAGACAAGTTGATACGGTGGCATCCCAAGTGGGGTTTTGTACGCTGTCCATAATGCCTACAACGTATCATCAAGTCTAGAAGACCAATCTTTCCTTGATGGATTCACCACCTTCTCAAGAATATTCTTGATTTGACGATTGGATACTTCAACTTGTCCATTGATTTACGGATGGTAAGTGGTCGCCATTTTATGGTTAACTCTATATCACTTCAGTGGGCTGCTACCTAATTACAGTGGAAGTGAGTGCCTTGGTTACTTACCAATGCTTTAGGCATGCCAAAATGAGTGAGTATATGCTTGTGGAAAAACTTTAGCACTGTCTTTGCATCATCTTTTGGGATTGCGATGGCCTCCACCCACTTTGATACATAGTCAACGACAACTAGAATGTAGACATTTCCAAAGGAACATGGAAATGGTCTCATGAAGTCCATACCCCAAATGTCAAAGAGTTCAACTTCCATGATTGGCTGTTGTAACATCTCATTGCGTCGAGATATAGAGCCGATGAGTTGGCATTGATCATATTGATGCACAAAGTTGTGAGTGTCTTTAAATAATGAAGGCTAATAAAATCTTAACTGAAGAACCTTTGCACTAATTCTTATACCACCAAAATGCCCTCCACAAGGAGCACGATGAAAATGCCTCAGGATTGGAAGCATCTCTTCCTCCAAAACACAATGTCTAATTATATTTTCATTGCATACTTTGAATAAGTATGGCTCGTTCAAGTAGTATTTCTCTATCGCAAATAAATCTTTCTTTCTTGTGGCCTGTGGTGCCCAAAGGTAACGTCCCACATACCAGGTAATTTACCATAACCACGTACCATGGGTTTGCATCGATAGCAAACAGCTTCTCGTCAGGAAATGCATCAAAAATTTGAAGTGTATTTTTGTCTTCACTACCAACTTCCAATCGAGATAGGTGATCTGCCACTTGGTTTTTCAATCCCTTTCGATCCTTGATCTCTATATCAAATTCTTGCAATAATAAGATTCATCGTATTAGCCGTTGTTTAGCGTCCTTCTTGCAAAAAGATATCTCAACGTTGAATGGTCAATAACATAGTAACCAGTGCACCGACAAGATATGAGCAAAATTTTTCGAAAGCAAAGACTACAGCCAACAACTCTTTCTCTATGGTTGCGTAACTAACCTGAGCTTCTGTGAGAATCTTGCTGGGGTAATATAAGCGTGAAATTCTCTTTCCTTGCGTTGTCCTAAGACTGTACCTACTGTAAAATCACTTGCATCACACATCACTTCAAACGGTTGCTACCAATTTGATACAACAACAATGGGTGCCTTCATGAGTTGCTTCTTTATTTTCATAAATGCATCCACAGATCCATCATCAAAAAGGAATTTTTTTATTTTGCTCCAGCAATGAGCAAAGGGGTTTCGTAATTTTGGAGAAATCTCGAATAAATTTGCGATAAAATCTTACGTGTCCAAGAAAACTCCGGATACCCTTCACATTAGTTGGCGGGGGTAACTTTTCAATAATTTCTACCTTCGCTCTATCCACTTCAATACCCTGACAGGAAGTGCGATAACCTAAAACAGTACCTTCAATTACCATGAAGTGGCATTTCTCCCAATTCAGCACCAGATTTATGTCCTCACATCGCTTTAAAACTCTAGCCAAGTTGTTAGCGCATTGATCAAAAGTGTTTCCATAAATTGAAAAAATGTCCATAAATACCTCTAATGAGTCCTCGGTCATGTCTGAAAATATTGCCATCATGCACCTTTGAAATGTGGTCGGTGCATTGTAGAGACCATACGGCATTTGGTGAAAGGCAGAAGTGCCAAAAGGACAAGTAATCGTTGTTTTTGCTTGATCCTCTGGCGCAATAGTGATCTAATTATAGGCAAAATAACTGTCTAAGAAGTAATAGTAGGCTTTTCCAGTAGGCCTATCCAACATCTGATCGATGAAAGAAGTGCAAAGTGGTCCTTCCTTGTGGCTACATTCAATTTGCGATAATCCATGCATACGCGCCAACCCGTAGGAATGGGATTAGTTCATCCTTGTCATTACTTACCATAGTAATACCACTTTTCTTCGGGACACATTGAATTGGACTTACCTAATTGCTATCAAAAATTTGGTAAATGATGCCCGCGTCAAGCCACTTGATAATCTCCTTTTTAACCACCCCCTACATTTTATCATTCAATCTCCTTTGCTGTTCAATTGATTGCCTTCCTTCATCTTCCAACCGAATTCTGTGCATGCAAAAAGAGAGACTAATGCCTCTAATGTCAGTAATACTCTAAGCAATCGCACGTTTATGCTGCTTCAAGATATGGATCAATCTTTCCTCTTGTGTTACATTTGGTGTTGCAAGAGAATGACTGGTAGAGTATTATTGTTGCCAAGAATAACATACATCAAATGAACTGGCAATGACTTCAACTCCAAAGTAAGAGCCTCTTCAATAATATCTTAAAGACTAGATTTGTTCTATTGGTCAAATGTAGAGATTCCATTTGTCATCCATACCTAAGCTCAATGTTATGTGCTTCAACTTTGCTGTCACAATCAGCTAGAAATTTTTCATCCAATGTCACCGTAAAATCTTCTAAAAATGTTATGCCTTGCTCATTGAATTCCTCCTAAATTAATGCATCCAGCACATCAATAGTGTGACATTCTTCTTTGTCTTTGAAAGGGATAGCTTCAAAAACACTGAATGTGACATGTTCATCGTTATGTCGCAATGTTAATTCACCTTTGTACACATCGATAAGAGTGCGTCCGATAGCGAGGAATGGGCATCCCAAGATATGGGTACCTCTTTATCTACTTCGCAGTCAAGTATAATAAACTCCGCTAGGAACACAAACTTATCCACATGAACTAGGATGTCCTTGATTTGTCCTTCAGGTTGCGCCAACGATCTATCTACTAACCGCAATGCCACTGCAGTGGGCTTTATATGACCAATCCCCAATTTTCTAAATATAGACAGCGACATAAGGTTGATACTCGTGCCTAAATCACACAAAGCTTTATCCAAGTAGTGGTTGTCAATCGAACATGGGATCGTAAAGGTTCCAAGGTCTTTCATCTTAGGTGGCAACTTATTTGTCAAGACTTCACTACATCCTTCTATGAGTGCAATCGTCTCAATAGCAATTAGCTTCTTCTTTTTAGATAGGAGCTCCTTCATAAATTTCCCATAATTAGGAATTTATACTAGAGCGTCCATAAAATGGATATTAACATGAAGCTGCTATAATGTAGTAAAAAATTACTGATACTGTCTATCATGCTCCTTGTCTTTAAATCTTTGTGGGAAAGGTAAAGCGATGGATACATTAGGTTGTGTCAACATTGTCAATTGCATAAACAATTTTGTTGGTTTGACAGTAGTCATCGGGGTGACAATTTGTAGAGCCTCTTTCTCTTGTTCATCCATAATTTTTCAGACACAACACTCTCGCCTTGATTCAATTCACTAGTGACTATAAGTACTACAGTAGAGTTGGTCGATGGCTCGGCAGTTTGTCTACCACTTCGAAGAGTGATAGCTTTTCTATGCTCCTTTCCTTTTGAATTTAGATTTCTTGTGTAGCTGGGTAATGTACCTGGTGGTCATGTGTTCAAATCCGAAGCGATTTGCCTCAATTATGCTTTGAACGCTTTCATGGAGGATGAATTTCCTTGCACAATGGCTTTCGTTTAAGTTATGTGCTCACGTATTAAGGCTTCGAGGGCTGCTAAAGGATCAGTTTGTGGTTGTGGGTAATGCTATTGCTATTGTCCTTGAATATTCATATTTGACATCGAAGATTGTTGCAACTGTACACGATTTTGATTTGGTTGTATTTGATCTTAATGTGAATGCATCTGAGTACTCTAGTTGTAACTCTACTACTACGAATTGTAATTCCCTTGTCTATAATTACCTTCATTGGATGAATTTCCATATTTGAATGTCGCGACATTCTGATTTCCTCAAGGCTATTGATTTCTTGCAGAATTATTAAAGGAATTACCATAAGAATTTCCATAGATGTTATTGACATAGAAAGCATTCGCGTGCTGTGGACAATCTTCATAACTGTGGTTTTCACCGTAAATTTCATAATAAAATGTAAGGACATCAATTTGTTGGGCAACTTGAATGGGTGCAACTTCACTAGTTCCCTTCATGTTCTTTATCATGTTTGCGAGCGAAGAAAGTAGTGCACTTAGAGCAGATATAGCATCCAATTTAATAACTCTAGGATTTGCTTTCACTTCTGCAGCTCTAGAGATCGGATATTGATAATCATTTTGAGTGATTCTCTCTAAAATTCTAATAGCTTCATTGTATGTACAGACCAACAAAGGACCATTTGTAGATGCGTCGACAAGATTTCTTGTCTGTACGTTTAACCCATTGTAGAATAATTCAATCTGTGTCTCTTATTGAACTCCATGCATGGGACAGCGTCGAAGTAGAGCTTTATAACGCTCCCACCTAATATGCAAATTTTCATCATCTAGTTGATGATACGCAGTAGTGTCGTTTCTAAGACGAGCATTCATAGTCGGTGGGTTGAAACGTAAAGCAAATTGAGTTGCGAGCGCATTCCACAATGTGATTGATCCAACAGGTAATCCAAGGAACCAGGTACGAACCCGTCCTTAAATTGAGTAAGGGAATAGCTTCTTTTTCAAGGCGACATCAGGAATGTCTAGGGTGCAACAATGTTGTTTGCAAAGAAGAAAGATGGCTTGATAAGGATGTACATTGACTATTAATAGCTGAACAAGGTTACAGTAAAGAATAAATATTCGTTACCCTGTATTGATGAATTGTTTGATCAGTTGAAAGGTGCAGTAGTATCCTCTAAAATAAACATCAGATCAGGCTATTATTAGATGCGAGTAAGGGACTACGATATACTGAAGACTGCTTTCAGGACACGTTATAGGCATTATGAGTTTCTAGTAATGTCGTTTGGATTGACTAATGCACCGATAGCATTTATGGATTTGATTTGTGGTAGTATTTATCGATGATATACTAATCTATTCCAAGTCGGAGAATGATCATACATAACATTTGAAAAAAGTGTTGTAGATTCTACAAGAAAAGAAGTTGTATGCAAAATTCAGTAAGTGTGAGTTCTGGCTTAAGGAAGTTGGGTTTTTGGGACATGCTGTATCTTCGGAAGGTATTCGGGTTGATTCGAGTAAGGTTTCTGCTATTCTCAGCTAGAAAGTTCAGTTTCAAAGAATTTTTCTGAAGTATGTAGTTTTCCAAAATTGGCTGGTTATTACTGTCGATTTGTGAAAGACTTCTTTGTTATAGCTTTGCCAATGACGAAGTTACTACAGAAGAATGTTCCATTTGTCTGGTTAGAGAAGTGTCAGCAGAGTGTTGATCAGTTGAAGAAAATGTTAACAGAAGCCCCAGTTTTGATGCAGCTTGAGTCAGGGAAAGAATTTGTTATTTATAATGATGCATCATTGAACGGGTTAAGTTGTGTACTGATGCAAGCTGGGAAAGTGGTAGCATATGCTTCTCGACAGTTAAAGCCGCATGAGAGAAACTACCCGAATCATGATTTGGAGTTTACTGCCATTGTCTTTGCATTGAAGATTTGGTGACACTATTTGTATGGTGAGAGATGTCACATATTCACAGATCATAAAAGCCTAAAATATTTGATGACCCAAAAAGAATTGAATCTAAGGCAACATCGATGGTTGGAACTACTAAAAGATTATGATTTAGTGATTGATTACCATCTGGGAAAAGCTAATGTTGTTGTTGATGCTTTGAGTCGAAAATCATTGTTTGCTTTGAGAGTGATGAATGCACACTTGTCACATAAGGGCAATGGATCAGTTGTAGCTAAACTCAGGACAAGACCATTGTTTCTACAATGAATTCGGGAGTCGCATAAAGATGATCCGAAGCTTGAAGCAAAGAAAGAGCAGATTCTGAATTATCTCACTATTAGATTCATTGTTGATAGTGAAGGTATGATGTACTTTTGAGACAGAGTATGTGTTCCTAATGATCAAGTACTGAAATGAGATATTTTGTCAGAGGCCTATAGCAGCACTTACTCCATCTATCCAGGAAGTATGAAAATGTGTAATGACTTGAAGAAAATGTATTGGTGGCTGGGTATGAAGCGTGAGATTTCTGAGTTTGTGACTAAATGTTTGGCGTGTCAGTAGGTGAAGGTTGAGCATCACGTACCGTCTGGATTACTGTAACCTATTTTCATTCTTGAGTGGAAGTGGGAATGGGTTACCATGGATTTTGTTGCAGGACTGCCGGTGACACCAATGAAGAAAGATTCGATCTGGGTTATAGTTGACAGATTGACTAAGTCAGCTCATTTAATTCCTATCTGTGTGGATTATCCACTAGAGAGGTTGGCTGAATTGTATGTATTTGAGATTGTACGATTGCACGGGGTTTTACCTCGAGGTTTTGGGGTAAACTACATGAAGCTTTGGTACCAGGTTGAACTTTAGCACTACTTATCATTCGCAGACTGATGATTAGTCCAAACGGGTAATACAAATCTTGGAAGACATGTTATGGTGCTGTATACTTGAGTTCAAGGGTAGCTGGGAAAAATATTTACCATTGGTGGAGTTTGCTTATAATAATAGCTATCAGACTAGTATTAAAATGGCACCGTTTGAGGCACTATACAGTAGAAAGCACAGAATACCTCTGTATTGGTCTGAATTGAGTGAGCCTAAGTTGGTAGGGACTGATTTGATACACGATACAGAAGACAAGGTTCGGGTAATTCGGGACTGTTTAAAGGCAGCATCTGATCGATAGAAGCCTTACGTTAATCTAAAAAGAAAGGATATAGAGTTTTCCATCGGAGATCGAGTTTTTTTTAGAGTTTCACTTTGGAAGAAGGTGTTACGGTTTTGCCGAAAGGTAAAGTTAAGTCGGCATTTCATCGGACCGTATGATATTCTCGATAGGGTTGGTCTTATAGCTTATAAGCTAGCTTTACCTCTAAAACTTGAAATGATACGTAACGTATTTCATGTTTCGATGCTGAGATGGTACAGATCAGATTCTTCTCATGTGATTACACCTTGTGAGGTTGAGTTAAAGTTGAATTTGTCATATTTTGAAGAGACGATTAGAATTTTGGCTCATGAAGTAAAAGAGCTACGAAACAAAAGGGTACCATTAGTAAAAGTTCTATGGAATCATCACGGTCTAGAGGAAGCAACATGGGAGACAGAAGCTTCAATGAAATCATAGTACCCTAACCTATTTACGGGTAAGAAATTTCGAGGATGTTAATGTTGTGTGATAACGAGGATGTTTGCTTACTCTTTATGTTATCAAATGCATTATTCTGTAAGTTAAATGTTTTTGCGAACTTACTAAGCTTTGGAAGCTTACCTGTGTATCTGTTTATTATTTTGTAAATTCATTTTGTTGTTGAAGATCAGATCCTCAAAGAAGAATCGCACTATCCCGGGAGATCATTTGGTAGACTTTAAATCACTTGGTTACATGACATGTATTAGGATGTTAAATTGGGACCTTGTTTAAGTTTGTTAAGCTTTAAAATGAACATAATTTAAAGAATACAACTTGGAAGGAAATGTATAATGCTTGCTTGACTTATATGTTTTGGTATGCATTTGAATGGTGATAAGAATATTCAATTAGGTTGTTGAATATCAATGGTATGGTTAGGTTATGAGTATGTTTTGCCTTTTTTTTTATGTATGTTTATAGGTTGTTGAACTGTGTTAAGTTAGGTACATGATGAGTAGCGTTATGGAAATTTTACATGTTATACTTTGAAATTTCGTAGGTACACAGCCAATAACACAGGCCACCACATGGGCGTGTGCCCTGGGAAAATTAGGTGCAGGTTTCACATGGGCTATACAAGGGCAAGGACATGGCCGTATGGCCCTATTTTGCAATCACTCATGGTCTAGCAAATGGTCTTGTACACAGACGTGTGGTGTAATTTTGCATGCTCACATGGCCTGGCACATGGTTTGTGACATGACCATGTAAAGGTGGTTCGAGTATGGCAACGGCCTAAGGCACAGACGCGTACAACAAAGCGCACGGGCATGTGTTTGAGACACACGACTATGTGACCTCAGTTTTGGAAATTTGATATTTTTCAAATTGTTTTAATTATGATTCAATTCAATTGAGTCCCAAATTAATTTGAACTGATGTAAAGGTATGAGATTCAAAATTGTATTGGAAATCTATACTTTTGAATATAATTTAGTTGGATTAAAGGATAAACTATTTTTTGTTATCTTTTATGAATGATCTGGTACCTCGAAACCCTAGCTAGTGATGGCATCGAGTTTTGAGTGTTAAATTTAATGGTATCAAAGCTTATGGTTTAGTCGATTCTTGGTATGTGATAGTACTAAAAAGAACCATTGATTTCTCTCTACTTATTGTTTAAGTGGTTCCCATTTGGTCATCTTTAGCATACATTTTTAGCATTTTTAATTTAGTTATTGCATTTTCTAACTTAATGGAACTCAGCCTAATTGCCTTTTAATTTATGACATTTTTACTACTGAAGTCACTACATTAGTCTGTTTAGCATTGTGTCCAGAATTGTCGCTGCAAGAATTGTTTAGAATTATCGCTGTGTGAATTTGTCCGGAGTTGTCATTGCATAAGAGGATCAAGAATTGCGCCCAGAACTGTCGCAACATCTGACAGTTGTTTGGTTAACACACTAGAAATGCGTGAGTTGTATAGCTGGTGAAACCAATTAGTACAGCCAGAGAATGTTCGATCTAAAGGGAAGGACACCTGTACTGTTCAGCTACAGCTAAATACTGATGAAAATGAGAGAGAAAAGGGACTCTCTTCTTCCAGATTTGATTTTCTTCTAAATCCAAGTTTTCAAAGCTTGCATCCATGGCAGCTTCACTTTCTCAAGGACGACTTGACGCAGAAGAGGAGGCAGATCTTCTCCTGACGAGGAGCATCCTAAGTGTGACACAAGAGGAAAGTAAGGGAGCAAGTTGAGTAGCATAGGAATAGAATACCCCATTTTTTCTTTATTCCTCTTTCTTAAACGTTGGTAATTCATGTTATTTCAAGTTGTATGGAAGTACATTTGATATTTAGACTAAGATATATCTTATTCAAGCTTGCCTTTACTATTTAATCTTGGGGTTTAATTATTTTTACCATGAAAGTGTTAGTGAAGTCACTGTCACTGGAAGGTGCAGCGACAAATTAAATTAACAAGCAAGAAAAAGGAAGTTGCTTGGGGATTGAAGGAATTTAATCTACTTGTTCTTGAATATGTTGCATTGTCAACATTGGAAGGTGTGGTTAGTGCAAATGTTTAAGTCTTAGATCTGATAGAAAAGCCAAGTTTGGTAAGACATTCATTATGCCTTATTGCAGTAACAATTACCTATTATTTTTAACCTTGTGCGCTAGACTTAGTTTTATGTCAACTATTCACGTCAGGAATCTCATTTCATTACTATTGCATTTCATCTTTTATTTTACATTATTGCTTCGACAAATCAATCTCAAAATTTTATTACATTTACTTGTTTATTGCACCAACAATTATAGACAACAAACATCCATCCTCGTGGGATCGATATCCGACAGGTTACACATCTATCTACTATACTTGCATCAACAGTGTACGCTTGCACATATTTGCTGTGACGTTCAAAGCGCGACCAAGTTTTGGCGCCGTTGTCAGGGATGGCATTAGTTTGATATTTATTTCTATTTTTTACATTCATTCTTTATTTTCTAATCTTTATTTGTTACTAACTTGTTTTCTTTTTTGTTGCTACTTTTACATTTTTCTTTTAGGTGTTTTATGACCAGGAGAAATCGTGAAGTTATTGTCGGCTTAGATCCTAAAATCGAAAGCACTATTCTAAGGAGATGAAAAGAACAACGAAATATGGCTCTAAGAGGAAATGATGCAGCCATACCACAATTACTGCCACAAAATCTGTTATACCTCCTATACAACCACAAAATGTGAATAATCAAACGCTACCACAAGAAGATTAGATGCAAAATCAAACTATTCGAAATTTTGTTGTTCCAATTTTAGATGATTTGCAACCAGGTGTTGTGAGGCCAGCTATTCAAGCTGGAAATTTTGAATTAAAGCTAGTCATGTTGTAGATGCTAAATTCCAATGAGCAGTATGCTGGACTGCCTCATGAAGATGCGAGAGAGCACCTTAAAGCTTTCTTACTGATTTGTGCTTCCTTCAGTTAGCATGGAGACACACTCGGACGGATGAATCCCCTATCTAGCAACTCTTGCAGTTATGCCTTAAGTTCTTTCAATTTGCTCGGTGCCATTCTGAACGGTGGAATAGATATCGGAGTAGTGTCAGGTATCAAATCAATACCAAATTCCACTTCTCTAATCGACGGTAATCCCAACAATTCCTCAGGAAACACATCTATAAATTCTCTAACAATCGATACCTGATTCAGCTCTGTCACTGACCCTCGAGTATCAAGTATATAGGATAAAAATGCCTCGTAGCCCTTTGAACCATTCTCTGTGCAAAAATAGCTGAAATCACACTAACATTATTGTTCAGTTTATCGAACTCAACTGTAATTATCTCGCCAGTCGGACATTTTAAATCAATTCACCTCAGCTTGCAGTTAACTAACACATCATGCTCAGATAACCAATCCATACCCAAGATTATGTCGAACTCGTAGAACGATAGTAACATCCGATCAGCGAAAAATTCACAGCCCTAAACTTTCAGTGGACATTTATGACACACTAGATTTACTATGACACTATGACCCAACGGGTTTATGACTTGCACATCAAATTCAGTTGACACATCAGACAAATTTTTATCAGTTGCCAAAGCAGTACAGTTATATGAATGAGTCGACCCTAGGTCAATCAAAGCACATACAATTACATCAAAAAGATAAAATATACCAATCATAACATCTGGTGCAGAAGCCTCCCCTCTAGCTCGAATGGCATAAGTTCTGGCAGGTGCTCGGATCTCAAATCTATTTGCACCCTCTTTCATCTCTCCCCGATTACCTCCTACATTACTGCTCTATCCCGAACGTCTTCCCTTCTGGGGTGTAATAGGAGGTTTAACACTTTGGTCCTCTCTTACCTTAGGAGCTACTGGATAGTTTCTAACCAAGTGATTAGTCACCCCACACCTGTAGCAGACTCCCTTCTTATAATGGAACTCTCCCAGATGAAATCTCCCACAACGTTCGCAGGAAGGAGTTGGTACATTCCAGACACTAGCCACGCTGTCTGCAGGGCGGTTTTTGAAATCTAGACTCAGGTTGTCCCGACCTGCTCCTACTCTGAAAACCGGATGAAATAGCTACACAGTTCTCATTTTCTTTAAACTTATTTGGCAGCGGTTGAGAAAGTCTTTGAAGGAGCTTTCTTACTGAATTCCCTGAATCTCTTTTCTCTCTGTCTCTTGTGATTATAAATTTCTTCCATTTTTTTAGCTCGACCAGTCAAAAGCACAAATGGTCGCAGTTCTGATCCACCAATCATCATTTTGATTTCATCATTTAACCTGTCTTCAAAACGGATACACATAGCCTCATCAGTTGGCACAATTTCTCGAGCATACTTACTAAGACATACAAATCCCGCTCATAATCCGTAACTGACTTATTTCCTTACTTCCATTCTAGAAACTCTTTCTTCTTCCATTCCAGATACTGTTTTTTTATATATTTATTTAAATTCAATCTGAAAGAATTCCCAAGTGACTTCGTTTTCTAAAACCATTGCCAGCATTGTCGTCCACCAGCTATAAGCATCATCCTTCAGTAATGATGATGCACACCTCAGATAGTCTTCAAGAAGGCAGGCCATCTCATTCAGAACTCTCAATGTATTTTCTAGCCAGTATTTGGCTCTTGATGGATCATCCTTAATACTACCCCGAAATTCCTCAGCACCATATTTCCTGACCTTATCTATCGAAATACGACGTCTCGATTCTGCTGCAGGAGGAGGTGGAGGTAAAATTGGTGGTACTATAAGAAGTACATTAGGTTGTATAGAATGAGATAAAGGCTACGGAACTGTCTAATTATTTCTCATGAACTCAAAAAACCATTGGTCTATCAGGCCTAAGAACATATTTTTCGCCTTATTTTCCATCATTAGTATGATCGGTACTCAACGGCTCGCGCCAGAATCAGATGTCAGAATGTTATTATTTACCTCATTAGTCTCTCCCCATTCTAAATCAGATATCTTTTTTATCTACAAAATTTAAGGTTAGATCAGATCTATCATAATCACACTATCACAGGTTTATATGGCATGTAGTATCTAGACTCTTGATCGTGCTATGAACGTCACAGCAATTGTGCAAGTGTACACTGTTGATGCAAGTATAGTAGATAGAAGTGAATCTGCCGAATATCGATCCCACGAGGATGGGTGTCAATTGTCTAAAATTATCGGTGCATTGAATAAATAAAATGCAATAAATTGTGAGAATGGTTGTCAGACCAATAATGTGAAAATAAAGACAAAATGTAATAAAGGTAAAATGGGATCCACAACATGAATAGTTAGCACAAAACTAAGTGTGGCTTACAAGGTTAAGAATAATAAGTAATTGGTCGGCGCAATGAACATCTTACCAAACTTGGCTTTTCTATTAGATCTATGACCTTTGTATGCACATTAACCACACCTTCCAGTGATGGCAATGCAACACACTTAAGAACAAGTGGACCAAATTCCTTTAATCCCCAAGCAACTTCCGTTGTCTTACTTGTTAGTTTAAACAGTAAAAGAAAGCTTGAATAAGATATCATTTAGTCTAACAATCAAAAGTACTTGCGTACAAACTTGAAATAAACATGAATTACTATCATTTAAGAAAGAAATATAAAAGAACAAATGGAGAATACTATTCCTAGGCTACTCGACTTGCTCCCTTACTTTCCTCTTATATCACACTTAGGAACTCCTCGTCAGGAGTTGGTTCGCATCTCCTTCACGTTGATTCACCCAAGGGGTCTCAAGCCTCCATAGCCGAAAAGCTCAAAAGCTAGGTTGAAGAAGAAAATATTGCAAAATGGGAGACTAAAGGAAGAGAGACATTTTTCTTCATGCTTTATATGTGCTTATATTTTGCCCCAAATTATACAGATGTCTATTATGCAAAATTGAGCTGTACAAGTGGTTATACCAAATTAGATAGCTCACACATTTCTGTTCTTATCAGACAGCTATTAGATGCAGCGATTATTCTAGGCGCAATTCTGGACACGTTCATGCAGCGATAATTTTGGTCATGTTCATACAGTGACATTCTTGGGTAAAATTGAAGAATATTTATGCAGCGACAGTCTTGGGTGCATTCCAATAATATTCTTGCGACGACAGTTTTGGGTGCAATCTGGAAGTGCTCATGCGGCGATAGTTTTGGGGTAAATTTGGATGTTATTTTGCAGCAACAACTCCGTACACCTTCATGCATTGATCCTTCTGGACATGTTTTTGCAGTGACATCATTGGGATACTGAACAACTAATACAGCGAAATTAGTAGTTAAAACATGATAAAATTAAAGAAAATTAGGTCAAGCTTCACTAAGTTAGAAAATGCAATAACTAAACTAAAAAATGCTAAAATATGTACTAAGGACAACTAAATGAGAACAAATTATCCAATAAATGGGGATAAAATATATGTTTTTTTAGTACCATCAACTCTTTAATACATAAACCCAATCCAAGAATCAACTAAACTGTAAGCTCTAATACCATTAAATATAACACCCAAAACTCGGCACCATAGTCAGTTAGGGTCCCGAGGTCTTTCTGATCATTAAACGCAGATTATCCCATAATTTTATTTCTTATAATCATATTTTAAGGAAGTAATATGTTATGCATCACATAAATCAATTAGTAAACATCAACACAACTCAACAAGGGGTAAAAATGTCATTTCGATGATTTTTAGATACTTCTACCGATACCTGTTAGACAAGTATCAGTAGTAGTCAAGTCAATAAGCAATTTAGAAATAGTATAGTCTTCTATCGAAACTTGTGTCACTTCTACCAAAACAAGTGTACTTCTATCGAAATAACTCATAAATCTACCGAAACTAAAAACTCCAGAGAGCTAAGAAGTCTTACCCTGCAACTTCTATCGATACAAGTACCCAAACTACCGATACCCCAATGAACAGAACTATCAATACTTATCATAGTACTACTAATACAAGGCAAGTCAGTGACCAACCTCTCTCCTACCTTGTACTTCTACCAATACATGCATAAGAAATACCGAAACAAGTATGCAGTGTGCCAAATTATACAAAATTCGACTAAGTATTGCAACCATTCATATCAAATACTTCCTAGAGACTTTGCATTAGATGGCATTCAACCAAAAAATGTTTATAAAACTACATTTGGATGACATAAGTTTAACAAACGAAAGTACATTCAAGTGTCTTTAGTATATCTAAGTTTTCTAGCATTCCTTAAACATCAACGTACGATTTCACAATCCTACTACAAGTCATATAAGTCAAGTGATAACGAAGTCAACCAAAAAACTCCTGGGATAGTGTGATTTGTCTTAAGAGTCCGATCTTCAACAATAAAAAGGAATCTACAAAACAAAGAACAGATTCACAGGTAAGCTTACAATGCTTTGTAAGATCGTAGAACAATTAAAATACAAATTCGTAGAACAATTATCCTGAATTCTTCGTCAAGTTGTTGTCTTCAAATCATCCAGAATTTAGCTCTGATGAGCCTAGACAAAATATCGCTCTTACGAGCCAAAATCAAAATTTGCCTTCGTCTTCTCCTATATCGTTCGTTCCATCAAGAGTAACACAAGAAAAAAGAATTTAAAACAATTGAGTAAAGTTGTGGTTTCACGAACTTACCGAATGAGATTGTAGTTATGATTAAATTTTAGAGATTACTCTATAATTTTTCGTTTCCCTCGATCTGCAGTCCACTCGTGATCTAAATCAACAAATCATCAAATCTCACATTAAATCATTATATTTAACTCATTTCTTACATTTATGTCCTTTTAAAAATTTACAAAATTACCCTTATACTTTCATTTTTGATCAATTTAGTCCCTAGACCTCAAATTAGAAAAATAACCATTTCTAGACTCAACCCATGCTAGCCGAATATACTAGAACACATTCTCAACTCATACACACAATTTATTTCACATCAAGTACAAGTATTCTACCATTTTAGCAATTTAGTCCTCAAACCCTAAAATAATCAAAAATCACTTTACAAAACCAACCTTCTAAAACTTTCATAAGCTAACAAGAATAAGCTCATTCATCAATGGAAAAACATTTAATTTTTGACAGAATCACAAATTAGTCCCTAGTTAGCTAGATTAAGCTAATACAGACTTGAAAACATAAAAATAGCTAGAAACAGGTGAGAAATCACCTACCAATTGAAGATTTTGTTATGGCTAAAGTTCTCCTTATGTTTTTAGGGTTTCTAAGTGCTTTAGGTTGAAAAAGATAAATGAAATTCATCTAATTAATCATTTACTTTAATTTAAATTACTAAAATACCCTTAAAGGTTTAACATTATTTTCACTAAATAATAGTCCATAACCGTCCACTATACCTTCTTAAGGTATATTATCCATTAAGGACCTTTCTAAGTCCTCCCTTTACAAACCAACCTATTTAATCAATGATTTCATACCTTTGCCACTTTTATGATTCAGTCCTCTTTACTTAATTAACTATCTTAACGATAAAATTCAATAACCAAAATTAATATGATACTAACAACGTCATAAATATTAAATTAAATGGTTTTACGACTCGACTTGTCGGAGTTGTGATTCCAAAATCACTATTTCTGACACTACTAAAAATCAAGTTGTTACAATGGATAAGTCAATGGCTAGATCATCATCTTGCGTCATGGAGACCCAAAAGACGATGACACGCTATGAGGCAAGGAAACCAAAACAAGCAGTGTTGTTTTTGGGACAACAACATTTGGTGGCATAAGAGATGAGCTAGTTAGCTAGATTAAGCTAATACAGACTCGAAAACATAAAAATCGCTAGAAACAGGTGAGAAATCACCTACCAATTGAAGATTTTGTTATGGCTAAAGTTCTCCTTATGTTTTTAGGGTTTCTAAGTGCTTTAGGTTGAAAAAGATGAATGAAATTCATCTAATTCATCATTTACTTTAATTTAAATTACTAAAATACCCTTAAAGGTTTAACATTATTTTCACTAAATAATAGTCCATAACCATCCACTATACCTTCTTAAGGTATATTATCCATTAAGGACCTTTCTAAGTCCTCCCTTTACAAACCAACCTATTTAATCAATGATTTCATACCTTTGCCACTTTTATGACTCAGTCCTCTTTACTTAATTAACTATCTTAACGATAAAATTCAGTAACCAAAATTTAATATGATACTAACAACATCATAAATATTAAATTAAATGGTTTTACGACTCGACTTGTCGGAGTTGTGATTCCAAAATCACTATTTCTGACACTACTAAAAATCAAGTTGTTACAATGGATAAGTCAATGGCTAGATCATCATCTTGCGTCATGGAGACCCAAAAGACGATGACACACGATGAGGCAAGGAAACCAAAACAAGCAATGTTGTTTTTGGGACAACAACATTTGGTGGCATGAGAGATGAGCACTTGACACTACCAGCATAAGGAAAACGACCTTCATCTAATCGCACATCCTTAGAATATAGATATGGCCAGTTCGATCCAAGCATTTGTATCCTTCGTGATTTGGAGAATATGCCAGAAACATACATGGCATCGACCGAAACTGAAACTTGAGACAATTATACGATCACAACAAAGGATAAAAAAGATAACCAAACACTCGAAGACACTGATAATCTAGGCTCTCACCAAAAAGTTTCTCTACCAGAGAGACCCCATCCAATACTCTCGTGGGCAACCCGTTGATGAGATAAACAACCAAAGAGAAAGCATCTACCCAAAATGACAGAGGCAAAGACACTTGTGCCAGTAATACTAAACATGTTTCTACAATTTGGTGATGTCTTCGTTCCACCACACTATTTTGCTCAGACGTATGAGGACAGGTCAAATGATGAGTAAAACCTAATTTCTTAAGATACGGATCGAGGCTTTTGAATTCTTCACCACCATCAATCTAGAGCTGCTTTTGAATTCTTCACCACCATAATTGTAATTACTACAGCTTAATTGTATATGTCCAATTAATCCTTCTACTAGCTCAACAAAAGCTCGATCGGACTGCATTTGAATCAAAAGAAAATTCTACGACTTTAGAAATAATTTAATTGATTCGATTATTAAACGTGAAATTAAATTGGGCGATCGTGAGAATTGTTCAACTAGAGAATTTGATTAAAGAATTTTCTTGAAAAATTAATTTTAGAAAATCTCAGTGATTTTTGAGAAAATTAATTTTGATCAAGAAAAATTAAATTAATCAAATTAATTAAAATAAATATGATATTTTTGGAAATTAATTTTGAAGTCAGACAATTGGTCTAATGGGTAATTGAACTTGAAAAATTAGATTTGAGATTGAAAACTGGAATCGAGAACCAAAAATAAAAAATCGAAACCGAGATCAAGACCCAAAATTGGTCGAACCGAGTCTTGTATGTGAATCCGGATCGATAGTCCAACCGATGGTTAAACCGAACTGATCGGGCCGTCATTTGCCCTGACCGAACCAGCTCAAGGTGTTGTGAGGCTGTCGTGCCTGCGATGACACCACCGAGCATGATGGTGCCTACGGTTGCGACAATAGCATTCCAGTGGTCGGTGGTGGTGGTTCGGCGATTGAGTAGTGAAAGAATCACACTCCTATTGGGACCCTACTGGATTATTTGATTTCAAGTTAACTATTCCAAAATTAATATTATTTTAATAAATTTAATACTTATTTTGATAGTATAAATTAATTTAATATTTATCTTGTAGATAAATATTCTACTAATTTAATAGATTTAATATTTAATTTAATTTAATACTTATCTTGAGAAGTATTATATTAATTTCATATTAAAATGATTAAGTTTGATATTAATTGAACTCTCTAAACTCTCCTATATAGAGAGAGTTTGGATCATTATTTTTGACAAACTTGAATTCAAGAGAAAGTTTTAGAGAGAAAATTTTTTGAAAAATTATTTCAAAAAATTTCTATAGATATTTTCCTCATTTACAACTAGGCCCAAAAGTTTCGAGAAATTACAAAATTGTTCCATTGGTAATTTTGTGGAACATTTTCTAATTTGAAGCAAGTTCACACATGATAGACGTGAGTTTAAGGATAGCGAAAAAAACTACTAGATCGAAGTGTTCATCCTAGATGAATCAAAAAAATATAATTTTGATTAAGTGTTTATTTTTTTATATTTCACAATCAAGTTCTTATTTTTGGAAAAATTTTGAAAACTCTAATTTTTCCCTTAAACTTATTTTTCATTGCCTTTTCCAAACCCATTTTTCAACAACTTAGTGGATATGCTTATTACCGTCCACTATCTCTAAATTATAAAGGGTTTAATTATTATATTGGGTCTTTGGTTAATTTCAATTTAAGTCCTAAATTCATTTTCTAATTAAAAATCTATAGCGATTGAACTTTACAATTAATCTCTGGGTCCAAATAAACCACAATTTTGGCCAAATTGGTCATCCAAATTTTAATTCACCTACATAATAACTCCGTAAATATATTTATTTAATATTTACAGATTCGATTTACAAAAAAAAAATCCTAAAACCGTGTTTTTCAACACCACTAAAAATTAGGTCATTATATTAATCTTTATCACTTGGCATTTAACACATTTAAACTTCATAAATCATAATTACACTTTAATATCAATAACATAAAGACATAAAGCAGATGCTCTGCTTTCTTCTGCCTTCCTAGCCTCTTCAAGATAGACAAGGCAGTTCATCTTCTAATGTTTGGTCTCACCACAACAGAAACACTTACTTTGCTTAGTAGGAGTAAGCGTTCAACCGAATCGAATGAAAAAAAGTTTGAGTTAATTGAGATTAACAAATCCTATTTTATAATTATAACTCGATTTAAAATTTTCTCAAATTAAGTCGAGTAAATCGAAATTTGAATCGAAATGATTATATTTGTTCAAGTTAAATTTTTTAAAAAATGACTTTGGTGTCTTTTATTTTTATGTAGTCTTTTTTGAAAATATTTTTCTTTAAAAATTTTAAAGATGATTATACAAAGAAAAATTGAGGTAAACAAGGGAACAAATAAAAGCAACTTATCAAGAAAAATGGGAGGATTTTGATTCTTGGGGTAAAGGGGGGAAATACAAAATTTTTAGGGGACTTTGATTTTTGGGGTAAAAGGGGTGGAAATAAAAATTTGTGGGAGATTTTGATTTTTGGGGGTGAATGAGGGGGGGAAAGTAAACAATTTTGAAGAGAAGAGGGGGTAAAGCGTTGGTGGGGCAAACCCAGGGCATAGTTTGGTATTTGTATTATTTGAATTATTCAAGTTAACTCGATTTGCTCGATTCAAATAATTCGATATTTAAAGTTCTTTTTCGATATTCTCGAGTCAAATCAAATTTTATTCACTTTTTTAGCAACCCCTGCTTTAGGCTTTAATGCAACATTTCCTTTGCTGGGGCTTTGCCTTGTCTCCTATTGCTTAATTTAAGCCCTACCCTTGCCACTCCAGACCATCAAAATGGGATTTGGGTCCAAACTTTTTCAATTACCTTCAACAATTTGCAACATCATGAATAATTATTGTAAAGTCTTACTAATTTCGTTCATATTACAATTATAGATCAAATGGCAAGTGCTATACGACAAAGATTTTGTATTAATTATGAAGTTGTAGATTTAATCAATGTTTTTCAATTAACTCATTCTTAATCATCCGAAATCTATTAACTAATCTCTTTTGAGTAATATGTAATAATATCAAATTAACATAAAATTATACATGCAATAATCTATTTGTTTGACCAAATATTGCAATTAACAATACTTAATTAATTTATAGCAACCATTTGATCAAGACTAAAATTTAAAAATTGTAAACTTACAAGAACAGAAAATGATTAAATTAAAGTAGATAAACTAAATACATAACTTATACATAATAGAAGGATTAATAGGTTAATTTAACCGTATTACATATCAGACGATGTAATGTAAATATCCAAATTTACAGGACAAGTTACATTCTAGTTTCTTTATGGTGGTGATTGAACGGTGATTCAATCACTTATTAAGACAAATGCTGTATCATATATGTAGCTACTAGTGCACATTCAGGCTAGTTGAAATATGCTGTCTCCAACAGTCTGGCCCTCTCACCAATAGTCGCGGCTTCCTGCCTGCCAGCCAGCTTATATCCTTCCTCCTGAACATTGACACGCCAAATCTCTAGTTTAAAATTTGCAAAATCTCCAGCCTGCCACTCAGCTTATAACCTCTCCATTTTTGTAAAAATTATTAGACGCTTATTTCCAACACATGGATATAATATGGAGTTATGATCGATGTATATCTTCTAAACACTTGGGGAAAAAAAAAAAAAAACTGACCATTATAACTTTGTCAAGACACATGCCACCTCTGACACTCTTGAGTCAAACCAAATTGATAATGTGTCAAGATAGAGTTATATAGACGAGACGAAAAAAATAATTTAAAACTGTAATTTCACATTATCTCTGTTGAAAAGGAAAATAACGAATAAGATTTTTTCTCTCGATTTTTAGTATTTTTAATTAAATTTGAATTTTTTAGGAAGAAAAAATCAAAAATTAAAAAAAATCTCATTTATCATTCTGCTATTAAAAATGGATAGAAATAACATGAAATCTTAATTTCATACCATCCATTCTCTATATAAACATATACTTACCAGCAGACGCCACAGGAAAGGAGCCCCTTCCCTCTTCGGTATCTGTTTCTCGATTGATTCAATTGCTACAATTCAAAAGCCAAAACCAATCACCATAAATAAAATTAAGTTTTGTTTACAAGTTCCAAAAAATTAGGCCTTATTTATCAGAATTTTAAAAATATTTTTCAAACTAAAAACAATAATAAACAAATAGCTTTTCAAACTAAACTAGCTTTATAATTTAGCTTAAAAACTCAAAACTTTAGCTTGTGATTTTTCAAAAGCTAATTTAGGCGATAAATTATAAATTTGACTTTCATTTATATTAATTATAGAAAAATAATATAATTCAAATAATTTATTTTTTGTATATATTTATATTATTTATTTAAAAGGTATTTAACATTTATATTTCATATTTACAAGGGGTTATCATAAATTATTTTACTATATTTATACCATAATATAAGTTGAATATCTATTAATACCAAAATAATAATAATTTAACATCGTAGTAATAATAACATGTGAAAATAATAATGCTTTCCATTTGAGTCAATTATAATTAATTATAATTTAAGTTTATATATTCCATGTATTACATATAATATTAATTACTTAATTATTTCTAATACTTTTATTATAGTTTAAATTTATATACTCTATATACCAAAATATTAACGAATTTAAATATCATTTAAATACATATTTCTATTTACAACATTATATTTAAAAATAGGCATTCTATCTTCTCAAAAACACTATTTGACAACAATAGTAAATACTATCAAACTTGTAGAAGCACTTTTCAACCTCAATCCCCCTTAGTATAACATTTTAGCAAGATTAGGTGTCGTACCTTTGGTAACTTGTCCAGTATTCAGCAACATGGTGTACCAGACTTCATTAAATACATCAAGCTGTTCATCAGATGCCCCAATAATCTGACATTCCAAAAAGAAGAATCACAATAATATTTACCAATTAATTGACAATGCAACCAAATTACCAATAGTTAATAGTATTACCTTAAAACTATAAGCATCAAAATTTGGACCGAGTATTTCGAGTGCTTGTTTTTCGTTACCTTGTCCATACTCGTACATGGCTTCGGCAAGCTAAGAACAAAATATGTATAGAGAGCAAGAGCGTGAGGTAAGAGTACTAAAGTTCAACTAAACCTACATTGTATCAGAGAGACAGGAAGCTTATAAAGTAACATAACAAACGTATAAATACAGTATTGGAATAATTCATTATATCAACAAAAGAATATGAATTATAAATGGCAAAGGAAGTAACGAATTAGAACAAACCAGCATTGCTCTTTGCATTATTTGTTGCTTCTTCTTGCTCATCTTGGAAAGTCTACAAAAAGAAATAAAAAGGCAATGAAGCAACCACATTTCAAAATGACAAAAAAAGAAAGAGAAATATCTTTCTAACCTGAACTTCAAGCCGTTAAGTAAATTTTCTGCTTTAGGAAGTTCCTCAGTAAAAGATAAGGCCCATAATATCAACAAATCAAGGTGCCACTCTATAAACCAGTTTGTCTGAACAATACAGGGAATACAAACATCATCAAACAACAGATTCATGCACACAACAGTATCAGGTTGAAGGGAAAGACCACTCTAGGACATTCTTGTGTCTGTCAGGAAGGAAGGAACTGCTTAATATATGTCAGTCAAGCACGCCCATTGATTAGCAGAGGGTAAGGACCAAAGAATCTCAGATTAGTAGAGATACCTCAAAATTGTAAGTATTTTTTATCCTTCATCCAAACTCGTTCTATATGTTTTTAGGGGTTTTCTCCTACATAAATCCTTGTCAAAGCAATAGAAGCAGCAATAAATCCAGGGCTAGTAATACACATAATCAAAAAACAATCTCACAGAAAATGAAAGTAGGTCTAAAAGATGTGCAAGTTCCACTTCACTAAGGAAAATAGCCTGTAACCCACATTATCATATATTAATGTTCTATGATGCCTATATGCACTCAAATTTCATAAATTACAACAAACCCAAATCCCATTTGAGATTTATTCAAGTGGCAGCCCAAAACCCAGGTAACGGAAAGTTAGCACGGCATGTAAATTATTCCAGATTCCAAACAAGCATGTGTGTGCATGTATGTGTAGTTCAATAGAATTTCCAACAATTCCTTTATGATGGCATAGAAGGCATTTATAAAAGTAGAGGCATTCATCAGAAAATTGAGAGTTTTCAAATATATCGGCGGACATTAAAACCATATAATTTCAATCCTAAACAGAAAAGTCATTAAAAAAAAAAGTAAATCATTTGAATAAACTCAACTCACTTGATCTGATAGAGATGCTGCCAAAACTTTCAAGCGATCCTCAAAGATATCTAGTTTTCCCCGTACAAAAACTCGCAATAACAGGCCCAAAGCATTTAGGTACACCTAAATGTGCAGGACAAGTAAAAACTTGTAATTTCAAATTGTGGATCATGTTGAAAAGATGACAAAAAGAAGAAAATACCTCTACAGCAATTGCATCAGTTCTTTCCAATTCTTTCCATATACGATGGTCATAAACTTCTCTGACCTTTGTAATTGGAGAATGACCTTCCAAATAACACACAGCCACATGCCACCAATTGTGGGTTAACCTAGATATTTCTCAAACTTTAATACTGAAAGAAGGAAAGAAATACAAGTATAAGGTAACACTCATTTAATGGCCTAAAAGGCATACATGAATGATGAACAAGAACTCCATGCATTTGAGCATTCTTCCATGAACTGAACTGCTTCTTTGTATTGACATTTATACTGAAGAACATGGCACAGCTGCTTAACAAAGCAAAAACTATGAGAATTCTCATAAAAATAAATATTTCTAGCAATAGTACATGTATGCATAATAATTGGTGGCAAATAAATCATTAGAATAATAATTAGCTAATCTTTAAGAATTATAGCTAATTAGCTAATCTTTCCTTACATGATTGAATAGCTAATCTTTAGGAATTATAGCTGATTTTTAGAGATTCTAATTAGAGATATCTCATAATAAATCATGTAAGGAAAAAATATCTCTAATTAGAATCTCTAAAAATCAGCTATAATTCCTAAAGATTAGCTATACAATGTTGTCAAATAAATCAAAGATTCTCAAAACTCCCCCTCAAGTTGGTGCATAGTTGTCTAACATTCCCAACTTAGAAAGAAGATTGTGGTAAGTCTTACAGCTAAGCCCTTTAGTAAAAACATCAGCCAACTATTTTTCGGATGCTAGATAAGATAGACTTAAGACACCATTGACTACTTTTTCCTTGATAAAATGGCGATTTATATCGATTTGTTTGGTCCTATTGTGCTGCACTAGATTTTGAACTATGCTGATGGTCACTTTGTTGTCACAGTACAAGGTTGATCCATTTTCGTTCAACAACTTTAGCTCTTCCAATACTTTTCGCAGCCATAAAAGCTCAAAAACACCTTGAGTCATGGCCTTATATTCAGCCTCTGCACTTGATCAAGCAACAACACTTTGTTTGTTGCTCCCACAAGAGTACAATAATCCGTTGTAAACCTTCTATCATCAAGAGAGCTAGCCATATATGCATCTGTAAATATTTCTATCTTAAGATGACTATTTTTGGAGAAGAGAATTACTTTACCCGATGTAGAGTTCAAAAAGCATAAAATTTGCAATACGATCATGCATAAACTGGGTTACCAAACTAACTACATAAGCTACATCAAGTCGAGTATGAGCGAGTCAAATCAATCATCCGACAAGTCTTTAATATCTCCCTTTATCTACCATTTCACCAATTTCAGCTTGTAATTTGTGATTACTTTTAATAGGTGGTTTTGCTGGTTTGCAACCAACATGTCAGTCTCTGTCAAAAGATCTAAGACACTTTCTTTGGGAAATAAAAATTCCCTCTTTCAATCTGGTCACTTCTATTGCAAAAAAATATTATAATTTTCCCAAGTCTTTGATTTCGAATTTCTGAACCAATTGTTTTTTAAGCCAGGTCATTTCTTCCTTGTCGTCTCCTGTCATAATTATATCATCAAGATAAACTATAAAACGAGTAGCTTTACCCTTCTGATGTTTTATAAAGAGGGTATGATTAGCATTACTTTGTCGATAGCCAAACGACACCATGACCTTACTAAATCTGTCAAACCTAGTTCTAGTGTCACGAGGCTAGATCTTTGGTCTCGCAATCCGTGCCACCTTAGGCAATACTTTCTTGCAATACCTAAGTCAACCTAACCACCACGATTGAGGATTCTCGAAAGAATTTCTCCAAGACACCAGTTTGTATAGCGGAAGCAACTAGCCAAAAGAAGGCTCAAAAAACAACAGACACAAGAACAAGAACAAGAACACCAAGTATTTGAGTTAATGCTCTCAATTGTATTACTTTCTCTCAAATAATACAACGAATGGAATGAATTCCAATGGATGAGTGTGTGTTTTACAAATGAGGGGAGACTCCCTATTTATAGTTGAACTCCCCCACAACCAACGATCAAGATCAAGCTACATCGATGGATGAGATTAACTTATCCCTTAAATTATCGGATTTACAAGATTACAATGTCAATCTAATCTTATCTAACCCCAAAGATATGATTCTTCCTTATCTTCTAAGATTAGTTCTCATATTTGCCAAGATGCCTTAAGTTATCAAATCTTCATCATTGGGCCACCCAAGCTTCAATCTAATAGGCTTGACCAACAGCTCTCTGAATCGAACTAGCTCATGTAGGCTAAATGATCCCAATGTCAATGATAAACCTCCATGGGACTCATTGTGTGCATTGATCACGGGCTTTGAACTCTGGCCCGTGACACTAGGGGATTGCTTTAGTCCATATAAGGTCTTTTCAGTTTACACACCTTCCCTTGAGTATCTTTATCCTCGAATCCTGGAAGAACTTTCATAGACACTTCTTCTAGGTCTTCATATCAAAAGACATTTGTTTACATCAAACTACTATAAGTCCTAATCGTGTTTAATTTAGAAACCGGAGCAAATGTTTCTTAATAATTCACTCCTTATGTCTAAGTGAATCCTTGCGCTACTAATTTAGTTTTGAGTCTTTCAATTAAATCATCAACCTTATACTTGATAGTAAACAACCATTTGCAACCAACCATTTTTTGCCCCACAAGAGGATTAACCAATTCCCATGTTTTATTTTTCTGCTAAAACTCGCATTTCTTCTATCTTGGATTAGTGATAGATTCTCTTCAATCGTGTGAAACATACATAGAGAACAAGGACAAATAAAAAACTTTATAGGATGGGGATAAAGAATCATAAGAGACAGAGTCAGAGATAGGATGTAATGCAAGTTCTAACACCTTTTCATTGGGCTATTAATAATTCTAAATTAATAGCAATTTCAGATAAAGAAGACTCACCTGGCAGTGAAGAGTCAGGGCACATAGTAGATTGTATGATGACATCTTTCTTGTCTTTTCTAGTGTACATCCTTAAATCAAGTCTATGCAACAATCATTCACTAGTCTTCTCTTGAACCAAAATCTCTGGTAGAACTAAATTCTCCCTCGAAAGAGTAACAGAGCAATGTGTCATCTTTTCATTTTCAATAACCTCCTCCTGAAGAGATGGTTATGATGAAGAAAAGTAGGGTTCATCCTCGCAAAATGTTACATTCATACTTACATAATACTTTCTAGATAACAGATGATAACATTTGTAACCCTTTTATGTGGAAGAGTATCCAATGAAAACACATTTGACTGCTCAAAGATTTAGTTTGCTCCCATGTTGAAGATGGACAAATCAAACACAACCAAATACTTTCGATGAAACCGAGTAATCCGTCTTGCCATGTAAGATTTCTATGGGACCTTTAAAATCAATAACTCGAAGAGGCATCATATTAATGAGATAAGCAGCAACCAAAATCGCATCCCTCCAATAAGGCTTTTGGAGGCTTATAGTGAACATAAGTAATCTAACAACCTCCAAAATATGCCGATTTTTCCTTTCGACAATACCATTCTCAGCACTTGTATTGGAACAACTGGTCTAATGTAGAATCCTATATGATTTTAAATAACCATTAAAGTGATTCACTTTCATTATCAATTCGCAAAATCTTAACCTTAGCATCAAACTGAGTAGTAATCAATTTGTGAAAAGAACGGAAACACAAGAAAACATCACTTTTGGACTTTAATAAAAAAACTCATTTCATCCGAATGCAACAGTCAATAAATATAACAAACCAACGATTACCAGATAAAAAAGTAAGATGAGTAGGATCCCAAACATCAAAATGAATAATCTCAAAAGGAACAATATTTCTATTATTACGTAAAGGATAATTGTTTCTTGTATGCTTAGCAAACTCACATGCATCACAAACTAAAGAATACAACTAAGTTCTTGAGAACAAAGTAGGAAACATCTTGGCAAAAATAGTAAATGATTGATGTTCTAACCAACTATGCCATTAAATTATCTCCCGATTGACATCTTTATTCTCTTCAAATAACACTTGAGACATACTAAACGATCGATCCAGAAGATATAAGTCATCACACAATCTACCATTGCCAATTATCTTCTCCGTCTGGATGCTATAGTGATAGTACTAATATATAAAAGGTTAATCATAAATTTAAGGACATGGAGAACAAAGGATAAAGTGATATTGGGAGTACAAATAATAGAACATGTTCCAAAGACAGAGATAAAGGAGCCATCAGCTATTCGCACACTATATTTAAATGGACTAGTATAGTTAAATAAGTTTTTATTTGACCTTGTCATATATCTATTCGCATCAAAATCAATAATCCAAGATTCAAAAATAGATGGAGCATTTAAAATATTACTTGATTTCGCATGATAAGACTTGATACCCAAGGTAAAGTCCAATTGAGATAAGAGATGTTGAAGATGTTAAATCTCGTCCGAGGTAAAACTCTCAACAGAAGTGATCTTCTCCTCAGTTGTCTCAGAGTTTGACAATTTTCCTGAGATTGAGAATTACCCCCTCGCTTTCTACCACAACCTCGAGCGGGGCAATCATGTAACTTTCAGCACGAATCTTTAGTGTGTCGAGGCTTACCACAGTAGTCATATGTCAAGTGATCCTTATCAGACTTACCACCCGATGGACCATCTTAGTTAGCAATGAGGCCAACTTTCTCAATGGGTGAATTATAAAGCATAACAGTACATTGACTCTCCTCCTGTTGTACATAAGAGTATGGCTCATGGAGAGAAAAGAACAAAGTTTTGCCAAACACTTGAACCCGAATCTAATCATACTCAGTATTCAACCTAACCAAGAAATCAAAAACTCGCTCCTCAATCATGTTCTGAAATTTCTCAACATCATTGGCTCAAGTTGCCTGAAAATCTTGATAATAATCAAGTTCCTACCACAAGCCACTTAATTCAACAAAATATTGAGAAATCGTTAACTTCCCTTTTTTGTACCATGGACTTTATTACGAATCTCAAATTTTTGCACACCATTCCCAATACAAAATAGGTGAGAGCAACAGCATTCCAAATCTTTTCCGCAGTATCAAGCAGTGAATATATTTTGAAAATATGAGGTTGCATAGAGTTGATAAGTCATGTCATAACAAGAGAGTTCGTTAAATCTCACTAGCTAAAAGTTGAGCTAGTGAGTTCAGGTTTCGATGTGATACCGGTGATGTATCCTTGCAATCCACGAGCCTTGATAAACAACAAGCAAGACCCTGATTAAGAAAGTTAATTACATCTATCAAGCTTCACAGGACTAATTTGTAATGAGAGATTATCGGTTGGAATCACGAGCTTCTTGTCCTTTGACATATAGCTAAAAAAAACCAACTAATACCCCAAAAAATATGTTTGAAAATATTATAACAAAAACCACTCCAAAAAAACACAAAGAGATCCCACACAAAAAACTTAGTCGAAATACACCACCAATCAAAGAAGAACAACCGAAAAAGAGCAAAGAGTACTACAATGGCGTCAAAAAACACGACAGCGGGTGAAGGCCAAGTGCGGGGCGTGAGGCCCACTCACGGGTCTTCTAGTCACTAGACTCCGAGGTTTCCCCGACAAGTGGATTCCGACTCCAATGGTAAGGGTGGTGAGAGAAAATAAAGGCTAGGGTAAAAAGTGCCAATTTAGTGTTTTTAAAATTTTTGGGACAACTTTGAAAATAAAAATAAAAAACCCAAAAAACGAATAAAAAATATGATATCATGATGAAATTAGAGATGAATACTCTAATATATTAAGGAAAAACTCACTAAACAATTGTATATTTCTTCGATATATATACATGAAGCATTGAATCATGTAAGTAAAGAGTATCTCTAATTAAAATCTCTAAAAATCAACTATAATCCCTAATGATTAGCTATTCAATGCTATCAAATAAATCAAAGATTCTCAACAGCAATAATTTTGTCTTGTCATAAACAAGGATTGAATGCATTGGTGGCCAATCTTTCCCCATTTTGTTGTATAAATTAGTGAAAACAATCTTCAATAATTTACAACGGGGAGTCATTGTATATTCAACAATGAACCAATTGTGTTGAAAAAAAGAAAAAAAAAATGAACCACTTGACCATCCAATATCAAATTACATGGTAAAATATAATTTCATTCAGCTTATAAATTATATAATTGGGAACAACCACCTCAAATACATTAAGGGAAAGAATTTAAATGTGTAGTCACAACAATTAGGACTCACAGCATGTTGTGCCCAAAAGTCTTGATTGTTTATTTCAAATCCCCTTTTTGCAGCATCCTCTGCATCTGCCATTCGTCCAAGCTCTAATAATGGAAATGCAAGCATGCCATATATGAAATTTTCTTGTAGATTTTGAGGTAGAACCTATTAAGTATACAAACCATTACAGGAAGACGAGGAAATGCAAATCGAAAGTTCTCATGGGAAAACTGAAAGTTGTTTAGATAACAAGTCAATGTAACAAAAAATAGAGGAAACAATAATATTGTAGAAGTGAGACACATTAATCCAGGAATGCAACAGAAGAGCAACAAAATTGGTTAGGCAAAGCTACCAATTTCCCCACTCCTTTTAGAATTAGGAAAAATAATTCTTCACCAGATAGGAAGTCACCTGTTGAACAAGATCTAAAGATAAATCAGGTCGACCCATATAAAAGCATAGTATTTGAGCCCTCTTCAATGAAATAAGATCTCTCGGAAAATCTCTCAAGAGCTGCAACAAATGTGAAGGAATCAAAGACAATAAACAACATTAGAAGGAAAAAAATCAAGCCTAAATTTGGAGGAATCAACTAACTGAAATTAGAGCTCCGTATAAACGTGAAATATGTGAACCTTGCCACAACTATCATTGCATACAATTTCCACACGTTTCTTAACATTTAAACCATGGGACATTGGTGATCTGGTCTTATTTTATCATTTACTGATTAAGCCCTTAAATTTCGAATCGGGAAGGCCTTGTATCTGATCAATATGACAAAAATTGTTAAATTATCTGAAATGCTAATAACCGTAGAGGGTTCTTTTCTGATGGGGCAAACCAGTAAAACAAAACATCGCAAAGAGATGGTGGTGATTAAGGCTACAAGAGGCTGTCAGGGTAAGGGTGATTGCAGTATTTGCAGAGAAATAATTGTAAAGAGAACCAGAGAGCTCAAATTTGTCAAACTGCCAAACTATCTCAAATGAAAGCATTTGGATCTCTATTTATAAGCTCGTTAATAAAGTTACTAAGAGTGGTTACATAGAGAGTGGGAAGTTGACGGAGAACACTCATGCACAGTGCAAGATTAATTTACATAAAGAACTAAATTACATACAGTTATAAATTAATACAAGGGAATAAAATGCCTGAAAGACGGCTACTATACCTTGGAGTGTAAATCCACGGCAACATCATCATCTCTGTTCTGAGAAATCAAATAATTGACAGCTTCAAAAACGGCTTTCTCATAAGACGTGGCTTGCTCCTGCTCAAAGCAACAAAAAACCAAATTATAAAGATTTCCAGTATTCTTGTACTTTCAAAGGATAAACCATATATATAATGAGAGAAAATTACAATTCCAGCCTTGGCAGCTTCTATAAGTGAAGGAGCCTTTGAAGGGTCAGAGGAAGAGAGAAACTGGGCGGCCAAAATGTTGGCTAAAACGCAGTCTTTGTCATGAGCAGGAGCTTCTAAGATCACTTTCCTATTTCTTCCATTGGAAAGCACCTGCGACAATAAACTCTTACAAACTAGAACCAAGGATCTTCTCCAAAACAAAGAATTACCAATTCAAACAAACAAAACAGGCAATAAAAGATGGAGAAGAGCTAATACCTGGTGATAGTAAGCGTTGATTGCAGATATGCAAGAATCGGAAGAGGTTTTAACTTCATAACCCCATCTATCCAATTTCACTCCTCCCATTTTCAGGGAGAAAAAATAAGAAAAGAGGAGGAAAGGGCAGAGAGCATTTAACAAGGGATAACGGTGTATCGGGCAATCAAGAAACCTAGAGTTTAAAGAAAGCCGGTTATCTACAAAAGTTGGATTGAAATATGAGAATGGATACAATTATGAGAATCTTAAGAGATTCTGATGAAATTTTCTAAGCATCAAACATGCGAGAATATCCTCCTAATGTTTTCTTTTTACCCAAGACAGGACCTTGGGTTACCCAAAGTACTCCGAAAAACACACAAATCATAAATAAAACCCAGCCAAGACTAAATTGCCCCACAAAGCATGTAAAATCAGAACTTCCCAAATTAGCCAAAACTTTTAACACTTGAAAACAATATCAGGATAAAAAAAACAACCACCGGTTTCTTTTTGAGAGTCAAACAGAGATTTACACATATTTAAGGGTAAGCGTTTGATTGAATCGAGTTAAATCAAGTGAAAAAATTTTAAGTTAATTAAGTGTACTATTTTTAATTTATCATCTTAATTTAATTTGAATTTATTTTAATCGATTCGAGTGAAATAAAATTCGAATCGAGTGAAATTGTTTAAATTAAATTTTAAAAAAATTAAACATGTCAAATAAAAATATTGTTACAATATAATTAATTCAATATTAGAGCACATAAATTTAAAGTAATATATATTTGAAAAATTATATATTTTTTTAGAATTTTTTAAATTTTTTATAAATTTTTGAAATTTTTATAAATATTTTGAATTCTTTGTAATTTTTGTTGAGAGAGAGAGATCAATTTGCTTATTTTCAAAATTGATAGGAATCAAAAGAGTATTTACATCAATCTATTATTTAAATTATTCGAATTATTAGAATTGTGAAATTCAACTTAACTTAAACTCGAATCGAGTTATTCAAGTTGACTCGAATAATTTGAATAACTTGATTCGATTAACTCAAAATTCGAAAAAAAAATTTTAATTTTTCAAATCTAATCGAGTTTTGCTCACCCCTACAGATATCTATACTTCCCCCATCCTCAAACTTACATCTCAATCCAGGGCCTCTGCCTATCGTCGATCAACTTCCATTGTCGTGTTTACAAAATTGGGCACTTCGTTCATCAAGTAAATTTGTTTCATCTGTTTTATCCCTTTAGTTGCTAACAAATGAGCTACTCTATTAGCCGATCTAGATGCAAGCATGAAAATATAGGTCTGAAATTCCTTACTTAAGCTTTTCACATATTCTATATAGGTTGAGATCTCAAATCAATCTTCCTTGTCCCTTTGTGCCTTTTTCACTACAGTCAGTGAATTTCCTTCGACCTCCATCCTTCTTATGCCCAAATCGAAACTTGTTTCATTACTTGGATACAAGCCACCGCTCCAGTCGCAAATGCCAAAGGTATGTTCTCGTGAAGCACTATTTTCAAGGCTATCACCTGTCCTAGTAAATCCCTAATAACAATACCAGAACATGACCTCTTTTCTTGTTTTTTATATACAACATCAAAATTTTACTTGACACATGAATACCTCGACACCTTCCATCGCTCCATGGTTCCTCATTTCTTAGGTATAGTTCAACCCAGATCATCCAACTCCTTAAGGTAGTTTTTGATAAAGTTTGTAGTGAGTAATCCATCTTTTTTCTCACTTTCATACACCCACTTGTTTCTGTTCGTCCAGATTTCCCATAAAGCAAATGTAAATAATCTATATTGATTTTGTTAATTTTGTTAAAAAATGTAGGCAATCCATTCCCTATTTCCCATGTTTGCAACATTTTGAGGCCATATAAAGTTCAAGTTGTCCCAAACCTCTTTTGTGATTCAACAATCACACATCACATGTGTTGTTGTTTTTGCTTCCTCTTCGCATCTAGGACAAATTGTCATTCTAATCAGTCTTTTGTGATGTAGATTATTGAGAGTAAGAAGAAAATTACAAACTATTCACCATATTGCAATTTTTATTTTTGGTGGCAGATTTATTTCTTGTAAAGGCTCCCTTCTGAATTTTGATTGTGTCTAGCAATAGGATTTTTTATTCCTTATATTAAGAGCTTGTACCTACTACGAACGAAGTACTCATCCAATGCTTCACCTCTCCATGCCCTATGATCCTCACTTAGGCATTGTGACAAGGGAATATTGAGAATTCTTTGTAAGCCCTCAAATTGGGCCTAGACATTATGCCCAATCTGAGATATCACATAGGCCATGGAGATGGCCAAAATGCAAGTTGAAATAAACAAATTTAATTTTGAAAATGCATACTTGATATTTCCTTAGAATTCATTTGTAAAATGTTGTAATTATTTTAAATTCTACGTTTGATTAAACGAGTTTGTGGAAAGCGGATTTTATTAAGAAAATGATAACACATTTTGTCCTTATTAAAACACATGCAAAACATTTAATTATCCATAAGTTTTAAGATAAAACATCCATGGAACAGTTCAATAATAAACCATAAAATAAATTCCAAAATAAAAGTTAAAAATCCATGAAAGTCCCAAAATTATAAAATCGTCCATAGCAAAAAAAAACCATTTATTTTCGAGAGCCTCTCCGACAACCGAATTCGAGTCTTAGCCACGAGGATTTTTTGAAACACAAGTAATGTGGGTGAGCTTTTGAAGGCTCAGTGTGAGATCACCACATTATACAAATATTTGCATATATATCGACATACATATAACAATCACTATATAATCATACATCATCAAGATCATGGAATTTATCACTAAACTATGCATGAACATATCGATGCATGTTTTATTAAAATTCCTACCCATATCCACTACACACCAATATCAAGTTTCCTAAAACTCGTCCATCCAAAACACCATTTGTGGACACGTCCCCACTAATTTGCAGATAAATTGCCACTAATAATACTGATGTGGACAAGCCACCACTAATGTGCAAATTTACTGTCACTAATTTAATATGTGGACAAGCCACCATTGATTTGCAGATATACTGCTACTGCTTCCACCTTTCACAAAATCTCACCCCATGCATGTGATATGACGATTTCACTTATAACACATATAGATCACACTTATGCATGTAAATATGCTTTTTCACATTAGATCATAGATCCTGATTTATTACACACATATATATACACATATATCTAACATATTTAAATCATCACATATAACACATGATCCATATATCACATATCATGAGTGTACGAGCCCAAATTCATCCTATCCTAAATAAATAAATAACCTAGATCATAATAAAAAAATTAAAGTCCATTAAAAGTCCAAGTTACAAATATAAATAAATAATAAAAAACCTAAATAACCCAAAGCCCAACTAACCTAAATACTCATACCTAATTTCAAGCCCAAATATACCAGCCCATGATCTAAGTTTGCATCAAAAACCTTGAGCAGAACCATAGGAGCTCGGTGTCGCTGCCTCATCCACAATGCTCTTTCCATGTTCACACCAACCCTCTGCCACGTTCGCACGAGGCGTCTTCTAGATTTGCCGTACTTGCAGAACAGAAAGGATAGAGAAATTAAAAAGAAAAAAATGTTCAAAAATTATGTAAATCGTTGCTATAAAATGGCACGAATCCATTCTGTATTTTTTTACACATACTTGGAAATCAAAAGCGAAAAAAAGAATTCAAGGTATATTTTTTAAACAAAAATATATATAATAATTATAAAATAGATTTAGGGTTTTTCTTTACCTGACCATTCGTCTTCCTCCACCGTGAGCGGATGAGGACGCTATCCCCAATGATGAATGGCCTTCTTCTGATGTGAGAAAACATTAGGTCCTTTCGGACTCTTTCGAATGTCATTGGAGGGGGAGTTTTTCTTCTTCTTTTTTCGAAGAAACCTAAAGGGTTTCTTGTTTCTTTTAGGTTTTTTAGAAGGTTTTTTGAAAATACTATTCCAGATCTGGGTTCTGGGAACCAAAAGGATCAAAGGGGCTCCGTTTCATGAACTTTCGACCACTGTAGGTGACAATCACTGTCGCTGATGATCGATGGCCCACGGTGGAGGGTCAATGAACCCTATGACCGGCCAAGGGCCACTTGAGAGAAAAAAAAAAGGGAAAATAAATGTTTTTTTAGAGAAAGGGGAAAATGATTTTTTTTAATTTTTTAATTTATATAGGGCTAAGGGAACGACCTCGTTTTGGCCTAATTTTATAGCCTTCAAAACGACGTCGTTTTGAGTCCAAACCCAAGACTCGACTCGGATCCCGTTTGAGATCTGTGTGTTTTCGTAAAAGGGGATATTTGTTGTTTTAGCTCTTCCGCATTTTTTTAATTCCTTTTTTTAATTTTAAATCATTTTAATTTTTGCCTTTTGATTTTATTTCTTTAGCGTTTTGGTCCTTTGACTAGTAGTTGACTCCTTAGGGGTGACACGTGCATTAGGATTGGGATAATATCCCTTTCAGTCCCCGAGAAGTTTTCATGTGTTACAATTTAACCCCTATCTCATTTTTTTATTTTTTATTTTTGCATTAATTTTATTTAGTTTTCGATTTAATCGTTCAATGTTCTTCTCTTATTTTTTTAATTTTATTCTGCTTTTCAATTTAGTCCTTTTTATATATTTTTTTTTATTTTGTTTTATTCCTTTTTATTTTTGCTTATTTATCTTTTTATGCTTATTTTTATTTTATTTTCTAGTATATTTAATTTATTATATTTATATTTTGTTATTTTACATTATGCAATTTAATTATTTATATTTGTTTTACTTTAGCATTCATGTTTTATTTTATTTTATTGCTATGCCGTTTTATCATATATTTTTTCATTAGTATCTTATTTTTACTATCATTTTGTTTATTACATTGTTATGTCATAATGTATTTTATTTTTTTATGTGATTATTTCATTTATTTTTGTTATTATTATATTGTATGTTATATTTACCTATCTTCATCCATTTTTTGTATAGTGAACAAATAAATTAATCGCATCTCACATTAAAATGTCGTATTCGATTCTCGCGTAATGTATAAGCAAGTTTTAAAATCGAGTCAATATCCTTTATTTAGGGAATTTGAAAGAATTGTATCTCAACTCACGAGATATGGTTTTATCATTGAACCTATATAATTGGATACCCTATTCAAAATTAAAACATGTAATATTTAATTAACCGATAAATGATTTTTATTTTCAAGAACCCGAGATGTTGTGCCCTAACTTACGAGACACGACTTTCTTTCTCAATTAACTCGAAATAAAAGATCGTTTTTCGTGAGATTTAATTTGCAAATGACATCAAATCGTACCATTTACATGTTTAAGGATCGCATTTTAAATTTTCCTTGAGTTCTCGATTTTCAACATTAAGAAATTCAATAATCAACTAGGTATCAATTTTGGGCGTGTGAGGGTGCTAATCCTTCCTCATGCGTAACCGACTCCCGAACTAGTTTTTGATTTTGAAGACCAAAACCATCATTTTTAATAATTTTTAAATATTTTACGAGGTGATCCAATCACACCAAATTCAAAAAGATTGGTGGCGACTCCATTTTCGATTTTTATCTTTAAAATAAAATTTGAGACTTTTAAAAAAACGGTTTTGATAGCTTGACGACTCCACTGAGGACTAATAAGAGAGTCAAGCAGCGAGTTGATTATTTTGGTCTTTTTGTTGAAAATTGAAAATTCGGTTTAAATTAATTTGCGATCATTTGCATTTCATCCTCCATGTGCTTTATTAATAATGTTTGTGTTAATATTACTAAGACATATGATTATTTTTCACATGCATTGCATAACTACACCTTTTAAGTGGATCTGAAAATCTACTCCTTCGTGAGGTCTTCATCTCCGTGCAGGATAGTGGACCGCTTTTGGGATATATTCGTACCAATGTTTTCGTGAAGTTTTCATTTCCGTGCCAACATATGGGAAATGTATCCCCCTGAACTGAACTCGATCCATATGAGCCTATAATGGGTGAGGATTGAGGAATTTGTCAATTCAGATACCCTTACTTTAGAACTCAAACCTCACGTAATAGACCCTAGGAGCTTACCCTAGGTAGAACTATGCCAAACTTTAGTGGTTACCAAAATAAATTGTAAAGGAGAGGTGCTTATGTTCTTTGTTCTATGCTTTAATTGCAATCTTTTACCAAGTTTTATGCCTATATTGATCGTACTGACTTGGCTTATTTTGTTTTGGTTGCATTACATCCTTATATTAGGAAAGATATTGATTCAAGCTCGATTACTAGTAGAGAATTGATCATGGAAATGGGGTATCTTGATAAGGTAGAGGACAATGTGGCCGTGCATATATGGTCAGAGGAAAAACACCACGAGAAGGGTGATAGCCTATCGGAAGGGCATGTATCAGAGTTTTGGGATTACACTCGAATAAAGTGACGCAAAATAGTTTGCAAGAGTTGAAAGAAATATGGAATTAGTGGGACGATGAAATGAAGCATATATTCTATTGTGAATATGAGGATTTACCTTATGTACTCGAGGTTAAAGTGGATAAACATCTTTTTCGAGCCCTCACACAACATTGGAATCTAGCTTATAGTTGCTTCACTTTCAAAAACATGGACATGGTGCCCACAGTAAAAGAATACACCGCATTGCTCCAGTGCCCAAAGATTTAGGTTGATAAGGTCTATTCTAGAGTTGCCAGTGTCCCAACTTTTCTCAAGAGATTGATGAACATAACTGGATGAGTGAGAAATGGGTTGCAGCCCAAATTAAGGTAAAAGGGGATAATAAGTGAATTACTTGGTACACTCGGACGCAAGAAAAAAGGTAGACATGTTCGCCTTAAGAATGTATGGGTTAGTCATCTTTCCTAAGGCATTGGGGCACATACAGGATGCAATCACTGATTATTCGATCGACTTAAAAAGAGGGTCACGCCAATTCCAATAATTTTAGCTAAGACTTTTAGGTCGTTAAATGTGTATCGATGAGAGGGTGAAGGGAGATTCATCGGTTATGCACAACTCTTGATGGTTTGGTTCCATAGCCATTTTTTGAAGGTGGAGAAGATCTCTTATCGGGTATTTTTCGAGAATTACTACCCATTAAAGGAATTTGTGACTATGCAAAGACAAGAAAATATCTCCGAGGAGAAATGGATAACAATCCTTCAAAGTCTCCAAGATGAAGATGTCGAATGACGAACACCTTGGTTGATTCTTGATGAAATCCTTTATCGATACAGAAATTCTGCTTGGGTTCCCTTGTTTGAGATTTGGGGAGCTGTAGGATACGCCCATTTGCTTGTGCTAAGGCAGTATAGATCAAGACAGTTCATTCCAGCGACGTGTGGTTTGGCCTAATGCGAGTTTATATACAAAGGTGACAATATAAGAAGAAGGTCCGAGAAATATCGAATGCATGGAACCAGGTTAATAGGATGAAGAAATTTGTTATAAATCCCATGATAACCTCGGAATATGATTGGTGGAGGAATAAGAGAATTAATGACAACATTCCCGTGCCAAATCCAAAAAATATCCAGCTAATAAAGGAGCATTTGCATGTAGTCCCATCAGAATTAGATATCATAAAACAAGACTTTGAAAAGAAGAGTTCTGAATTGGAGAAAAAGATAGAGATTGATAGTACTAAAAAGAACAATTGTTTTCTCTCTACTTATTAGTTAAGTTGTTCCCATTTAGTCATCCTTAGAACATATTTTAGCACTTTTTAGTTTAGTTTATTGCATTTTTTAACTCAATGAACCTTAGCCTAGTTGCCCTTAATTTTGTCATATTTTGGTATTAGTGTCGCTGCATGAGTATTTTCGAATTGCGTCTAAGATTGTCCTCGCATCTGACAGCTATCCGGATAAGAACATAAAAGCGTGAGCTGTCCAGTCTGGTATAACCAACTGGTACAACCATAGACAACTCAATTTTGATGAAAGGACACTTGCACAATTTGGCTGAATATAAATGCTCAATAGGAAAGAGAAAAAGCGGGTCTTTTGGTGAATTTTCTTCTTCAACCTAGCTTTTGAAGCTTGCGGCTATGGAGACTTAAACCTCTCATGGGCGAACCAATGTGGTAAGGATACAGAACTGCTCCTAACGAGGAGTCCTAAGTGCGACACAAGAAGGAAATCGAAAGATCAAGTCGAGTTCTTCTAGGAATAGTATTCTCTACTTTCTTCTTTTACATTTCTTTTTTAAAACACTGGTGATTACTGTTTATTTCATGCTTGTATGGAAGTACACATGTAGACTAAATGTTATTTTATTCAATCTTGCTTCTACTGTTTAATCTTTGGGTTTGAATTTTTTACCACAGAAGTGTTATTGCAGTCACTGTCACTGAAAGGTGCAATGACAATTTAAACTAACAAGTAAGACAACAGAAGTTGCTTGGGGATTAGATGAATTTGATCCACTTGTTCTTAACTGTGTTGCATTGCCATCATTGAAAGGTGTGGTTAATGTGCATGTTTAAGTCTTAGATCGAATAGAAAAATCAAGTTGGGTAAGATATTCATTGCACTTTATTGCAGCGACAATCACCTATCCTATAAAACCTTGTGAGCCGCATTAGTATTCTGCTGAACATTCACATTGGGGACCCCAATTTATTATTATCACAGTTCATTTTTAATTTCACTTTATTGCTTTGACAACCACTCTCACAATTTATCGCATTTCACTTACTCATTTCACTGACATTAATAGACAAAAGACAACCATCCTCGTGGGATCAATATCCGACAGATTCACATCTGTCTACTATACTTGCATTGACAGTGTACGCTTGCACATTATTACTGTGATGCTAACAGCTGATTAAGTTTTATCGCCGTTACCGAGGATGGAGTTTGTTTGATGTTTATTTTTGTTGTTGTAGTTAATTTTTATTATGTAATCTTTAGTTGTTACTAACTTGTTTTCTTTTTGTCGCTACTTGAACATTTTATTTTAGGTGTTTTATGACCCGAAGTAATTTTGAACCTATTGTTGATTTTGATTCAAAAATTGAAAGAATCATTCGAAGGAGACTTCACGAACAAAGAACTATGGCTTTACGAAGAAGCAATGCAACCTTACCCCCTATACCGCTACAAAATGCTAAAGACCCATTGCTGCCGCAAGAAGATCAAATACAAAATAGGACTATATGAGATTTTGTAGTACCCGTTTTGGATGATTTACAACCGAGAGTTGTTAGGCCAGCAATTCAAGCTGGGAACTTTGAACTCAAGCTAGTAATGTTTCAAATGTTAAATTCTAATGGGAAATATGTTGGGCTACCACATGAAGATGCACGAGAGCATCTTAAATCATTCTTGTCGATTTGTGCTTCCTTTAGTCAATAAGGCGTTCCTGATGATGCTTTGAAAATGCAGTTATTTCCTTATTCGTTACAAGGAAGAGCTCGTACCTAGTTCCTTGGGCTACTTGCAGGCTCAATTACTTCGTGGAATGTACTTTTAACACAATTTTTTTTTCGCTTTAATATACCAACAATGAATGCTCATTTCTGAAATGATATTACAGCTTATCATCAGGTGGACGATGAGAATCTTCACACTACATGGGAATGTTATAAATCTTTGCTTCAACGTTGCCTCATGCATGACATTCAACAAGAAACATAGATTAAGATTTTCTACAATGAGCTAAATTTACAAAAGAGGAATCTTGTCGACGCATCAGCCAATGGATCTTTGCTGGATTGTACTTATGATGAAGCTATTCGAATTCTTGAGAGAATTGCTCAGAATGACTATTAATACCCTATTTCTAGAGCTGCATAAGCGAAAGCTACCTCGAGAGTTATTGTATTGGATGTAATATCTACACTTAGTGCTTAAGTTTCTTCTCTCACGAATATGATAAAAAATATGAAAGGGACTATTGACGTTACACCTATACAAGTCGCTCAACAAGTTGATGTTCCTACATTTTGTTGTGAAATTTGCGGTGACAACCATAGCAATGAAGATTTGTCCACAACATGCAGAGAATGCTTTCCATGTCAATAATATCCATAACAATTCTTATGGCAAGTCTTATAATAATTCTGCACGCAATCAACAGTCTTAGGGAACTCAGAATGCTGAAAAAATGTTGCGACATTTTGATATGGGGATTCGTTTAATCAAGGCAATTATAACCCAAGACAAGGAAATTACAGTCAACAACAGCAGAAATGCAATCAGCATACTCAGATGTATCCACAACAAAACTTGTGTATGATATGACTTTACTAGCAACAATGGAATTCATGGCTATATTAAAGAGTTAACGATACCCTCTCATTGGCATTGTATGGATTGATAAAGATGGAACGTGGTCACGGGTTGCTAGTTCTCGAACGAGCAATTTATCACAATCATTTCTTGAAAGTGTTCATATTAATCATTAAGAAGACACAATGGTAACAATGACATAAAATAGAATTGTATTGAGTGAACAGATTTAACTCAAATAAATCAAGGGTATCATATGAGGGTAACATACACATGATGAGGTCATTGGCCGAAACAGTTGAATGAATTACTTTCGCAAAGAGTATACAATAAGGAGTTTTCAATCATGGTACTTTTAAACAAACTTCATGTAAGTAAATTGCGAATTATCGAAATGATGCTTCTGAACATAATTGTAATTACTACAGCTTAATTGTATATGTCCAATTAATCCTTCTACTAGCTCAACAAAAGCTCGATCGGACTGCATTTGAATCAGAAGAAAATTCTACGACTTTAGAAATAATTTAATTGATTCGATTATTCAACGTGAAATTAAATTGGGCGGTCGTGAGAATTGTTCAACTAGAGAATTTGATTAAAGAATTTTCTTGAAAAATTAATTTTAGAAAATCTCAGTGATTTTTGAGAAAATTAATTTTGATCAAGAAAAATTAAATTAATCAAATTAATTAAAATAAATATGATATTTTTGGAAATTAATTTTGAAGTCAGACAATTGGTCTAATGGGTAATTGAACTTGAAAAATTAGATTTGAGATTGAAAACTGGAATCGAGAACCAAAAATAAAAAATCGAAACCGAGATCAAGACCCAAAATTGGTCGAACCGAGTCTTGTATGTGAATCCGGATCGACAGTCCAACCGATGGTTAAACCGAACTGATCGGGCCGTCATTTGCCCTGACCGAACCAGCTCAAGGTGTTGTGAGGCTGTCGTGCCTGCGATGACACCACCGAGCATGATGGTGCCTACGGTTGCGACAATAGCATTCCAGTGGTCGGTGGTGGTGGTTCGGCGATTGAGTAGTGAAAGAATCACACTCCTATTGGGACCCTATTGGATTATTTGATTTCAAGTTAACTATTCCAAAATTAATATTATTTTAATAAATTTAATACTTATTTTGATAGTATAAATTAATTTAATATTTATCTTGTAGATAAATATTCTACTAATTTAATAGATTTAATATTTAATTTAATTTAATACTTATCTTGAGAAGTATTATATTAATTTCATATTAAAATGATTAAGTTTGATATTAATTGAACTCTCTAAACTCTCCTATATAGAGAGAGTTTGGATCATTATTTTTGACAAACTTGAATTCAAGAGAAAGTTTTAGAGAGAAAATTTTTTGAAAAATTATTTCAAAAAATTTCTATAGATATTTTCCTCATTTACAACTAGGCCCAAAAGTTTCGAGAAATTACAAAATTGTTCCATTGGTAATTTTGTGGAACATTTTCTAATTTGAAGCAAGTTCACACATGATAGACGTGAGTTTAAGGATAGCGAAAAAAACTACTAGATCGAAGTGTTCATCCTAGATGAATCAAAAAAATATAATTTTGATTAAGTGTTTATTTTTTTATATTTCACAATCAAGTTCTTATTTTTGGAAAAATTTTGAAAACTCTAATTTTTCCCTTAAACTTATTTTTCATTGCCTTTTCCAAACCCATTTTTCAACAACTTAGTGGATATGCTTATTACCGTCCACTATCTCTAAATTATAAAGGGTTTAATTATTATATTGGGTCTTTGGTTAATTTCAATTTAAGTCCTAAATTCATTTTCTAATTAAAAATCTATAGCGATTGAACTTTACAATTAATCTCTGGGTCCAAATAAACCACAATTTTGGCCAAATTGGTCATCCAAATTTTAATTCACCTACATAATAACTCCGTAAATATATTTATTTAATATTTACAGATTCGATTTACAAAAAAAAAATCCTAAAACCGTGTTTTTCAACACCACTAAAAATTAGGTCATTATATTAATCTTTATCACTTGGCATTTAACACATTTAAACTTCATAAATCATAATTACACTTTAATATCAATAACATAAAGACATAAAGCAGATGCTCTGCTTTCTTCTGCCTTCCTAGCCTCTTCAAGATAGACAAGGCAGTTCATCTTCTAATGTTTGGTCTCACCACAACAGAAACACTTACTTTGCTTAGTAGGAGTAAGCGTTCAACCGAATCGAATGAAAAAAAGTTTGAGTTAATTGAGATTAACAAATCCTATTTTATAATTATAACTCGATTTAAAATTTTCTCAAATTAAGTCGAGTAAATCGAAATTTGAATCGAAATGATTATATTTGTTCAAGTTAAATTTTTTAAAAAATGACTTTGGTGTCTTTTATTTTTATGTAGTCTTTTTTGAAAATATTTTTCTTTAAAAATTTTAAAGATGATTATACAAAGAAAAATTGAGGTAAACAAGGGAACAAATAAAAGCAACTTATCAAGAAAAATGGGAGGATTTTGATTCTTGGGGTAAAGGGGGGAAATACAAAATTTTTAGGGGACTTTGATTTTTGGGGTAAAAGGGGTGGAAATAAAAATTTGTGGGAGATTTTGATTTTTGGGGGTGAATGAGGGGGGGAAAGTAAACAATTTTGAAGAGAAGAGGGGGTAAAGCGTTGGTGGGGCAAACCCAGGGCATAGTTTGGTATTTGTATTATTTGAATTATTCAAGTTAACTCGATTTGCTCGATTCAAATAATTCGATATTTAAAGTTCTTTTTCGATATTCTCGAGTCAAATCAAATTTTATTCACTTTTTTAGCAACCCCTGCTTTAGGCTTTAATGCAACATTTCCTTTGCTGGGGCTTTGCCTTGTCTCCTATTGCTTAATTTAAGCCCTACCCTTGCCACTCCAGACCATCAAAATGGGATTTGGGTCCAAACTTTTTCAATTACCTTCAACAATTTGCAACATCATGAATAATTATTGTAAAGTCTTACTAATTTCGTTCATATTACAATTATAGATCAAATGGCAAGTGCTATACGACAAAGATTTTGTATTAATTATGAAGTTGTAGATTTAATCAATGTTTTTCAATTAACTCATTCTTAATCATCCGAAATCTATTAACTAATCTCTTTTGAGTAATATGTAATAATATCAAATTAACATAAAATTATACATGCAATAATCTATTTGTTTGACCAAATATTGCAATTAACAATACTTAATTAATTTATAGCAACCATTTGATCAAGACTAAAATTTAAAAATTGTAAACTTACAAGAACAGAAAATGATTAAATTAAAGTAGATAAACTAAATACATAACTTATACATAATAGAAGGATTAATAGGTTAATTTAACCGTATTACATATCAGACGATGTAATGTAAATATCCAAATTTACAGGACAAGTTACATTCTAGTTTCTTTATGGTGGTGATTGAACGGTGATTCAATCACTTATTAAGACAAATGCTGTATCATATATGTAGCTACTAGTGCACATTCAGGCTAGTTGAAATATGCTGTCTCCAACAGTCTGGCCCTCTCACCAATAGTCGCGGCTTCCTGCCTGCCAGCCAGCTTATATCCTTCCTCCTGAACATTGACACGCCAAATCTCTAGTTTAAAATTTGCAAAATCTCCAGCCTGCCACTCAGCTTATAACCTCTCCATTTTTGTAAAAATTATTAGACGCTTATTTCCAACACATGGATATAATATGGAGTTATGATCGATGTATATCTTCTAAACACTTGGGGAAAAAAAAAAAAAAACTGACCATTATAACTTTGTCAAGACACATGCCACCTCTGACACTCTTGAGTCAAACCAAATTGATAATGTGTCAAGATAGAGTTATATAGACGAGACGAAAAAAATAATTTAAAACTGTAATTTCACATTATCTCTGTTGAAAAGGAAAATAACGAATAAGATTTTTTCTCTCGATTTTTAGTATTTTTAATTAAATTTGAATTTTTTAAGAAGAAAAAATCAAAAATTAAAAAAAATCTCATTTATCATTCTGCTATTAAAAATGGATAGAAATAACATGAAATCTTAATTTCATACCATCCATTCTCTATATAAACATATACTTACCAGCAGACGCCACAGGAAAGGAGCCCCTTCCCTCTTCGGTATCTGTTTCTCGATTGATTCAATTGCTACAATTCAAAAGCCAAAACCAATCACCATAAATAAAATTAAGTTTTGTTTACAAGTTCCAAAAAATTAGGCCTTATTTATCAGAATTTTAAAAATATTTTTCAAACTAAAAACAATAATAAACAAATAGCTTTTCAAACTAAACTAGCTTTATAATTTAGCTTAAAAACTCAAAACTTTAGCTTGTGATTTTTCAAAAGCTAATTTAGGCGATAAATTATAAATTTGACTTTCATTTATATTAATTATAGAAAAATAATATAATTCAAATAATTTATTTTTTGTATATATTTATATTATTTATTTAAAAGGTATTTAACATTTATATTTCATATTTACAAGGGGTTATCATAAATTATTTTACTATATTTATACCATAATATAAGTTGAATATCTATTAATACCAAAATAATAATAATTTAACATCGTAGTAATAATAACATGTGAAAATAATAATGCTTTCCATTTGAGTCAATTATAATTAATTATAATTTAAGTTTATATATTCCATGTATTACATATAATATTAATTACTTAATTATTTCTAATACTTTTATTATAGTTTAAATTTATATACTCTATATACCAAAATATTAACGAATTTAAATATCATTTAAATACATATTTCTATTTACAACATTATATTTAAAAATAGGCATTCTATCTTCTCAAAAACACTATTTGACAACAATAGTAAATACTATCAAACTTGTAGAAGCACTTTTCAACCTCAATCCCCCTTAGTATAACATTTTAGCAAGATTAGGTGTCGTACCTTTGGTAACTTGTCCAGTATTCAGCAACATGGTGTACCAGACTTCATTAAATACATCAAGCTGTTCATCAGATGCCCCAATAATCTGACATTCCAAAAAGAAGAATCACAATAATATTTACCAATTAATTGACAATGCAACCAAATTACCAATAGTTAATAGTATTACCTTAAAACTATAAGCATCAAAATTTGGACCGAGTATTTCGAGTGCTTGTTTTTCGTTACCTTGTCCATACTCGTACATGGCTTCGGCAAGCTAAGAACAAAATATGTATAGAGAGCAAGAGCGTGAGGTAAGAGTACTAAAGTTCAACTAAACCTACATTGTATCAGAGAGACAGGAAGCTTATAAAGTAACATAACAAACGTATAAATACAGTATTGGAATAATTCATTATATCAACAAAAGAATATGAATTATAAATGGCAAAGGAAGTAACGAATTAGAACAAACCAGCATTGCTCTTTGCATTATTTGTTGCTTCTTCTTGCTCATCTTGGAAAGTCTACAAAAAGAAATAAAAAGGCAATGAAGCAACCACATTTCAAAATGACAAAAAAAGAAAGAGAAATATCTTTCTAACCTGAACTTCAAGCCGTTAAGTAAATTTTCTGCTTTAGGAAGTTCCTCAGTAAAAGATAAGGCCCATAATATCAACAAATCAAGGTGCCACTCTATAAACCAGTTTGTCTGAACAATACAGGGAATACAAACATCATCAAACAACAGATTCATGCACACAACAGTATCAGGTTGAAGGGAAAGACCACTCTAGGACATTCTTGTGTCTGTCAGGAAGGAAGGAACTGCTTAATATATGTCAGTCAAGCACGCCCATTGATTAGCAGAGGGTAAGGACCAAAGAATCTCAGATTAGTAGAGATACCTCAAAATTGTAAGTATTTTTTATCCTTCATCCAAACTCGTTCTATATGTTTTTAGGGGTTTTCTCCTACATAAATCCTTGTCAAAGCAATAGAAGCAGCAATAAATCCAGGGCTAGTAATACACATAATCAAAAAACAATCTCACAGAAAATGAAAGTAGGTCTAAAAGATGTGCAAGTTCCACTTCACTAAGGAAAATAGCCTGTAACCCACATTATCATATATTAATGTTCTATGATGCCTATATGCACTCAAATTTCATAAATTACAACAAACCCAAATCCCATTTGAGATTTATTCAAGTGGCAGCCCAAAACCCAGGTAACGGAAAGTTAGCACGGCATGTAAATTATTCCAGATTCCAAACAAGCATGTGTGTGCATGTATGTGTAGTTCAATAGAATTTCCAACAATTCCTTTATGATGGCATAGAAGGCATTTATAAAAGTAGAGGCATTCATCAGAAAATTGAGAGTTTTCAAATATATCGGCGGACATTAAAACCATATAATTTCAATCCTAAACAGAAAAGTCATTAAAAAAAAAAGTAAATCATTTGAATAAACTCAACTCACTTGATCTGATAGAGATGCTGCCAAAACTTTCAAGCGATCCTCAAAGATATCTAGTTTTCCCCGTACAAAAACTCGCAATAACAGGCCCAAAGCATTTAGGTACACCTAAATGTGCAGGACAAGTAAAAACTTGTAATTTCAAATTGTGGATCATGTTGAAAAGATGACAAAAAGAAGAAAATACCTCTACAGCAATTGCATCAGTTCTTTCCAATTCTTTCCATATACGATGGTCATAAACTTCTCTGACCTTTGTAATTGGAGAATGACCTTCCAAATAACACACAGCCACATGCCACCAATTGTGGGTTAACCTAGATATTTCTCAAACTTTAATACTGAAAGAAGGAAAGAAATACAAGTATAAGGTAACACTCATTTAATGGCCTAAAAGGCATACATGAATGATGAACAAGAACTCCATGCATTTGAGCATTCTTCCATGAACTGAACTGCTTCTTTGTATTGACATTTATACTGAAGAACATGGCACAGCTGCTTAACAAAGCAAAAACTATGAGAATTCTCATAAAAATAAATATTTCTAGCAATAGTACATGTATGCATAATAATTGGTGGCAAATAAATCATTAGAATAATAATTAGCTAATCTTTAAGAATTATAGCTAATTAGCTAATCTTTCCTTACATGATTGAATAGCTAATCTTTAGGAATTATAGCTGATTTTTAGAGATTCTAATTAGAGATATCTCATAATAAATCATGTAAGGAAAAAATATCTCTAATTAGAATCTCTAAAAATCAGCTATAATTCCTAAAGATTAGCTATACAATGTTGTCAAATAAATCAAAGATTCTCAAAACTCCCCCTCAAGTTGGTGCATAGTTGTCTAACATTCCCAACTTAGAAAGAAGATTGTGGTAAGTCTTACAGCTAAGCCCTTTAGTAAAAACATCAGCCAACTATTTTTCGGATGCTAGATAAGATAGACTTAAGACACCATTGACTACTTTTTCCTTGATAAAATGGCGATTTATATCGATTTGTTTGGTCCTATTGTGCTGCACTAGATTTTGAACTATGCTGATGGTCACTTTGTTGTCACAGTACAAGGTTGATCCATTTTCGTTCAACAACTTTAGCTCTTCCAATACTTTTCGCAGCCATAAAAGCTCAAAAACACCTTGAGTCATGGCCTTATATTCAGCCTCTGCACTTGATCAAGCAACAACACTTTGTTTGTTGCTCCCACAAGAGTACAATAATCTGTTGTAAACCTTCTATCATCAAGAGAGCTAGCCATATATGCATCTGTAAATATTTCTATCTTAAGATGACTATTTTTGGAGAAGAGAATTACTTTACCCGATGTAGAGTTCAAAAAGCATAAAATTTGCAATACGATCATGCATAAACTGGGTTACCAAACTAACTACATAAGCTACATCAAGTCGAGTATGAGCGAGTTAAATCAATCATCCGACAAGTCTTTAATATCTCCCTTTATCTACCATTTCACCAATTTCAGCTTGTAATTTGTGATTACTTTTAATAGGTGGTTTTGCTGGTTTGCAACCAACATGTCAGTCTCTGTCAAAAGATCTAAGACACTTTCTTTGGGAAATAAAAATTCCCTCTTTCGATCTGGTCACTTCTATTGCAAAAAAATATTATAATTTTCCCAAGTCTTTGATTTCGAATTTCTGAACCAATTGTTTTTTAAGCCAGGTCATTTCTTCCTTGTCGTCTCCTGTCATAATTATATCATCAAGATAAATTATAAAACGAGTAGCTTTACCCTTCTGATGTTTTATAAAGAGGGTATGATTAGCATTACTTTGTCGATAGCCAAACGACACCATGACCTTACTAAATCTGTCAAACCTAGTTCTAGTGTCACGAGGCTAGATCTTTGGTCTCGCAATCCGTGCCACCTTAGGCAATACTTTCTTGCAATACCTAAGTCAACCTAACCACCACGATTGAGGATTCTCGAAAGAATTTCTCCAAGACACCAATTTGTATAGCGGAAGCAACTAGCCAAAAGAAGGCTCAAAAAACAACAGACACAAGAACAAGAACAAGAACACCAAGTATTTGAGTTAATGCTCTCAATTGTATTACTTTCTCTCAAATAATACAACGAATGAAATGAATTCCAATGGATGAGTGTGTGTTTTACAAATGAGGGGAGACTCCCTATTTATAGTTGAACTCCCCCACAACCAACGATCAAGATCAAGCTACATCGATGGATGAGATTAACCTATCCCTTAAATTATCGGATTTACAAGATTACAATGTCAATCTAATCTTATCTAACCCCAAAGATATGATTCTTCCTTATCTTCTAAGATTAGTTCTCATATTTGCCAAGATGCCTTAAGTTATCAAATCTTCATCATTGGGCCACCCAAGCTTCAATCTAATAGGCTTGACCAACAGCTCTCTGAATCGAACTAGCTCATGTAGGCTAAATGATCCCAATGTCAATGATAAACCTCCATGGGACTCATTGTGTGCATTGATCACGGGCTTTGAACTCTGGCCCGTGACACTAGGGGATTGCTTTAGTCCATATAAGGTCTTTTCAGTTTACACACCTTCCCTTGAGTATCTTTATCCTCGAATCCTGGAAGAACTTTCATAGACACTTCTTCTAGGTCTTCATATCAAAAGACATTTGTTTACATCAAACTACTATAAGTCCTAATCGTGTTTAATTTAGAAACCGGAGCAAATGTTTCTTAATAATTCACTCCTTATGTCTAAGTGAATCCTTGCGCTACTAATTTAGTTTTGAGTCTTTCAATTAAATCATCAACCTTATACTTGATAGTAAACAACCATTTGCAACCAACCATTTTTTGCCCCACAAGAGGATTAACCAATTCCCATGTTTTATTTTTCTGCTAAAACTCGCATTTCTTCTATCTTGGATTAGTGATAGATTCTCTTCAATCGTGTGAAACATACATAGAGAACAAGGACAAATAAAAAACTTTATAGGATGGGGATAAAGAATCATAAGAGACAAAGTCAGAGATAGGATGTAATGCAAGTTCTAACACCTTTTCATTGGGCTATTAATAATTCTAAATTAATAGCAATTTCAGATAAAGAAGACTCACCTGGCAGTGAAGAGTCAGGGCACATAGTAGATTGTATGATGACATCTTTCTTGTCTTTTCTAGTGTACATCCTTAAATCAAGTCTATGCAACAATCATTCACTAGTCTTCTCTTGAACCAAAATCTCTGGTAGAACTAAATTCTCCCTCGAAAGAGTAACAGAGCAATGTGTCATCTTTTCATTTTCAATAACCTCCTCCTGAAGAGATGGTTATGATGAAGAAAAGTAGGGTTCATCCTCGCAAAATGTTACATTCATACTTACATAATACTTTCTAGATAACAGATGATAACATTTGTAACCCTTTTATGTGGAAGAGTATCCAATGAAAACACATTTGACTGCTCAAAGATTTAGTTTGCTCCCATGTTGAAGATGGACAAATCAAACACAACCAAATACTTTCGATGAAACCGAGTAATCCGTCTTGCCATGTAAGATTTCTATGGGACCTTTAAAATCAATAACTCGAAGAGGCATCATATTAATGAGATAAGCAGCAACCAAAATCGCATCCCTCCAATAAGGCTTTTGGAGGCTTATAGTGAACATAAGTAATCTAACAACCTCCAAAATATGCCGATTTTTCCTTTCGACAATACCATTCTCAGCACTTGTATTGGAACAACTGGTCTAATGTAGAATCCTATATGATTTTAAATAACCATTAAAGTGATTCACTTTCATTATCAATTCGCAAAATCTTAACCTTAGCATCAAACTGAGTAGTAATCAATTTGTGAAAAGAACGGAAACACAAGAAAACATCACTTTTGGACTTTAATAAAAAAACTCATTTCATCCGAATGCAACAGTCAATAAATATAACAAACCAACGATTACCAGATAAAAAAGTAAGATGAGTAGGATCCCAAACATCAAAATGAATAATCTCAAAGGGAACAATATTTCTATTATTACGTAAAGGATAATTGTTTCTTGTATGCTTAGCAAACTCACATGCATCACAAACTAAAGAATACAACTAAGTTCTTGAGAACAAAGTAGGAAACATCTTGGCAAAAATAGTAAATGATTGATGTTCTAACCAACTATGCCATTAAATTATCTCCCGATTGACATCTTTATTCTCTTCAAATAAGACTTGAGACATACTAAACGATCGATCCAGAAGATATAAGTCATCACACAATCTACCATTGCCAATTATCTTCTCCGTCTGGATGCTATAGTGATAGTATTAATATATAAAAGGTTAATCATAAATTTAAGGACATGGAGAACAAAGGATAAAGTGATATTGGGAGTACAAATAATAGAACATGTTCCAAAGACAGAGATAAAGGAGCCATCAGCTATTCGCACACTATATTTAAATGGACTAGTATAGTTAAATAAGTTTTTATTTGACCTTGTCATATATCTATTCGCATCAAAATCAAATCCAACAATTCAAAAATAGATGGAGCATTTAAAATATTACTTGATTTCGCATATTATAAAACTTGATACCCAAGGTAAAGTCCAATTGAGATAAGATGTTGAAGATGTTAAATCTCGTCCGAGGTAAAACTCTCAACAGAAGTGATCTTCTCCTCAGTTGTCTCAGAGTTTGACAATTTTCCTGATATTTAATAATTACCCCCTCTACCACAACCTCGAGCGGGGCAATCATGTAACTTTCAGCACGAATCTTTAGTGTGTCGAGGCTTACCACAGTAGTCATATGTCAAGTGATCCTTATCAGACTTACCACCCGATGGACCATCTTAGTTAGCAATGAGGCCAACTTTCTCAATGGGTGAATTATAAAGCATAACAGTACATTGACTCTCCTCCTGTTGTACATAAGAATATGGCTCATGGAGAGAAAAGAACGAAGTTTTGCCAAACACTTGAACCCGAATCTAATCATACTCAGTATTCAACCTAACCAAGAAATCAAAAACTCGCTCCTCAATCATGTTCTAAATTTCTCAACATCATTGGCTCAAGTTGCCTGAAAATCTTGATAATAATCAAGTTCCTACCACAAGCCACTTAATTCAACAAAATATTGAGAAATCGTTAACTTCCCTTTTTTTGTACCATGGACTTTATTACGAATCTCAAATTTTTGCACACCATTCCCAATACAAAATAGGTGAGAGCAACAGCATTCCAAATCTTTTCCGCAGTATCAAGCAGTGAATATATTTTGAAAATATGAGGTTGCATAGAGTTGATAAGTCATGTCATAACAAGAGAGTTCGTTAAATCTCACTAGCTAAAAGTTGAGCTAGTGAGTTCAGGTTTCGATGTGATACCGGTGATGTATCCTTGCAATCCACGAGCTTGATAAACAACAAGCAAGACCCTGATTAAGAAGTTAATTACGATCTATCAAGCTTCACAGGACTTATTTGTAATGAGAGATTATCGGTTGGAATCACGAGCTTCTTGTCCTTTGACATATAGCTAAAAAAAACCAACTAATACCCCAAAAAATATGTTTGAAAATATTATAACAAAAACCACTCCAAAAAAACACAAAGAGATCCCACACAAAAAACTTAGTCGAAATACACCACCAATCAAAGAAGAACAACCGAAAAAGAGCAAAGAGTACTACAATGGCGTCAAAAAACACGACAGCGGGTGAAGGCCAAGTGCGGGGCGTGAGGCCCACTCACGGGTCTTCTAGTCACCAGACTCCGAGGTTTCCCCGACAAGTGGATTCCGACTCCAATGGTAAGGGTGGTGAGAGAAAATAAAGGCTAGGGTAAAAAGTGCCAATTTAGTGTTTTTAAAATTTTTGGGACAACTTTGAAAATAAAAATAAAAAACCCAAAAAACGAATAAAAAATATGATATCATGATGAAATTAGAGATGAATACTCTAATATATTAAGGAAAAACTCACTAAACAATTGTATATTTCTTCGATATATATACATGAAGCATTGAATCATGTAAGTAAAGAGTATCTCTAATTAAAATCTCTAAAAATCAACTATAATCCCTAATGATTAGCTATTCAATGCTATCAAATAAATCAAAGATTCTCAACAGCAATAATTTTGTCTTGTCATAAACAAGGATTGAATGCATTGGTGGCCAATCTTTCCCCATTTTGTTGTATAAATTAGTGAAAACAATCTTCAATAATTTACAACGGGGAGTCATTGTATATTCAACAATGAACCAATTGTGTTGAAAAAAAGAAAAAAAAAATGAACCACTTGACCATCCAATATCAAATTACATGGTAAAATATAATTTCATTCAGCTTATAAATTATATAATTGGGAACAACCACCTCAAATACATTAAGGGAAAGAATTTAAATGTGTAGTCACAACAATTAGGACTCACAGCATGTTGTGCCCAAAAGTCTTGATTGTTTATTTCAAATCCCCTTTTTGCAGCATCCTCTGCATCTGCCATTCGTCCAAGCTCTAATAATGGAAATGCAAGCATGCCATATATGAAATTTTCTTGTAGATTTTGAGGTAGAACCTATTAAGTATACAAACCATTACAGGAAGACGAGGAAATGCAAATCGAAAGTTCTCATGGGAAAACTGAAAGTTGTTTAGATAACAAGTCAATGTAACAAAAAATAGAGGAAACAATAATATTGTAGAAGTGAGACACATTAATCCAGGAATGCAACAGAAGAGCAACAAAATTGGTTAGGCAAAGCTACCAATTTCCCCACTCCTTTTAGAATTAGGAAAAATAATTCTTCACCAGATAGGAAGTCACCTGTTGAACAAGATCTAAAGATAAATCAGGTCGACCCATATAAAAGCATAGTATTTGAGCCCTCTTCAATGAAATAAGATCTCTCGGAAAATCTCTCAAGAGCTGCAACAAATGTGAAGGAATCAAAGACAATAAACAACATTAGAAGGAAAAAAATCAAGCCTAAATTTGGAGGAATCAACTAACTGAAATTAGAGCTCCGTATAAACGTGAAATATGTGAACCTTGCCACAACTATCATTGCATACAATTTCCACACGTTTCTTAACATTTAAACCATGGGACATTGGTGATCTGGTCTTATTTTATCATTTACTGATTAAGCCCTTAAATTTCGAATCGGGAAGGCCTTGTATCTGATCAATATGACAAAAATTGTTAAATTATCTGAAATGCTAATAACCGTAGAGGGTTCTTTTCTGATGGGGCAAACCAGTAAAACAAAACATCGCAAAGAGATGGTGGTGATTAAGGCTACAAGAGGCTGTCAGGGTAAGGGTGATTGCAGTATTTGCAGAGAAATAATTGTAAAGAGAACCAGAGAGCTCAAATTTGTCAAACTGCCAAACTATCTCAAATGAAAGCATTTGGATCTCTATTTATAAGCTCGTTAATAAAGTTACTAAGAGTGGTTACATAGAGAGTGGGAAGTTGACGGAGAACACTCATGCACAGTGCAAGATTAATTTACATAAAGAACTAAATTACATACAGTTATAAATTAATACAAGGGAATAAAATGCCTGAAAGACGGCTACTATACCTTGGAGTGTAAATCCACGGCAACATCATCATCTCTGTTCTGAGAAATCAAATAATTGACAGCTTCAAAAACGGCTTTCTCATAAGACGTGGCTTGCTCCTGCTCAAAGCAACAAAAAACCAAATTATAAAGATTTCCAGTATTCTTGTACTTTCAAAGGATAAACCATATATATAATGAGAGAAAATTACAATTCCAGCCTTGGCAGCTTCTATAAGTGAAGGAGCCTTTGAAGGGTCAGAGGAAGAGAGAAACTGGGCGGCCAAAATGTTGGCTAAAACGCAGTCTTTGTCATGAGCAGGAGCTTCTAAGATCACTTTCCTATTTCTTCCATTGGAAAGCACCTGCGACAATAAACTCTTACAAACTAGAACCAAGGATCTTCTCCAAAACAAAGAATTACCAATTCAAACAAACAAAACAGGCAATAAAAGATGGAGAAGAGCTAATACCTGGTGATAGTAAGCGTTGATTGCAGATATGCAAGAATCGGAAGAGGTTTTAACTTCATAACCCCATCTATCCAATTTCACTCCTCCCATTTTCAGGGAGAAAAAATAAGAAAAGAGGAGGAAAGGGCAGAGAGCATTTAACAAGGGATAACGGTGTATCGGGCAATCAAGAAACCTAGAGTTTAAAGAAAGCCGGTTATCTACAAAAGTTGGATTGAAATATGAGAATGGATACAATTATGAGAATCTTAAGAGATTCTGATGAAATTTTCTAAGCATCAAACATGCGAGAATATCCTCCTAATGTTTTCTTTTTACCCAAGACAGGACCTTGGGTTACCCAAAGTACTCCGAAAAACACACAAATCATAAATAAAACCCAGCCAAGACTAAATTGCCCCACAAAGCATGTAAAATCAGAACTTCCCAAATTAGCCAAAACTTTTAACACTTGAAAACAATATCAGGATAAAAAAAACAACCACCGGTTTCTTTTTGAGAGTCAAACAGAGATTTACACATATTTAAGGGTAAGCGTTTGATTGAATCGAGTTAAATCAAGTGAAAAAATTTTAAGTTAATTAAGTGTACTATTTTTAATTTATCATCTTAATTTAATTTGAATTTATTTTAATCGATTCGAGTGAAATAAAATTCGAATCGAGTGAAATTGTTTAAATTAAATTTTAAAAAAATTAAACATGTCAAATAAAAATATTGTTACAATATAATTAATTCAATATTAGAGCACATAAATTTAAAGTAATATATATTTGAAAAATTATATATTTTTTTAGAATTTTTTAAATTTTTTATAAATTTTTGAAATTTTTATAAATATTTTGAATTTTTTGTAATTTTTGTTGAGAGAGAGAGATCAATTTGCTTATTTTCAAAATTGATAGGAATCAAAAGAGTATTTACATCAATCTATTATTTAAATTATTCGAATTATTAGAATTGTGAAATTCAACTTAACTTAAACTCGAATCGAGTTATTCAAGTTGACTCGAATAATTTGAATAACTTGATTCGATTAACTCAAAATTCGAAAAAAAAATTTTAATTTTTCAAATCTAATCGAGTTTTGCTCACCCCTACAGATATCTATACTTCCCCCATCCTCAAACTTACATCTCAATCCAGGGCCTCTGCCTATCGTCGATCAACTTCCATTGTCGTGTTTACAAAATTGGGCACTTCGTTCATCAAGTAAATTTGTTTCATCTGTTTTATCCCTTTAGTTGCTAACAAATGAGCTACTCTATTAGCCGATCTAGATGCAAGCATGAAAATATAGGTCTGAAATTCCTTACTTAAGCTTTTCACATATTCTATATAGGTTGAGATCTCAAATCAATCTTCCTTGTCCCTTTGTGCCTTTTTCACTACAGTCAGTGAATTTCCTTCGACCTCCATCCTTCTTATGCCCAAATCGAAACTTGTTTCATTACTTGGATACAAGCCACCGCTCCAGTCGCAAATGCCAAAGGTATGTTCTCGTGAAGCACTATTTTCAAGGCTATCACCTGTCCTAGTAAATCCCTAATAACAATACCAGAACATGACCTCTTTTCTTGTTTTTTATATACAACATCAAAATTTTACTTGACACATGAATACCTCGACACCTTCCATCGCTCCATGGTTCCTCATTTCTTAGGTATAGTTCAACCCAGATCATCCAACTCCTTAAGGTAGTTTTTGATAAAGTTTGTAGTGAGTAATCCATCTTTTTTCTCACTTTCATACACCCACTTGTTTCTGTTCGTCCAGATTTCCCATAAAGCAAATGTAAATAATCTATATTGATTTTGTTAATTTTGTTAAAAAATGTAGGCAATCCATTCCCTATTTCCCATGTTTGCAACATTTTGAGGCCATATAAAGTTCAAGTTGTCCCAAACCTCTTTTGTGATTCAACAATCACACATCACATGTGTTGTTGTTTTTGCTTCCTCTTCGCATCTAGGACAAATTGTCATTCTAATCAGTCTTTTGTGATGTAGATTATTGAGAGTAAGAAGAAAATTACAAACTATTCACCATATTGCAATTTTTATTTTTGGTGGCAGATTTATTTCTTGTAAAGGCTCCCTTCTGAATTTTGATTGTGTCTAGCAATAGGATTTTTTATTCCTTATATTAAGAGCTTGTACCTACTACGAACGAAGTACTCATCCAATGCTTCACCTCTCCATGCCCTATGATCCTCACTTAGGCATTGTGACAAGGGAATATTGAGAATTCTTTGTAAGCCCTCAAATTGGGCCTAGACATTATGCCCAATCTGAGATATCACATAGGCCATGGAGATGGCCAAAATGCAAGTTGAAATAAACAAATTTAATTTTGAAAATGCATACTTGATATTTCCTTAGAATTCATTTGTAAAATGTTGTAATTATTTTAAATTCTACGTTTGATTAAACGAGTTTGTGGAAAGCGGATTTTATTAAGAAAATGATAACACATTTTGTCCTTATTAAAACACATGCAAAACATTTAATTATCCATAAGTTTTAAGATAAAACATCCATGGAACAGTTCAATAATAAACCATAAAATAAATTCCAAAATAAAAGTTAAAAATCCATGAAAGTCCCAAAATTATAAAATCGTCCATAGCAAAAAAAAACCATTTATTTTCGAGAGCCTCTCCGACAACCGAATTCGAGTCTTAGCCACGAGGATTTTTTGAAACACAAGTAATGTGGGTGAGCTTTTGAAGGCTCAGTGTGAGATCACCACATTATACAAATATTTGCATATATATCGACATACATATAACAATCACTATATAATCATACATCATCAAGATCATGGAATTTATCACTAAACTATGCATGAACATATCGATGCATGTTTTATTAAAATTCCTACCCATATCCACTACACACCAATATCAAGTTTCCTAAAACTCGTCCATCCAAAACACCATTTGTGGACACGTCCCCACTAATTTGCAGATAAATTGCCACTAATAATACTGATGTGGACAAGCCACCACTAATGTGCAAATTTACTGTCACTAATTTAATATGTGGACAAGCCACCATTGATTTGCAGATATACTGCTACTGCTTCCACCTTTCACAAAATCTCACCCCATGCATGTGATATGACGATTTCACTTATAACACATATAGATCACACTTATGCATGTAAATATGCTTTTTCACATTAGATCATAGATCCTGATTTATTACACACATATATATACACATATATCTAACATATTTAAATCATCACATATAACACATGATCCATATATCACATATCATGAGTGTACGAGCCCAAATTCATCCTATCCTAAATAAATAAATAACCTAGATCATAATAAAAAAATTAAAGTCCATTAAAAGTCCAAGTTACAAATATAAATAAATAATAAAAAACCTAAATAACCCAAAGCCCAACTAACCTAAATACTCATACCTAATTTCAAGCCCAAATATACCAGCCCATGATCTAAGTTTGCATCAAAAACCTTGAGCAGAACCATAGGAGCTCGGCGTCGCTGCCTCATCCACAATGCTCTTTCCATGTTCACACCAACCCTCTGCCACGTTCGCACGAGGCGTCTTCTAGATTTGCCGTACTTGCAGAACAGAAAGGATAGAGAAATTAAAAAGAAAAAAATGTTCAAAAATTATGTAAATCGTTGCTATAAAATGGCACGAATCCATTCTGTATTTTTTTACACATACTTGGAAATCAAAAGCGAAAAAAAGAATTCAAGGTATATTTTTTAAACAAAAATATATATAATAATTATAAAATAGATTTAGGGTTTTTCTTTACCTGACCATTCGTCTTCCTCCACCGTGAGCGGATGAGGACGCTATCCCCAATGATGAATGGCCTTCTTCTGATGTGAGAAAACATTAGGTCCTTTCGGACTCTTTCGAATGTCATTGGAGGGGGAGTTTTTCTTCTTCTTTTTTCGAAGAAACCTAAAGGGTTTCTTGTTTCTTTTAGGTTTTTTAGAAGGTTTTTTGAAAATACTATTCCAGATCTGGGTTCTGGGAACCAAAAGGATCAAAGGGGCTCCGTTTCATGAACTTTCGACCACTGTAGGTGACAATCACTGTCGCTGATGATCGATGGCCCACGGTGGAGGGTCAATGAACCCTATGACCGGCCAAGGGCCACTTGAGAGAAAAAAAAAAAGGGAAAATAAATGTTTTTTTAGAGAAAGGGGAAAATGATTTTTTTTAATTTTTTAATTTATATAGGGCTAAGGGAATGACCTCGTTTTGGCCTAATTTTATAGCCTTCAAAACGACGTCGTTTTGAGTCCAAACCCAAGACTCGACTCGGATCCCGTTTGAGATCTGTGTGTTTTCGTAAAAGGGGATATTTGTTGTTTTAGCTCTTCCGCATTTTTTTAATTCCTTTTTTTAATTTTAAATCATTTTAATTTTTGCCTTTTGATTTTATTTCTTTAGCGTTTTGGTCCTTTGACTAGTAGTTGACTCCTTAGGGGTGACACGTGCATTAGGATTGGGATAATATCCCTTTCAGTCCCCGAGAAGTTTTCATGTGTTACAATTTAACCCCTATCTCATTTTTTTATTTTTTATTTTTGCATTAATTTTATTTAGTTTTCGATTTAATCGTTCAATATTCTTCTCTTATTTTTTTAATTTTATTCTGCTTTTCAATTTAGTCCTTTTTATATATATTTTTTATTTTGTTTTATTCCTTTTTATTTTTGCTTATTTATCTTTTTATGCTTATTTTTATTTTATTTTCTAGTATATTTAATTTATTATATTTATATTTTGTTATTTTACATTATGCAATTTAATTATTTATATTTGTTTTACTTTAGCATTCATGTTTTATTTTATTTTATTGCTATGCCGTTTTATCATATATTTTTTCATTAGTATCTTATTTTTACTATCATTTTGTTTATTACATTGTTATGTCATAATGTATTTTATTTTTTTATGTGATTATTTCATTTATTTTTGTTATTATTATATTGTATGTTATATTTACCTATCTTCATCCATTTTTTGTATAGTGAACAAATAAATTAATCGCATCTCACATTAAAATGTCGTATTCGATTCTCGCGTAATGTATAAGCAAGTTTTAAAATCGAGTCAATATCCTTTATTTAGGGAATTTGAAAGAATTGTATCTCAACTCACGAGATATGGTTTTATCATTGAACCTATATAATTGGATACCCTATTCAAAATTAAAACATGTAATATTTAATTAACCGATAAATGATTTTTATTTTCAAGAACCCGAGATGTTGTGCCCTAACTTACGAGACACGACTTTCTTTCTCAATTAACTCGAAATAAAAGATCGTTTTTCGTGAGATTTAATTTGCAAATGACATCAAATCGTACCATTTACATGTTTAAGGATCGCATTTTAAATTTTCCTTGAGTTCTCGATTTTCAACATTAAGAAATTCAATAATCAACTAGGTATCAATTTTGGGCGTGTGAGGGTGCTAATCCTTCCTCATGCGTAACCGACTCCCGAACTAGTTTTTGATTTTGAAGACCAAAACCATCATTTTTAATAATTTTTAAATATTTTACGAGGTGATCCAATCACACCAAATTCAAAAAGATTGGTGGCGACTCCATTTTCGATTTTTATCTTTAAAATAAAATTTGAGACTTTTAAAAAAACGGTTTTGATAGCTTGACGACTCCACTGAGGACTAATAAGAGAGTCAAGCAGCGAGTTGATTATTTTGGTCTTTTTGTTGAAAATTGAAAATTCGGTTTAAATTAATTTGCGATCATTTGCATTTCATCCTCCATGTGCTTTATTAATAATGTTTGTGTTAATATTACTAAGACATATGATTATTTTTCACATGCATTGCATAACTACACCTTTTAAGTGGATCTGAAAATCTACTCCTTCGTGAGGTCTTCATCTCCGTGCAGGATAGTGGACCGCTTTTGGGATATATTCGTACCAATGTTTTCGTGAAGTTTTCATTTCCGTGCCAACATATGGGAAATGTATCCCCCTGAACTGAACTCGATCCATATGAGCCTATAATGGGTGAGGATTGAGGAATTTGTCAATTCAGATACCCTTACTTTAGAACTCAAACCTCACGTAATAGACCCTAGGAGCTTACCCTAGGTAGAACTATGCCAAACTTTAGTGGTTACCAAAATAAATTGTAAAGGAGAGGTGCTTATGTTCTTTGTTCTATGCTTTAATTGCAATCTTTTACCAAGTTTTATGCCTATATTGATCGTACTGACTTGGCTTATTTTGTTTTGGTTGCATTACATCCTTATATTAGGAAAGATATTGATTCAAGCTCGATTACTAGTAGAGAATTGATCATGGAAATGGGGTATCTTGATAAGGTAGAGGACAATGTGGCCGTGCATATATGGTCAGAGGAAAAACACCACGAGAAGGGTGATAGCCTATCGGAAGGGCATGTATCAGAGTTTTGGGATTACACTCGAATAAAGTGACGCAAAATAGTTTGCAAGAGTTGAAAGAAATATGGAATTAGTGGGACGATGAAATGAAGCATATATTCTATTGTGAATATGAGGATTTACCTTATGTACTCGAGGTTAAAGTGGATAAACATCTTTTTCGAGCCCTCACACAACATTGGAATCTAGCTTATAGTTGCTTCACTTTAAAAAACATGGACATGGTGCCCACAGTAAAAGAATACACCGCATTGCTCCAGTGCCCAAAGATTTAGGTTGATAAGGTCTATTCTAGAGTTGCCAGTGTCCCAACTTTTCTCAAGAGATTGATGAACATAACTGGATGAGTGAGAAATGGGTTGCAGCCCAAATTAAGGTAAAAGGGGATAATAAGTGAATTACTTGGTACACTCGGACGCAAGAAAAAAGGTAGACATGTTCGCCTTAAGAATGTATGGGTTAGTCATCTTTCCTAAGGCATTGGGGCACATACAGGATGCAATCACTGATTATTCGATCGACTTAAAAAGAGGGTCACGCCAATTCCAATAATTTTAGCTAAGACTTTTAGGTCGTTAAATGTGTATCGATGAGAGGGTGAAGGGAGATTCATCGGTTATGCACAACTCTTGATGGTTTGGTTCCATAGCCATTTTTTGAAGGTGGAGAAGATCTCTTATCGGGTATTTTTCGAGAATTACTACCCATTAAAGGAATTTGTGACTATGCAAAGACAAGAAAATATCTCCGAGGAGAAATGGATAACAATCCTTCAAAGTCTCCAAGATGAAGATGTCGAATGACGAACACCTTGGTTGATTCTTGATGAAATCCTTTATCGATACAGAAATTCTGCTTGGGTTCCCTTGTTTGAGATTTGGGGAGCTGTAGGATACGCCCATTTGCTTGTGCTAAGGCAGTATAGATCAAGACAGTTCATTCCAGCGACGTGTGGTTTGGCCTAATGCGAGTTTATATACAAAGGTGACAATATAAGAAGAAGGTCCGAGAAATATCGAATGCATGGAACCAGGTTAATAGGATGAAGAAATTTGTTATAAATCCCATGATAACCTCGGAATATGATTGGTGGAGGAATAAGAGAATTAATGACAACATTCCCGTGCCAAATCCAAAAAATATCCAGCTAATAAAGGAGCATTTGCATGTAGTCCCATCAGAATTAGATATCATAAAACAAGACTTTGAAAAGAAGAGTTCTGAATTGGAGAAAAAGATAGAGATTGATAGTACTAAAAAGAACAATTGTTTTCTCTCTACTTATTAGTTAAGTTGTTCCCATTTAGTCATCCTTAGAACATATTTTAGCACTTTTTAGTTTAGTTTATTGCATTTTTTAACTCAATGAACCTTAGCCTAGTTGCCCTTAATTTTGTCATATTTTGGTATTAGTGTCGCTGCATGAGTATTTTCGAATTGCGTCTAAGATTGTCCTCGCATCTGACAGCTATCCGGATAAGAACATAAAAGCGTGAGCTGTCCAGTCTGGTATAACCAACTGGTACAACCATAGACAACTCAATTTTGATGAAAGGACACTTGCACAATTTGGCTGAATATAAATGCTCAATAGGAAAGAGAAAAAGCGGGTCTTTTGGTGAATTTTCTTCTTCAACCTAGCTTTTGAAGCTTGCGGCTATGGAGACTTAAACCTCTCATGGGCGAACCAATGTGGTAAGGATACAGAACTGCTCCTAACGAGGAGTCCTAAGTGCGACACAAGAAGGAAATCGAAAGATCAAGTCGAGTTCTTCTAGGAATAGTATTCTCTACTTTCTTCTTTTACATTTCTTTTTTAAAACACTGGTGATTACTGTTTATTTCATGCTTGTATGGAAGTACACATGTAGACTAAATGTTATTTTATTCAATCTTGCTTCTACTGTTTAATCTTTGGGTTTGAATTTTTTACCACAGAAGTGTTATTGCAGTCACTGTCACTGAAAGGTGCAATGACAATTTAAACTAACAAGTAAGACAACAGAAGTTGCTTGGGGATTAGATGAATTTGATCCACTTGTTCTTAACTGTGTTGCATTGCCATCATTGAAAGGTGTGGTTAATGTGCATGTTTAAGTCTTAGATCGAATAGAAAAATCAAGTTGGGTAAGATATTCATTGCACTTTATTGCAGCGACAATCACCTATCCTATAAAACCTTGTGAGCCGCATTAGTATTCTGCTGAACATTCACATTGGGGACCCCAATTTATTATTATCACAGTTCATTTTTAATTTCACTTTATTGCTTTGACAACCACTCTCACAATTTATCGCATTTCACTTACTCATTTCACTGACATTAATAGACAAAAGACAACCATCCTCGTGGGATCAATATCCGACAGATTCACATCTGTCTACTATACTTGCATTGACAGTGTACGCTTGCACATTATTACTGTGATGCTAACAGCTGATTAAGTTTTATCCCCGTTACCGAGGATGGAGTTTGTTTGATGTTTATTTTTGTTGTTGTAGTTAATTTTTATTATGTAATCTTTAGTTGTTACTAACTTGTTTTCTTTTTGTCGCTACTTGAACATTTTATTTTAGGTGTTTTATGACCCGAAGTAATTTTGAACCTATTGTTGATTTTGATTCAAAAATTGAAAGAATCATTCGAAGGAGACTTCACGAACAAAGAACTATGGCTTTACGAAGAAGCAATGCAACCTTACCCCCTATACCGCTACAAAATGCTAAAGACCCATTGCTGCCGCAAGAAGATCAAATACAAAATAGGACTATATGAGATTTTGTAGTACCCGTTTTGGATGATTTACAACCGAGAGTTGTTAGGCCAGCAATTCAAGCTGGGAACTTTGAACTCAAGCTAGTAATGTTTCAAATGTTAAATTCTAATGGGAAATATGTTGGGCTACCACATGAAGATGCACGAGAGCATCTTAAATCATTCTTGTCGATTTGTGCTTCCTTTAGTCAATAAGGCGTTCCTGATGATGCTTTGAAAATGCAGTTATTTCCTTATTCGTTACAAGGAAGAGCTCGTACCTAGTTCCTTGGGCTACCTGCAGGCTCAATTACTTCGTGGAATGTACTTTTAACACAATTTTTTTTTCGCTTTAATATACCAACAATGAATGCTCATTTCTGAAATGATATTACAGCTTATCATCAGGTGGACGATGAGAATCTTCACACTACATGGGAATGTTATAAATCTTTGCTTCAACGTTGCCTCATGCATGACATTCAACAAGAAACATAGATTAAGATTTTCTACAATGAGCTAAATTTACAAAAGAGGAATCTTGTCGACGCATCAGCCAATGGATCTTTGCTGGATTGTACTTATGATGAAGCTATTCGAATTCTTGAGAGAATTGCTCAGAATGACTATTAATACCCTATTTCTAGAGCTGCATAAGCGAAAGCTACCTCGAGAGTTATTGTATTGGATGTAATATCTACACTTAGTGCTTAAGTTTCTTCTCTCACGAATATGATAAAAAATATGAAAGGGACTATTGACGTTACACCTATACAAGTCGCTCAACAAGTTGATGTTCCTACATTTTGTTGTGAAATTTGCGGTGACAACCATAGCAATGAAGATTTGTCCACAACATGCAGAGAATGCTTTCCATGTCAATAATATCCATAACAATTCTTATGGCAAGTCTTATAATAATTCTGCACGCAATCAACAGTCTTAGGGAACTCAGAATGCTGAAAAAATGTTGCGACATTTTGATATGGGGATTCGTTTAATCAAGGCAATTATAACCCAAGACAAGGAAATTACAGTCAACAACAGCAGAAATGCAATCAGCATACTCAGATGTATCCACAACAAAACTTGTGTATGATATGACTTTACTAGCAACAATGGAATTCATGGCTATATTAAAGAGTTAACGATACCCTCTCATTGGCATTGTATGGATTGATAAAGATGGAACGTGGTCACGGGTTGCTAGTTCTCGAACGAGCAATTTATCACAATCATTTCTTGAAAGTGTTCATATTAATCATTAAGAAGACACAATGGTAACAATGACATAAAATAGAATTGTATTGAGTGAACAGATTTAACTCAAATAAATCAAGGGTATCATATGAGGGTAACATACACATGATGAGGTCATTGGCCGAAACAGTTGAATGAATTACTTTCGCAAAGAGTATACAATAAGGAGTTTTCAATCATGGTACTTTTAAACAAACTTCATGTAAGTAAATTGCGAATTATCGAAATGATGCTTCTGAACATAATTGTAATTACTACAGCTTAATTGTATATGTCCAATTAATCCTTCTACTAGCTCAACAAAAGCTCGATCGGACTGCATTTGAATCAGAAGAAAATTCTACGACTTTAGAAATAATTTAATTGATTCGATTATTCAACGTGAAATTAAATTGGGCGGTCGTGAGAATTGTTCAACTAGAGAATTTGATTAAAGAATTTTCTTGAAAAATTAATTTTAGAAAATCTCAGTGATTTTTGAGAAAATTAATTTTGATCAAGAAAAATTAAATTAATCAAATTAATTAAAATAAATATGATATTTTTGGAAATTAATTTTGAAGTCAGACAATTGGTCTAATGGGTAATTGAACTTGAAAAATTAGATTTGAGATTGAAAACTGGAATCGAGAACCAAAAATAAAAAATCGAAACCGAGATCAAGACCCAAAATTGGTCGAACCGAGTCTTGTATGTGAATCCGGATCGACAGTCCAACCGATGGTTAAACCGAACTGATCGGGCCGTCATTTGCCCTGACCGAACCAGCTCAAGGTGTTGTGAGGCTGTCGTGCCTGCGATGACACCACCGAGCATGATGGTGCCTACGGTTGCGACAATAGCATTCCAGTGGTCGGTGGTGGTGGTTCGGCGATTGAGTAGTGAAAGAATCACACTCCTATTGGGACCCTACTGGATTATTTGATTTCAAGTTAACTATTCCAAAATTAATATTATTTTAATAAATTTAATACTTATTTTGATAGTATAAATTAATTTAATATTTATCTTGTAGATAAATATTCTACTAATTTAATAGATTTAATATTTAATTTAATTTAATACTTATCTTGAGAAGTATTATATTAATTTCATATTAAAATGATTAAGTTTGATATTAATTGAACTCTCTAAACTCTCCTATATAGAGAGAGTTTGGATCATTATTTTTGACAAACTTGAATTCAAGAGAAAGTTTTAGAGAGAAAATTTTTTGAAAAATTATTTCAAAAAATTTCTATAGATATTTTCCTCATTTACAACTAGGCCCAAAAGTTTCGAGAAATTACAAAATTGTTCCATTGGTAATTTTGTGGAACATTTTCTAATTTGAAGCAAGTTCACACATGATAGACGTGAGTTTAAGGATAGCGAAAAAAACTACTAGATCGAAGTGTTCATCCTAGATGAATCAAAAAAATATAATTTTGATTAAGTGTTTATTTTTTTATATTTCACAATCAAGTTCTTATTTTTGGAAAAATTTTGAAAACTCTAATTTTTCCCTTAAACTTATTTTTCATTGCCTTTTCCAAACCCATTTTTCAACAACTTAGTGGATATGCTTATTACCGTCCACTATCTCTAAATTATAAAGGGTTTAATTATTATATTGGGTCTTTGGTTAATTTCAATTTAAGTCCTAAATTCATTTTCTAATTAAAAATCTATAGCGATTGAACTTTACAATTAATCTCTGGGTCCAAATAAACCACAATTTTGGCCAAATTGGTCATCCAAATTTTAATTCACCTACATAATAACTCCGTAAATATATTTATTTAATATTTACAGATTCGATTTACAAAAAAAAAATCCTAAAACCGTGTTTTTCAACACCACTAAAAATTAGGTAATTATATTAATCTTTATCACTTGGCATTTAACACATTTAAACTTCATAAATCATAATTACACTTTAATATCAATAACATAAAGACATAAAGCAGATGCTCTGCTTTCTTCTGCCTTCCTAGCCTCTTCAAGATAGACAAGGCAGTTCATCTTCTAATGTTTGGTCTCACCACAACAGAAACACTTACTTTGCTTAGTAGGAGTAAGCGTTCAACCGAATCGAATGAAAAAAAGTTTGAGTTAATTGAGATTAACAAATCCTATTTTATAATTATAACTCGATTTAAAATTTTCTCAAATTAAGTCGAGTAAATCGAAATTTGAATCGAAATGATTATATTTGTTCAAGTTAAATTTTTTAAAAAATGACTTTGGTGTCTTTTATTTTTATGTAGTCTTTTTTGAAAATATTTTTCTTTAAAAATTTTAAAGATGATTATACAAAGAAAAATTGAGGTAAACAAGGGAACAAATAAAAGCAACTTATCAAGAAAAATGGGAGGATTTTGATTCTTGGGGTAAAGGGGGGAAATACAAAATTTTTAGGGGACTTTGATTTTTGGGGTAAAAGGGGTGGAAATAAAAATTTGTGGGAGATTTTGATTTTTGGGGGTGAATGAGGGGGGGAAAGTAAACAATTTTGAAGAGAAGAGGGGGTAAAGCGTTGGTGGGGCAAACCCAGGGCATAGTTTGGTATTTGTATTATTTGAATTATTCAAGTTAACTCGATTTGCTCGATTCAAATAATTCGATATTTAAAGTTCTTTTTCGATATTCTCGAGTCAAATCAAATTTTATTCACTTTTTTAGCAACCCCTGCTTTAGGCTTTAATGCAACATTTCCTTTGCTGGGGCTTTGCCTTGTCTCCTATTGCTTAATTTAAGCCCTACCCTTGCCACTCCAGACCATCAAAATGGGATTTGGGTCCAAACTTTTTCAATTACCTTCAACAATTTGCAACATCATGAATAATTATTGTAAAGTCTTACTAATTTCGTTCATATTACAATTATAGATCAAATGGCAAGTGCTATACGACAAAGATTTTGTATTAATTATGAAGTTGTAGATTTAATCAATGTTTTTCAATTAACTCATTCTTAATCATCCGAAATCTATTAACTAATCTCTTTTGAGTAATATGTAATAATATCAAATTAACATAAAATTATACATGCAATAATCTATTTGTTTGACCAAATATTGCAATTAACAATACTTAATTAATTTATAGCAACCATTTGATCAAGACTAAAATTTAAAAATTGTAAACTTACAAGAACAGAAAATGATTAAATTAAAGTAGATAAACTAAATACATAACTTATACATAATAGAAGGATTAATAGGTTAATTTAACCGTATTACATATCAGACGATGTAATGTAAATATCCAAATTTACAGGACAAGTTACATTCTAGTTTCTTTATGGTGGTGATTGAACGGTGATTCAATCACTTATTAAGACAAATGCTGTATCATATATGTAGCTACTAGTGCACATTCAGGCTAGTTGAAATATGCTGTCTCCAACAGTCTGGCCCTCTCACCAATAGTCGCGGCTTCCTGCCTGCCAGCCAGCTTATATCCTTCCTCCTGAACATTGACACGCCAAATCTCTAGTTTAAAATTTGCAAAATCTCCAGCCTGCCACTCAGCTTATAACCTCTCCATTTTTGTAAAAATTATTAGACGCTTATTTCCAACACATGGATATAATATGGAGTTATGATCGATGTATATCTTCTAAACACTTGGGGAAAAAAAAAAAAAAACTGACCATTATAACTTTGTCAAGACACATGCCACCTCTGACACTCTTGAGTCAAACCAAATTGATAATGTGTCAAGATAGAGTTATATAGACGAGACGAAAAAAATAATTTAAAACTGTAATTTCACATTATCTCTGTTGAAAAGGAAAATAACGAATAAGATTTTTTCTCTCGATTTTTAGTATTTTTAATTAAATTTGAATTTTTTAGGAAGAAAAAATCAAAAATTAAAAAAAATCTCATTTATCATTCTGCTATTAAAAATGGATAGAAATAACATGAAATCTTAATTTCATACCATCCATTCTCTATATAAACATATACTTACCAGCAGACGCCACAGGAAAGGAGCCCCTTCCCTCTTCGGTATCTGTTTCTCGATTGATTCAATTGCTACAATTCAAAAGCCAAAACCAATCACCATAAATAAAATTAAGTTTTGTTTACAAGTTCCAAAAAATTAGGCCTTATTTATCAGAATTTTAAAAATATTTTTCAAACTAAAAACAATAATAAACAAATAGCTTTTCAAACTAAACTAGCTTTATAATTTAGCTTAAAAACTCAAAACTTTAGCTTGTGATTTTTCAAAAGCTAATTTAGGCGATAAATTATAAATTTGACTTTCATTTATATTAATTATAGAAAAATAATATAATTCAAATAATTTATTTTTTGTATATATTTATATTATTTATTTAAAAGGTATTTAACATTTATATTTCATATTTACAAGGGGTTATCATAAATTATTTTACTATATTTATACCATAATATAAGTTGAATATCTATTAATACCAAAATAATAATAATTTAACATCGTAGTAATAATAACATGTGAAAATAATAATGCTTTCCATTTGAGTCAATTATAATTAATTATAATTTAAGTTTATATATTCCATGTATTACATATAATATTAATTACTTAATTATTTCTAATACTTTTATTATAGTTTAAATTTATATACTCTATATACCAAAATATTAACGAATTTAAATATCATTTAAATACATATTTCTATTTACAACATTATATTTAAAAATAGGCATTCTATCTTCTCAAAAACACTATTTGACAACAATAGTAAATACTATCAAACTTGTAGAAGCACTTTTCAACCTCAATCCCCCTTAGTATAACATTTTAGCAAGATTAGGTGTCGTACCTTTGGTAACTTGTCCAGTATTCAGCAACATGGTGTACCAGACTTCATTAAATACATCAAGCTGTTCATCAGATGCCCCAATAATCTGACATTCCAAAAAGAAGAATCACAATAATATTTACCAATTAATTGACAATGCAACCAAATTACCAATAGTTAATAGTATTACCTTAAAACTATAAGCATCAAAATTTGGACCGAGTATTTCGAGTGCTTGTTTTTCGTTACCTTGTCCATACTCGTACATGGCTTCGGCAAGCTAAGAACAAAATATGTATAGAGAGCAAGAGCGTGAGGTAAGAGTACTAAAGTTCAACTAAACCTACATTGTATCAGAGAGACAGGAAGCTTATAAAGTAACATAACAAACGTATAAATACAGTATTGGAATAATTCATTATATCAACAAAAGAATATGAATTATAAATGGCAAAGGAAGTAACGAATTAGAACAAACCAGCATTGCTCTTTGCATTATTTGTTGCTTCTTCTTGCTCATCTTGGAAAGTCTACAAAAAGAAATAAAAAGGCAATGAAGCAACCACATTTCAAAATGACAAAAAAAGAAAGAGAAATATCTTTCTAACCTGAACTTCAAGCCGTTAAGTAAATTTTCTGCTTTAGGAAGTTCCTCAGTAAAAGATAAGGCCCATAATATCAACAAATCAAGGTGCCACTCTATAAACCAGTTTGTCTGAACAATACAGGGAATACAAACATCATCAAACAACAGATTCATGCACACAACAGTATCAGGTTGAAGGGAAAGACCACTCTAGGACATTCTTGTGTCTGTCAGGAAGGAAGGAACTGCTTAATATATGTCAGTCAAGCACGCCCATTGATTAGCAGAGGGTAAGGACCAAAGAATCTCAGATTAGTAGAGATACCTCAAAATTGTAAGTATTTTTTATCCTTCATCCAAACTCGTTCTATATGTTTTTAGGGGTTTTCTCCTACATAAATCCTTGTCAAAGCAATAGAAGCAGCAATAAATCCAGGGCTAGTAATACACATAATCAAAAAACAATCTCACAGAAAATGAAAGTAGGTCTAAAAGATGTGCAAGTTCCACTTCACTAAGGAAAATAGCCTGTAACCCACATTATCATATATTAATGTTCTATGATGCCTATATGCACTCAAATTTCATAAATTACAACAAACCCAAATCCCATTTGAGATTTATTCAAGTGGCAGCCCAAAACCCAGGTAACGGAAAGTTAGCACGGCATGTAAATTATTCCAGATTCCAAACAAGCATGTGTGTGCATGTATGTGTAGTTCAATAGAATTTCCAACAATTCCTTTATGATGGCATAGAAGGCATTTATAAAAGTAGAGGCATTCATCAGAAAATTGAGAGTTTTCAAATATATCGGCGGACATTAAAACCATATAATTTCAATCCTAAACAGAAAAGTCATTAAAAAAAAAAGTAAATCATTTGAATAAACTCAACTCACTTGATCTGATAGAGATGCTGCCAAAACTTTCAAGCGATCCTCAAAGATATCTAGTTTTCCCCGTACAAAAACTCGCAATAACAGGCCCAAAGCATTTAGGTACACCTAAATGTGCAGGACAAGTAAAAACTTGTAATTTCAAATTGTGGATCATGTTGAAAAGATGACAAAAAGAAGAAAATACCTCTACAGCAATTGCATCAGTTCTTTCCAATTCTTTCCATATACGATGGTCATAAACTTCTCTGACCTTTGTAATTGGAGAATGACCTTCCAAATAACACACAGCCACATGCCACCAATTGTGGGTTAACCTAGATATTTCTCAAACTTTAATACTGAAAGAAGGAAAGAAATACAAGTATAAGGTAACACTCATTTAATGGCCTAAAAGGCATACATGAATGATGAACAAGAACTCCATGCATTTGAGCATTCTTCCATGAACTGAACTGCTTCTTTGTATTGACATTTATACTGAAGAACATGGCACAGCTGCTTAACAAAGCAAAAACTATGAGAATTCTCATAAAAATAAATATTTCTAGCAATAGTACATGTATGCATAATAATTGGTGGCAAATAAATCATTAGAATAATAATTAGCTAATCTTTAAGAATTATAGCTAATTAGCTAATCTTTCCTTACATGATTGAATAGCTAATCTTTAGGAATTATAGCTGATTTTTAGAGATTCTAATTAGAGATATCTCATAATAAATCATGTAAGGAAAAAATATCTCTAATTAGAATCTCTAAAAATCAGCTATAATTCCTAAAGATTAGCTATACAATGTTGTCAAATAAATCAAAGATTCTCAAAACTCCCCCTCAAGTTGGTGCATAGTTGTCTAACATTCCCAACTTAGAAAGAAGATTGTGGTAAGTCTTACAGCTAAGCCCTTTAGTAAAAACATCAGCCAACTATTTTTCGGATGCTAGATAAGATAGACTTAAGACACCATTGACTACTTTTTCCTTGATAAAATGGCGATTTATATCGATTTGTTTGGTCCTATTGTGCTGCACTAGATTTTGAACTATGCTGATGGTCACTTTGTTGTCACAGTACAAGGTTGATCCATTTTCGTTCAACAACTTTAGCTCTTCCAATACTTTTCGCAGCCATAAAAGCTCAAAAACACCTTGAGTCATGGCCTTATATTCAGCCTCTGCACTTGATCAAGCAACAACACTTTGTTTGTTGCTCCCACAAGAGTACAATAATCTGTTGTAAACCTTCTATCATCAAGAGAGCTAGCCATATATGCATCTGTAAATATTTCTATCTTAAGATGACTATTTTTGGAGAAGAGAATTACTTTACCCGATGTAGAGTTCAAAAAGCATAAAATTTGCAATACGATCATGCATAAACTGGGTTACCAAACTAACTACATAAGCTACATCAAGTCGAGTATGAGCGAGTTAAATCAATCATCCGACAAGTCTTTAATATCTCCCTTTATCTACCATTTCACCAATTTCAGCTTGTAATTTGTGATTACTTTTAATAGGTGGTTTTGCTGGTTTGCAACCAACATGTCAGTCTCTGTCAAAAGATCTAAGACACTTTCTTTGGGAAATAAAAATTCCCTCTTTCGATCTGGTCACTTCTATTGCAAAAAAATATTATAATTTTCCCAAGTCTTTGATTTCGAATTTCTGAACCAATTGTTTTTTAAGCCAGGTCATTTCTTCCTTGTCGTCTCCTGTCATAATTATATCATCAAGATAAATTATAAAACGAGTAGCTTTACCCTTCTGATGTTTTATAAAGAGGGTATGATTAGCATTACTTTGTCGATAGCCAAACGACACCATGACCTTACTAAATCTGTCAAACCTAGTTCTAGTGTCACGAGGCTAGATCTTTGGTCTCGCAATCCGTGCCACCTTAGGCAATACTTTCTTGCAATACCTAAGTCAACCTAACCACCACGATTGAGGATTCTCGAAAGAATTTCTCCAAGACACCAATTTGTATAGCGGAAGCAACTAGCCAAAAGAAGGCTCAAAAAACAACAGACACAAGAACAAGAACAAGAACACCAAGTATTTGAGTTAATGCTCTCAATTGTATTACTTTCTCTCAAATAATACAACGAATGAAATGAATTCCAATGGATGAGTGTGTGTTTTACAAATGAGGGGAGACTCCCTATTTATAGTTGAACTCCCCCACAACCAACGATCAAGATCAAGCTACATCGATGGATGAGATTAACCTATCCCTTAAATTATCGGATTTACAAGATTACAATGTCAATCTAATCTTATCTAACCCCAAAGATATGATTCTTCCTTATCTTCTAAGATTAGTTCTCATATTTGCCAAGATGCCTTAAGTTATCAAATCTTCATCATTGGGCCACCCAAGCTTCAATCTAATAGGCTTGACCAACAGCTCTCTGAATCGAACTAGCTCATGTAGGCTAAATGATCCCAATGTCAATGATAAACCTCCATGGGACTCATTGTGTGCATTGATCACGGGCTTTGAACTCTGGCCCGTGACACTAGGGGATTGCTTTAGTCCATATAAGGTCTTTTCAGTTTACACACCTTCCCTTGAGTATCTTTATCCTCGAATCCTGGAAGAACTTTCATAGACACTTCTTCTAGGTCTTCATATCAAAAGACATTTGTTTACATCAAACTACTATAAGTCCTAATCGTGTTTAATTTAGAAACCGGAGCAAATGTTTCTTAATAATTCACTCCTTATGTCTAAGTGAATCCTTGCGCTACTAATTTAGTTTTGAGTCTTTCAATTAAATCATCAACCTTATACTTGATAGTAAACAACCATTTGCAACCAACCATTTTTTGCCCCACAAGAGGATTAACCAATTCCCATGTTTTATTTTTCTGCTAAAACTCGCATTTCTTCTATCTTGGATTAGTGATAGATTCTCTTCAATCGTGTGAAACATACATAGAGAACAAGGACAAATAAAAAACTTTATAGGATGGGGATAAAGAATCATAAGAGACAAAGTCAGAGATAGGATGTAATGCAAGTTCTAACACCTTTTCATTGGGCTATTAATAATTCTAAATTAATAGCAATTTCAGATAAAGAAGACTCACCTGGCAGTGAAGAGTCAGGGCACATAGTAGATTGTATGATGACATCTTTCTTGTCTTTTCTAGTGTACATCCTTAAATCAAGTCTATGCAACAATCATTCACTAGTCTTCTCTTGAACCAAAATCTCTGGTAGAACTAAATTCTCCCTCGAAAGAGTAACAGAGCAATGTGTCATCTTTTCATTTTCAATAACCTCCTCCTGAAGAGATGGTTATGATGAAGAAAAGTAGGGTTCATCCTCGCAAAATGTTACATTCATACTTACATAATACTTTCTAGATAACAGATGATAACATTTGTAACCCTTTTATGTGGAAGAGTATCCAATGAAAACACATTTGACTGCTCAAAGATTTAGTTTGCTCCCATGTTGAAGATGGACAAATCAAACACAACCAAATACTTTCGATGAAACTGAGTAATCCGTCTTGCCATGTAAGATTTCTATGGGACCTTTAAAATCAATAACTCGAAGAGGCATCATATTAATGAGATAAGCAGCAACCAAAATCGCATCCCTCCAATAAGGCTTTTGGAGGCTTATAGTGAACATAAGTAATCTAACAACCTCCAAAATATGCCGATTTTTCCTTTCGACAATACCATTCTCAGCACTTGTATTGGAACAACTGGTCTAATGTAGAATCCTATATGATTTTAAATAACCATTAAAGTGATTCACTTTCATTATCAATTCGCAAAATCTTAACCTTAGCATCAAACTGAGTAGTAATCAATTTGTGAAAAGAACGGAAACACAAGAAAACATCACTTTTGGACTTTAATAAAAAAACTCATTTCATCCGAATGCAACAGTCAATAAATATAACAAACCAACGATTACCAGATAAAAAAGTAAGATGAGTAGGATCCCAAACATCAAAATGAATAATCTCAAAAGGAACAATATTTCTATTATTACGTAAAGGATAATTGTTTCTTGTATGCTTAGCAAACTCACATGCATCACAAACTAAAGAATACAACTAAGTTCTTGAGAACAAAGTAGGAAACATCTTGGCAAAAATAGTAAATGATTGATGTTCTAACCAACTATGCCATTAAATTATCTCCCGATTGACATCTTTATTCTCTTCAAATAACACTTGAGACATACTAAACGATCGATCCAGAAGATATAAGTCATCACACAATCTACCATTGCCAATTATCTTCTCCGTCTGGATGCTATAGTGATAGTACTAATATATAAAAGGTTAATCATAAATTTAAGGACATGGAGAACAAAGGATAAAGTGATATTGGGAGTACAAATAATAGAACATGTTCCAAAGACAGAGATAAAGGAGCCATCAGCTATTCGCACACTATATTTAAATGGACTAGTATAGTTAAATAAGTTTTTATTTGACCTTGTCATATATCTATTCGCATCAAAATCAATAATCCAAGATTCAAAAATAGATGGAGCATTTAAAATATTACTTGATTTCGCATGATAAGACTTGATACCCAAGGTAAAGTCCAATTGAGATAAGAGATGTTGAAGATGTTAAATCTCGTCCGAGGTAAAACTCTCAACAGAAGTGATCTTCTCCTCAGTTGTCTCAGAGTTTGACAATTTTCCTGAGATTGAGAATTACCCCCTCGCTTTCTACCACAACCTCGAGCGGGGCAATCATGTAACTTTCAGCACGAATCTTTAGTGTGTCGAGGCTTACCACAGTAGTCATATGTCAAGTGATCCTTATCAGACTTACCACCCGATGGACCATCTTAGTTAGCAATGAGGCCAACTTTCTCAATGGGTGAATTATAAAGCATAACAGTACATTGACTCTCCTCCTGTTGTACATAAGAGTATGGCTCATGGAGAGAAAAGAACGAAGTTTTGCCAAACACTTGAACCCGAATCTAATCATACTCAGTATTCAACCTAACCAAGAAATCAAAAACTCGCTCCTCAATCATGTTCTGAAATTTCTCAACATCATTGGCTCAAGTTGCCTGAAAATCTTGATAATAATCAAGTTCCTACCACAAGCCACTTAATTCAACAAAATATTGAGAAATCGTTAACTTCCCTTTTTTGTACCATGGACTTTATTACGAATCTCAAATTTTTGCACACCATTCCCAATACAAAATAGGTGAGAGCAACAGCATTCCAAATCTTTTCCGCAGTATCAAGCAGTGAATATATTTTGAAAATATGAGGTTGCATAGAGTTGATAAGTCATGTCATAACAAGAGAGTTCGTTAAATCTCACTAGCTAAAAGTTGAGCTAGTGAGTTCAGGTTTCGATGTGATACCGGTGATGTATCCTTGCAATCCACGAGCCTTGATAAACAACAAGCAAGACCCTGATTAAGAAAGTTAATTACATCTATCAAGCTTCACAGGACTAATTTGTAATGAGAGATTATCGGTTGGAATCACGAGCTTCTTGTCCTTTGACATATAGCTAAAAAAAACCAACTAATACCCCAAAAAATATGTTTGAAAATATTATAACAAAAACCACTCCAAAAAAACACAAAGAGATCCCACACAAAAAACTTAGTCGAAATACACCACCAATCAAAGAAGAACAACCGAAAAAGAGCAAAGAGTACTACAATGGCGTCAAAAAACACGACAGCGGGTGAAGGCCAAGTGCGGGGCGTGAGGCCCACTCACGGGTCTTCTAGTCACCAGACTCCGAGGTTTCCCCGACAAGTGGATTCCGACTCCAATGGTAAGGGTGGTGAGAGAAAATAAAGGCTAGGGTAAAAAGTGCCAATTTAGTGTTTTTAAAATTTTTGGGACAACTTTGAAAATAAAAATAAAAAACCCAAAAAACGAATAAAAAATATGATATCATGATGAAATTAGAGATGAATACTCTAATATATTAAGGAAAAACTCACTAAACAATTGTATATTTCTTCGATATATATACATGAAGCATTGAATCATGTAAGTAAAGAGTATCTCTAATTAAAATCTCTAAAAATCAACTATAATCCCTAATGATTAGCTATTCAATGCTATCAAATAAATCAAAGATTCTCAACAGCAATAATTTTGTCTTGTCATAAACAAGGATTGAATGCATTGGTGGCCAATCTTTCCCCATTTTGTTGTATAAATTAGTGAAAACAATCTTCAATAATTTACAACGGGGAGTCATTGTATATTCAACAATGAACCAATTGTGTTGAAAAAAAGAAAAAAAAAAATGAACCACTTGACCATCCAATATCAAATTACATGGTAAAATATAATTTCATTCAGCTTATAAATTATATAATTGGGAACAACCACCTCAAATACATTAAGGGAAAGAATTTAAATGTGTAGTCACAACAATTAGGACTCACAGCATGTTGTGCCCAAAAGTCCTGATTGTTTATTTCAAATCCCCTTTTTGCAGCATCCTCTGCATCTGCCATTCGTCCAAGCTCTAATAATGGAAATGCAAGCATGCCATATATGAAATTTTCTTGTAGATTTTGAGGTAGAACCTATTAAGTATACAAACCATTACAGGAAGACGAGGAAATGCAAATCGAAAGTTCTCATGGGAAAACTGAAAGTTGTTTAGATAACAAGTCAATGTAACAAAAAATAGAGGAAACAATAATATTGTAGAAGTGAGACACATTAATCCAGGAATGCAACAGAAGAGCAACAAAATTGGTTAGGCAAAGCTACCAATTTCCCCACTCCTTTTAGAATTAGGAAAAATAATTCTTCACCAGATAGGAAGTCACCTGTTGAACAAGATCTAAAGATAAATCAGGTCGACCCATATAAAAGCATAGTATTTGAGCCCTCTTCAATGAAATAAGATCTCTCGGAAAATCTCTCAAGAGCTGCAACAAATGTGAAGGAATCAAAGACAATAAACAACATTAGAAGGAAAAAAATCAAGCCTAAATTTGGAGGAATCAACTAACTGAAATTAGAGCTCCGTATAAACGTGAAATATGTGAACCTTGCCACAACTATCATTGCATACAATTTCCACACGTTTCTTAACATTTAAACCATGGGACATTGGTGATCTGGTCTTATTTTATCATTTACTGATTAAGCCCTTAAATTTCGAATCGGGAAGGCCTTGTATCTGATCAATATGACAAAAATTGTTAAATTATCTGAAATGCTAATAACCGTAGAGGGTTCTTTTCTGATGGGGCAAACCAGTAAAACAAAACATCGCAAAGAGATGGTGGTGATTAAGGCTACAAGAGGCTGTCAGGGTAAGGGTGATTGCAGTATTTGCAGAGAAATAATTGTAAAGAGAACCAGAGAGCTCAAATTTGTCAAACTGCCAAACTATCTCAAATGAAAGCATTTGGATCTCTATTTATAAGCTCGTTAATAAAGTTACTAAGAGTGGTTACATAGAGAGTGGGAAGTTGACGGAGAACACTCATGCACAGTGCAAGATTAATTTACATAAAGAACTAAATTACATACAGTTATAAATTAATACAAGGGAATAAAATGCCTGAAAGACGGCTACTATACCTTGGAGTGTAAATCCACGGCAACATCATCATCTCTGTTCTGAGAAATCAAATAATTGACAGCTTCAAAAACGGCTTTCTCATAAGACGTGGCTTGCTCCTGCTCAAAGCAACAAAAAACCAAATTATAAAGATTTCCAGTATTCTTGTACTTTCAAAGGATAAACCATATATATAATGAGAGAAAATTACAATTCCAGCCTTGGCAGCTTCTATAAGTGAAGGAGCCTTTGAAGGGTCAGAGGAAGAGAGAAACTGGGCGGCCAAAATGTTGGCTAAAACGCAGTCTTTGTCATGAGCAGGAGCTTCTAAGATCACTTTCCTATTTCTTCCATTGGAAAGCACCTGCGACAATAAACTCTTACAAACTAGAACCAAGGATCTTCTCCAAAACAAAGAATTACCAATTCAAACAAACAAAACAGGCAATAAAAGATGGAGAAGAGCTAATACCTGGTGATAGTAAGCGTTGATTGCAGATATGCAAGAATCGGAAGAGGTTTTAACTTCATAACCCCATCTATCCAATTTCACTCCTCCCATTTTCAGGGAGAAAAAATAAGAAAAGAGGAGGAAAGGGCAGAGAGCATTTAACAAGGGATAACGGTGTATCGGGCAATCAAGAAACCTAGAGTTTAAAGAAAGCCGGTTATCTACAAAAGTTGGATTGAAATATGAGAATGGATACAATTATGAGAATCTTAAGAGATTCTGATGAAATTTTCTAAGCATCAAACATGCGAGAATATCCTCCTAATGTTTTCTTTTTACCCAAGACAGGACCTTGGGTTACCCAAAGTACTCCGAAAAACACACAAATCATAAATAAAACCCAGCCAAGACTAAATTGCCCCACAAAGCATGTAAAATCAGAACTTCCCAAATTAGCCAAAACTTTTAACACTTGAAAACAATATCAGGATAAAAAAAACAACCACCGGTTTCTTTTTGAGAGTCAAACAGAGATTTACACATATTTAAGGGTAAGCGTTTGATTGAATCGAGTTAAATCAAGTGAAAAAATTTTAAGTTAATTAAGTGTATTATTTTTAATTTATCATCTTAATTTAATTTGAATTTATTTTAATCGATTCGAGTGAAATAAAATTCGAATCGAGTGAAATTGTTTAAATTAAATTTTAAAAAAATTAAACATGTCAAATAAAAATATTGTTACAATATAATTAATTCAATATTAGAGCACATAAATTTAAAGTAATATATATTTGAAAAATTATATATTTTTTTAGAATTTTTTAAATTTTTTATAAATTTTTGAAATTTTTATAAATATTTTGAATTTTTTTGTAATTTTTGTTGAGAGAGAGAGATCAATTTGCTTATTTTCAAAATTGATAGGAATCAAAAGAGTATTTACATCAATCTATTATTTAAATTATTCGAATTATTAGAATTGTGAAATTCAACTTAACTTAAACTCGAATCGAGTTATTCAAGTTGACTCGAATAATTTGAATAACTTGATTCGATTAACTCAAAATTCGAAAAAAAAAATTTAATTTTTCAAATCTAATCGAGTTTTGCTCACCCCTACAGATATCTATACTTCCCCCATCCTCAAACTTACATCTCAATCCAGGGCCTCTGCCTATCGTCGATCAACTTCCATTGTCGTGTTTACAAAATTGGGCACTTCGTTCATCAAGTAAATTTGTTTCATCTGTTTTATCCCTTTAGTTGCTAACAAATGAGCTACTCTATTAGCCGATCTAGATGCAAGCATGAAAATATAGGTCTGAAATTCCTTACTTAAGCTTTTCACATATTCTATATAGGTTGAGATCTCAAATCAATCTTCCTTGTCCCTTTGTGCCTTTTTCACTACAGTCAGTGAATTTCCTTCGACCTCCATCCTTCTTATGCCCAAATCGAAACTTGTTTCATTACTTGGATACAAGCCACCGCTCCAGTCGCAAATGCCAAAGGTATGTTCTCGTGAAGCACTATTTTCAAGGCTATCACCTGTCCTAGTAAATCCCTAATAACAATACCAGAACATGACCTCTTTTCTTGTTTTTTATATACAACATCAAAATTTTACTTGACACATGAATACCTCGACACCTTCCATCGCTCCATGGTTCCTCATTTCTTAGGTATAGTTCAACCCAGATCATCCAACTCCTTAAGGTAGTTTTTGATAAAGTTTGTAGTGAGTAATCCATCTTTTTTCTCACTTTCATACACCCACTTGTTTCTGTTCGTCCAGATTTCCCATAAAGCAAATGTAAATAATCTATATTGATTTTGTTAATTTTGTTAAAAAATGTAGGCAATCCATTCCCTATTTCCCATGTTTGCAACATTTTGAGGCCATATAAAGTTCAAGTTGTCCCAAACCTCTTTTGTGATTCAACAATCACACATCACATGTGTTGTTGTTTTTGCTTCCTCTTCGCATCTAGGACAAATTGTCATTCTAATCAGTCTTTTGTGATGTAGATTATTGAGAGTAAGAAGAAAATTACAAACTATTCACCATATTGCAATTTTTATTTTTGGTGGCAGATTTATTTCTTGTAAAGGCTCCCTTCTGAATTTTGATTGTGTCTAGCAATAGGATTTTTTATTCCTTATATTAAGAGCTTGTACCTACTACGAACGAAGTACTCATCCAATGCTTCACCTCTCCATGCCCTATGATCCTCACTTAGGCATTGTGACAAGGGAATATTGAGAATTCTTTGTAAGCCCTCAAATTGGGCCTAGACATTATGCCCAATCTGAGATATCACATAGGCCATGGAGATGGCCAAAATGCAAGTTGAAATAAACAAATTTAATTTTGAAAATGCATACTTGATATTTCCTTAGAATTCATTTGTAAAATGTTGTAATTATTTTAAATTCTACGTTTGATTAAACGAGTTTGTGGAAAGCGGATTTTATTAAGAAAATGATAACACATTTTGTCCTTATTAAAACACATGCAAAACATTTAATTATCCATAAGTTTTAAGATAAAACATCCATGGAACAGTTCAATAATAAACCATAAAATAAATTCCAAAATAAAAGTTAAAAATCCATGAAAGTCCCAAAATTATAAAATCGTCCATAGCAAAAAAAAACCATTTATTTTCGAGAGCCTCTCCGACAACCGAATTCGAGTCTTAGCCACGAGGATTTTTTGAAACACAAGTAATGTGGGTGAGCTTTTGAAGGCTCAGTGTGAGATCACCACATTATACAAATATTTGCATATATATCGACATACATATAACAATCACTATATAATCATACATCATCAAGATCATGGAATTTATCACTAAACTATGCATGAACATATCGATGCATGTTTTATTAAAATTCCTACCCATATCCACTACACACCAATATCAAGTTTCCTAAAACTCGTCCATCCAAAACACCATTTGTGGACACGTCCCCACTAATTTGCAGATAAATTGCCACTAATAATACTGATGTGGACAAGCCACCACTAATGTGCAAATTTACTGTCACTAATTTAATATGTGGACAAGCCACCATTGATTTGCAGATATACTGCTACTGCTTCCACCTTTCACAAAATCTCACCCCATGCATGTGATATGACGATTTCACTTATAACACATATAGATCACACTTATGCATGTAAATATGCTTTTTCACATTAGATCATAGATCCTGATTTATTACACACATATATATACACATATATCTAACATATTTAAATCATCACATATAACACATGATCCATATATCACATATCATGAGTGTACGAGCCCAAATTCATCCTATCCTAAATAAATAAATAACCTAGATCATAATAAAAAAATTAAAGTCCATTAAAAGTCCAAGTTACAAATATAAATAAATAATAAAAAACCTAAATAACCCAAAGCCCAACTAACCTAAATACTCATACCTAATTTCAAGCCCAAATATACCAGCCCATGATCTAAGTTTGCATCAAAAACCTTGAGCAGAACCATAGGAGCTCGGCGTCGCTGCCTCATCCACAATGCTCTTTCCATGTTCACACCAACCCTCTGCCACGTTCGCACGAGGCGTCTTCTAGATTTTCCGTACTTGCAGAACAGAAAGGATAGAGAAATTAAAAAGAAAAAAATGTTCAAAAATTATGTAAATCGTTGCTATAAAATGGCACGAATCCATTCTGTATTTTTTTACACATACTTGGAAATCAAAAGCGAAAAAAAGAATTCAAGGTATATTTTTTAAACAAAAATATATATAATAATTATAAAATAGATTTAGGGTTTTTCTTTACCTGACCATTCGTCTTCCCCCACCGTGAGCGGATGAGGACGCTATCCCCAATGATGAATGGCCTTCTTCTGATGTGAGAAAACATTAGGTCCTTTCGGACTCTTTCGAATGTCATTGGAGGGGGAGTTTTTCTTCTTCTTTTTTCGAAGAAACCTAAAGGGTTTCTTGTTTCTTTTAGGTTTTTTAGAAGGTTTTTTGAAAATACTATTCCAGATCTGGGTTCTGGGAACCAAAAGGATTAAAGGGGCTCCGTTTCATGAACTTTCGACCACTGTAGGTGACAATCACTGTCGCTGATGATCGATGGCCCACGGTGGAGGGTCAATGAACCCTATGACCGGCCAAGGGCCACTTGAGAGAAAAAAAAAAGGGAAAATAAATGTTTTTTTAGAGAAAGGGGAAAATGATTTTTTTTAATTTTTTAATTTATATAGGGCTAAGGGAACGACCTCGTTTTGGCCTAATTTTATAGCCTTCAAAACGACGTCGTTTTGAGTCCAAACCCAAGACTCGACTCGGATCCCGTTTGAGATCTGTGTGTTTTCGTAAAAGGGGATATTTGTTGTTTTAGCTCTTCCGCATTTTTTTAATTCCTTTTTTTAATTTTAAATCATTTTAATTTTTGCCTTTTGATTTTATTTCTTTAGCGTTTTGGTCCTTTGACTAGTAGTTGACTCCTTAGGGGTGACACGTGCATTAGGATTGGGATAATATCCCTTTCAGTCCCCGAGAAGTTTTCATGTGTTACAATTTAACCCCTATCTCATTTTTTTATTTTTTATTTTTGCATTAATTTTATTTAGTTTTCGATTTAATCGTTCAATGTTCTTCTCTTATTTTTTTAATTTTATTCTGCTTTTCAATTTAGTCCTTTTTATATATATTTTTTATTTTGTTTTATTCCTTTTTATTTTTGCTTATTTATCTTTTTATGCTTATTTTTATTTTATTTTCTAGTATATTTAATTTATTATATTTATATTTTGTTATTTTACATTATGCAATTTAATTATTTATATTTGTTTTACTTTAGCATTCATGTTTTATTTTATTTTATTGCTATGCCGTTTTATCATATATTTTTTCATTAGTATCTTATTTTTACTATCATTTTGTTTATTACATTGTTATGTCATAATGTATTTTATTTTTTTATGTGATTATTTCATTTATTTTTGTTATTATTATATTGTATGTTATATTTACCTATCTTCATCCATTTTTTGTATAGTGAACAAATAAATTAATCGCATCTCACATTAAAATGTCGTATTCGATTCTCGCGTAATGTATAAGCAAGTTTTAAAATCGAGTCAATATCCTTTATTTAGGGAATTTGAAAGAATTGTATCTCAACTCACGAGATATGGTTTTATCATTGAACCTATATAATTGGATACCCTATTCAAAATTAAAACATGTAATATTTAATTAACCGATAAATGATTTTTATTTTCAAGAACCCGAGATGTTGTGCCCTAACTTACGAGACACGACTTTCTTTCTCAATTAACTCGAAATAAAAGATCGTTTTTCGTGAGATTTAATTTGCAAATGACATCAAATCGTACCATTTACATGTTTAAGGATCGCATTTTAAATTTTCCTTGAGTTCTCGATTTTCAACATTAAGAAATTCAATAATCAACTAGGTATCAATTTTGGGCGTGTGAGGGTGCTAATCCTTCCTCATGCGTAACCGACTCCCGAACTAGTTTTTGATTTTGAAGACCAAAACCATCATTTTTAATAATTTTTAAATATTTTACGAGGTGATCCAATCACACCAAATTCAAAAAGATTGGTGGCGACTCCATTTTCGATTTTTATCTTTAAAATAAAATTTGAGACTTTTAAAAAAACGGTTTTGATAGCTTGACGACTCCACTGAGGACTAATAAGAGAGTCAAGCAGCGAGTTGATTATTTTGGTCTTTTTGTTGAAAATTGAAAATTCGGTTTAAATTAATTTGCGATCATTTGCATTTCATCCTCCATGTGCTTTATTAATAATGTTTGTGTTAATATTACTAAGACATATGATTATTTTTCACATGCATTGCATAACTACACCTTTTAAGTGGATCTGAAAATCTACTCCTTCGTGAGGTCTTCATCTCCGTGCAGGATAGTGGACCGCTTTTGGGATATATTCGTACCAATGTTTTCGTGAAGTTTTCATTTCTGTGCCAACATATGGGAAATGTATCCCCCTGAACTGAACTCGATCCATATGAGCCTATAATGGGTGAGGATTGAGGAATTTGTCAATTCAGATACCCTTACTTTAGAACTCAAACCTCACGTAATAGACCCTAGGAGCTTACCTTAGGTAGAACTATGCCAAACTTTAGTGGTTACCAAAATAAATTGTAAAGGAGAGGTGCTTATGTTCTTTGTTCTATGCTTTAATTGCAATCTTTTACCAAGTTTTATGCCTATATTGATCGTACTGACTTGGCTTATTTTGTTTTGGTTGCATTACATCCTTATATTAGGAAAAATATTGATTCAAGCTCGATTACTAGTAAAGAATTGATCATGGAAATGGGGTATCTTGATAAGGTAGAGGACAATGTGGCCGTGCATATATGGTCAGAGGAAAAACACCACGAGAAGGGTGATAGCCTATCGGAAGGGCATGTATCAAAGTTTTGGGATTACACTCGAATAAAGTGACGCAAAATAGTTTGCAAGAGTTGAAAGAAATATGGAATTAGTGGGACGATGAAATGAAGCATATATTCTATTGTGAATATGAGGATTTACCTTATCTACTCGAGGTTAAAGTGGATAAACATCTTTTTCGAGCCCTCACACAACATTGGAATCTAGCTTATAGTTGCTTCACTTTCAAAAACATGGACATGGTGCCCACAGTAAAAGAATACACCGCATTGCTCCAGTGCCCAAAGATTTAGGTTGATAAGGTCTATTCTAGAGCTGCCAGTGTCCCAACTTTTCTCAAGAGATTGATGAACATAATTGGATGAGTTAGAAATGGGTTGCAGCCCAGATTAAGGTAAAAGGGGATAATAAGTGCATTACTTAGTACACTCGGACGCAAGAAAAAAGGTAGACATGTTCGCCTTAAGAATGTATGGGTTAGTCATCTTTCCTAAGGCATTGGGGCACATACAGGATGCAGTCACTGATTTATTCGATCGACTTAAAAAGAGGGTCACGCCAATTCCAATAATTTTAGCTAAGTCTTTTAGGTCGTTAAATGTGTATCGATGAGAGGGTGAAGGGAGATTCATCGGTTATGCACAACTCTTGATGGTTTGGTTCCATAGCCATTTTTTGAAGGTGGAGAAGATCTCTTATCGGGTATTTTTCGAGAATTACTCACCATTAAAGGAATTTGTGACTATGCAAAGACAAGAAAATATCTCCGAGGAGAAATGGATGACAATCCTTCAAAGTCTCCAAGATGAAGATGTCGAATGACGAACACCTTGGTTGATTCTTGATGAGATCCTTTATCGATACAGAAATTCTGCTTGGGTTCCCTTGTTTGAGATTTGGGGAGCTGTAGGATACGCCCATTTGCTTGTGCTAAGGTAGTATAGATCAAGACAGTTCATTCCAGCGACGTGTGGTTTGGCCTAATGCGAGTTTATATACAAAGGTGTCAATATAAGAAGAAGGTCCGAGAAATATCGAATGCATGGAACTAGGTTAATAGGATGAAGAAATTTGTTATAAGTCCCATGATAACCTCAGAATATGATTGGTGGAGGAATAAGAGAATTAATGACAACATTCCCGTGCCAAATCTAAAAAATATCCAGCTAATAAAGGAGTATTTGCATGTAGTCCCATCAGAATTAGATATCATAAAGCAAGACTTTGAAAAGAAGAGTTCTGAATTGGAGAAAAAGATAGAGATTGATAGTACTAAAAAGATCAATTGTTTTCTCTCTACTTATTAGTTAAGTTGTTCCCATTTAGTCATCCTTAGAACATATTTTATCACTTTTTAGTTTAGTTTATTGCATTTTTTAACTCAATGAACCTTAGCCTAGTTGCCCTTAATTTTGTCATATTTTGGTATTAGTGTCGCTGCATGAGCATTTTCGAATTGCGTCTAAGATTATCCTCGCATCTGACAGCTATCCGGATAAGAACATAAATGCGTGAGCTGTCCAGTCTGGTATAACCAACTGGTACAACCATAGACAACTCAATTTTGATGAAAGGACACTTGCACAATTTGGCTGAATATAAATGCTCAATAGGAAAGAGAAAAAGCGGGTCTTTTGGTGAATTTTCTTCTTCAACCTAGCTTTTGAAGCTTGCGGCTATGGAGACTTAAACCTCTCATGGGCGAACCAATGTGGTAAGGATACAGAACTGCTCCTAACGAGGAGTCCTAAGTGCGACACAAGAAGGAAATCGAAAGATCAAGTCGAGTTCTTCTAGGAATAGTATTCTCTACTTTCTTCTTTTACATTTCTTTTTTAAAACACTGGTGAGTACTGTTTATTTCATGCTTGTATGGAAGTACACATGTAGACTAAATGTTATTTTATTCAATCTTGCTTCTACTGTTTAATCTTTGGGTTTGAATTTTTTACCACGGAAGTGTTATTGCAGTCACTGTCACTGAAAGGTGCAATGACAATTTAAACTAACAAGCAAGACAACGGAAGTTGCTTGGGGATTAGATGAATTTGATCCACTTGTTCTTAACTGTGTTGCATTACCATCATTGAAAGGTGTGGTTAATGTGCATGTTTAAGTCTTAGATCGAATAGAAAAATCAAGTTGGGTAAGATATTCATTGCACTTTATTGCAGCGACAATCACCTATCCTATAAAACCTTGTGAGCCGCATTTAGTATTCTGCTGAACATTCACATTGGGGACCCCAATTTATTATTATCACAGTTCATTTTTAATTTCACTTTATTGCTTTGACAACCACTCTCACAATTTATCGCATTTCACTTACTCATTTCACTGACATTAATAGACAAAAGACAACCATCCTCGTGGGATCAATATCCGACAGATTCACATCTGTCTACTATACTTGCATTGACAGTGTACGCTTGCACATTATTACTGTGATGCTAACAGCTGATTAAGTTTTATCGCCGTTACCGAGGATGACGTTTGTTTGATGTTTATTTTTGTTGTTGTAGTTAATTTTTATTATGTAATCTTTAGTTGTTACTAACTTGTTTTCTTTTTGTCGCTACTTGAACATTTTATTTTAGGTGTTTTATGACCCGAAGTAATTTTGAACCTATTGTTGATTTTGATTCAAAAATTGAAAGAATCATTCGAAGGAGACTTCACGAACAAAGAACTATGGCTTTACGAAGAAGCAATGCAACCTTACCCCCTATACCGCTACAAAATGCTAAAGACCCATTGCTGCGCAAGAAGATCAAATACAAAATAGGACTATATGAGATTTTGTAGTACCCGTTTTGGATGATTTACAACCGAGAGTTGTTAGGCCAGCAATTCAAGCTGGGAACTTTGAACTCAAGCTAGTAATGTTTCAAATGTTAAATTCTAATGGGAAATATGTTGGGCTACCACATGAAGATGCACGAGAGCATCTTAAATCATTCTTGTCGATTTTTGCTTCCTTTAGTCAATAAGGCGTTCCTGATGATGCTTTGAAAATGCAGTTATTTCCTTATTCGTTACAAGGAAGAGCTCGTACCTAGTTCCTTGGGCTACCTGTAGGCTCAATTACTTCGTGGAATGTACTTTTAACACAATTTGTTTTTCGTTTTAATATACCAACAATGAATGCTCATTTCTGAAATGATATTACAGCTTATCATCAGGTGGATGATGAGAATCTTCTCACTACATGGGAATGTTATAAATCTTTGCTTCGACGTTGCCTCATGCATGACATTCAACAAGAAACATAGATTAAGATTTTCTACAATGAGCTAAATTTACAAAAGAGGAATCTTGTCGACGCATCAGCCAATGGATCTTTGCTAGATTGTACTTATGATGAAGCTATTCGAATTCTTGAGAGAATTGCTCAGAATGACTATTAATATCCTATTTCTAGAGCTGCATAAGCGAAAGCTACCTCGAGAGTTATTGAATTGGATGTAATATCTACACTTAGTGCTCAAGTTTCTTCTCTCACGAATATGATAAAAAATATGAAAGGGACTATTGACGTTACACCTATACAAGTCGCTCAACAAGTTGATGTTCCTACATTTTGTTGTGAAATTTGCGGTGACAACCATAGCAATGAAGATTTGTCCACAACATGCAGAGAATGCTTTCCATGTCAATAATATCCATAACAATTCTTATGGCAAGTCTTATAATAATTCTGCACGCAATCAACAGTCTTAGGGAACTCAGAATGCTGAAAAAATGTTGCGACATTTTGATATGGGGATTCGTTTAATCAAGGCAATTATAACCCAAGACAAGGAAATTACAGTCAACAACAGCAGAAATGCAATCAGCATACTCAGATGTATCCACAACAAAACCAGATGCAACCATACCAGAATCGAATGCAACCACAACTATCTGCAATGCAGAATTAGAATGTTCGTGGACATTGACAACAACAGTACACGCAAGCTTCCCCATCTGATCCGTTAGTAGCATTTGAAGCTTTAATGCGGGAGCATATCACTCGCATGGAAGCTATTGTGTAAGGGAATTCATCCTTCATTCGGGCATTGGAGGTACAATTGGGACAACTTGCTTTGAATTTAAATACTCGACCACTAGGCACATTACCAAGTGACACAGAAAACCTCAATCCGAAAGGGAGAGAACATTGCAAGGCTATCACTCTTAAGAGTGGTAAACAAATTGGTGAGCCAACTACTGACTCTACCGCAGCACCTCAAGACACTAGCAAAGCGACTCATGGTGAGAAAGTTGAATCTAAAGGGTTTGTCGATATACCAGACAAAGAAGTTTCAGAAATTGTCACTCTTATGCCTAATGTCCTACCTTTAAAACTGTCAACGCAACCGAAGGTGTCAGTGCAATCTGATGTATCTTCACCTTTACCTTTTCCATAAAGATTTAGAGAAAATGAGCATGATAAACAGTATCAACAGTTCTTGAACACACTGAAGCAACTTCATGTCAATATTCCTTTAGTGGACGCTCTTGTGCAAATTCCTGGATATGAGAAATTTATGAAGGAGCTCTTATCCAAGAAAAAAGAGCTTAGTGATATTGAAACTATTGCACTCACAGAAGGCTAGTGCTGTTTTGATAAATAAGTTGCCACCCAAAATGAAAGACCATAGGAGCTTTTCCATCCTATGTTCAATCAACAACTATTATTTAGGTAAGGCTTTATGCGACTTGGGAGCTAGCATCAACCTCATGTCACTGTATACTTTTAGAAAGTTGAGAATTGGTCACATAAATCTACTGCAGTGACATTGCAATTAGTGAATCGATCCTTGGCTTGGAGTGAAACTTATTTGTCAAAACAGCATAAACGAGCTATGGCTTGGAGTATTGCTGATATTCGAGGCATCAGTCCATCTTTTTGCATGCAAAAAATCAAGTTGGAAGACGAAGGCAAGCAATCAATTGAGCAACAAAGACGATTGAATGAGAAGATGAAGGAAATTATTAAGAAGAAAATTATAAAGTGGCTTGCGCGAGCATTATTTACCTTATTTCTGATAGCAATTGGGTAAGTCTAGTGCAATGTGTTCCTAAAAAGAGTGGCATCATTGTGATATGCAACGATAAAGATGAGTTAATACCTACACGCATTCCTACAGGATAGCGAATATGTATGGATTATCATAAACTTAATGCAGCCACAAGGAAGGACCACTTCCCACTTCCCTTTATTGACCAGATGTTGGATAGGCTTACTGGAATAGCCTACTATTGCTTCCTAGATGGTTATTCTTGCTACAATTAAATCGCTATTGTGCTAGAGGATCAGGTGAAAAAAACTTTTACTTGTCCCTTTGGCATTTTTGCTTTTCATCATATGCCGTTTGGTCTTTGCAATTTCAAAGGTGCATGATGACAATATTCTCAGATATGATTGAGGATTCTTTAGAGGTTTTATGGATGATTTCTCAGTCTATGGGAATAATTTTGATCAATGCGCTGACAATTTGGATAAAGTTTTGAAGCGATGTGAAGACACACATCTTGTGCTAAATTGGGAAAAATGCCACTTCATTGCAACTGAAGGCATTTGTTAGGCCATTGCATCTCTAGTCAAGGTATCGAAGTGGACAGAGCTAAGGTGGAAATTTTTGAGAAGTTACCTCCATCGATAAATGTGAAGGGTATTCATAGTTTTCTAGGGCACGCGAGGTTTTACTTATGATTTATTAAAAACTTTTCAAAAATTGTAAAGCCCTTATGCTCATTGTTGGAACAGAATAAAAAATTTCTCTTTGACAATGCATGTTTGGATGAATTCATTCAAATAAAGAAGTAACTAGTAAATGCATCACTGTTGTTGCACCAGACTGGTCTCAACCTTTTGAAGTTATGTGTGATACAAGCGACTTTGCTATGGGTGTTATACTAGGACAACGCAAGGGAAAAATATTTCACGCTATCTATTACGCCAGTAAGACTCTTATAGAGGCTAAAATTAATTATACAACTATAGAGAAAGAATTGTTGGTTGTAGTCTTTGCTTTCGACAAATTTTGCTCATACCTTGTTGGTGCAAAGGTTACCTTATTTACTGATCACTCAATGTTGAGATATCTTTTTGCAATGAAGGATGCAAAACCACGACTGATACGCTAGATCTTACTATTGCAAGAATTTGATATAGAGATCAAAGACCGCAAGGGTTCAGAAAATCAAGCTACAGACCATCTGTCTGGTTTGGAAGTTGGCATTGAAGATGGAAACATACTTCAAATTATCGACGCATTTTCAGATAAGAAGTTATTTGTTGTAGACACAACCCCTTGGTATACAGATTTGGTTAACTACATAGTGTATGGAAAAATACCCTTGGGTGTCACGATCATAAGAATGAAAGATTTCTTCATGAAGTAGTTAAATACCATTGGAACTAGATTTATTTAAGGTATACAATGACAATATCATTCGGCGTTGTGTTTCGAAAGAAGAGATGCTTTCAATCCTGAAGCATTGTCATGATGCTCCTTGTGGAGGTAATTTCGGTGGCATGAGAATTGCTATTAAGGTTCTTTAATCAGGATTTTACTGGCCTTCACTATTCAAGGATGCCCATAATTTTATGAAACAATGCGATAGATGTCAACATACTGGTTCTATATCCCGACGCAATGAAATGTTACAGTAGTCGATTATGGAGGTTAAACTATTTGATGTTTGGGGTATGGATTTTATGGGACCATTTCCAAGTTCATTTGGAAACATTTATATACTAGTAGCTATTGACTACGTCTCAAAGTGGGTTGAAGCTGTTACAGTCCTAAAGGATGATGCAAAGACAATGCTTAAATTTTTCCACAAGCATATACTCACCCTCTTTGGCATGCCAAGGGCATTGATCAATGACCAGGGTACACATTTTCATTGCAACCAAGTGACAGCCATATTGAAAAGATATGGAGTTAGCCATAGAATGACTACTACTTATCATTCGTAAACTAATGGACAGGCCGAAGTATCCAATAGACAAATTAAGAACATTATTGAGAAGGTTGTGAACCCTTCAAAGAAAGATTGGTCTTCTAGACTTGATGATGCTTTATGGGCATTGCAGAAAGTATACAAAACTCCATTACGGATGTCGTCGTATTAGTTAGTTTTTGGGAAAGCATGTCACTTGCCAGTTGAACTAGAGTATAAGGCAGTGTGGGCAATTAAACAAGTAAATATGAATTATGAAGCTGCTGGAAAGAAAAGGCTATTGGACATCACTGAATTAGAGGAAATTAGGTGAAATGCCTATGAAAATGCTGCAATTTACAAGGAAAAGACCAAACTATGGCATGATAGAATCATTTTGTAGTGACAATTTACCGCAGGTCAACAAGTTTTATATTCAATTCTAGGCTGAAATTGCACCCAGGTAAATTACGCTCACGTTGGTCTGGACCTTTCGAAGTTGTCAAAGAATTTCCTCATGGTGCAGTCACAATTAAGGATTTACATGATGGGCACCAGTTTAAAGTGAATGGACAGCGACTGAAGCTTTATCTTGGGCATTGTGATCAAAAACAGGAAGAGACCATTAAATTGGTCAATTTTTTCTAATTTTTCTTGAAATTTTTATCATGTAATTTTATTTTATTTTGTTTTTGTTTAAGTTCATTTCACTTCGTGTTTTTCTTGTAGAATAATTCGATTCCATTGTCGACACATTTGGCCTTCCTTGTCGACATAATTCGTATGTCTGTACTGCAAGTGCTAACTCATAAAAAAAAATCAAAGCATATTAGGGAGCAGATCCCACTATTTCATCAATTGGATCTGTCTGAACGGGTGTAATTCCTATTGGACGCATTTATTCCCACCAAACTTTTTCCTTTCCTCTGTTACAAAAAAAAACATGCCTTTCCATCTTCTCTCTTCACTCACTATAAACACGCTCCTTTGTGTTGACTGTAGAAATCATAAAGGAGCCATTTTTATTCACAATCTTTCTTAAAGCTCGCACCTTTTCGCATTAAAACCTTCTCTACTTACAAAATCATCCTCTGTAATAGTCGTCCGTGAAACAGAGCCCTCCATGTCAAAAGATCCGATGATATTCCTCACGAAAGTGGCCAAAGATTATTTTCAAGAAAACATGATGAAAAGAAATTGTCACTCAAAACAAGGCTTTCTCCTGTCACGACAACAAGACCTAGGAAACCAAGTATACAAGACCATCGCAAGGCTGAAATGGGAAACCTTTTGCACTCACCCTGGTAGCTACTCTCCGTCTTTGGTACATGAGTTCTATGCTAACCTTACTGAAAATGAGTCAGAATTTGTCTTTATTCATGAAGGATTAATCCCTTGGGACGTTGAACACACTAATGAGCTGTGCAACACCAAGGTGGATAGGGATGAACACGTTGCGTTCATTAAAGAAATCATTGATGACAAAACAAACCTTTTGCTGAAGGATCTTTGTGTTGAAGGAACAACATGGACGGGTTCAATACAACAACTACACCATGCACAGATGTTTCTTAATACTGCAAAGCAAGATCTGGTTCCATTTTGTAAACTGTAGACTGAAGCCTTCTATGCACAGCACCACAGTCACCCTTAACAGAATGTGTTTGATACATTCCATTATCAAGGGAAGTAAAATCGATGTTGGGGTAATACTTTATCAAGAAATTACTGAATGGGCTACAAGGCAAACGAACAACTTGGTTTTCCCTTCACTGGTGATGCAACTGTGCCAACAAAAGGGAATCGTGCCCCGAGATGGTGAAGAAATCTTGGAGAACAAGGGCCCAATCAATGAAGCCTCAATTGAGAGAATGGCTCGCGGTAAGGATACACCCACAGTGAAAGAGACAAAAGCAAGTAAAAAGAAGGGAAAAGCAAAAGTAAAAAACAAAGCAGCAAACTTGACTACATAGACACCCTTGTGGCGTAAAATGAAGGATGTCGAGAAGATAGCTGATTCTATCAGCATTAGGCAGATCAAGCTTGTCACTATAATAGAAGACATTGACAGATCTCAAAATTTGTTCTACGTCTATACTAAGGTCTGGAACAGTTCTGTTGTAGCCACATTAAGGTAGCTTAGCAAAGCCCTACTCCCAGAATTCCCAATATTTCCACAAATCATCAGAGAGTATGAGCCCTCATCAGAAGAGTCTGACTTAGGGGACAAAGACCAATTGGTAGCTTCCCCTCCCATGGTGCACATTTCTGATGATGAAAAGGAAGTGGAATCAAGGGATGTCGAGGAATGCTTGCGAAAAATTAAGAGATTGTTCGAAGATGATTTCACTGATGGTCAAGAGGAGCATGCTGCTGAAGAGGAAATTCCTGTTGAAGAGGAAGACACTCATGTTGATGATGAGAAGGAGAAGGATGAAGAAAAAGAGGTTAAGAAAGACTCAACGGAAGAAACTGTCACTACACCCAATGTTATGGGTGCAACGACTGAGGACTTGGAGAAAGATGGAGAGAGTCAAGCGGACGCTGCGGAGGAAACTAATGAGGAACACCATAATCCTTTGGCAATATTGGTCTACATTAGACCACTAGAGGTGATCCATCCTACACAAGACGTGGCTGATGATGCCGGGGCACAGTTGGATATTAATGAGCAATCCGAGGATTGGGCAAAGCCTAAAGAAAGAAACAGGAAGCGCTTCAAGGACAGGAAGCACATAAAGGAAGAGAAGAAGAGAAGGAAGAAAAAGCACCATACAACCACATCGACGATTGTGAAAAACTGAGTTAGTTTAATTTAAGTTTGTAGCTGTAGTATTCATGCATATCATATAGCTGTAATTTTTAGCTTGTTAGTAAACATTGTCATTGCATTTCCATTGTCATTGCATTTTAGTGTTAGTGCATTGGGGGCAATACAAACTTTAAGTTTGGAGGAATGTATATGGGGTTTGGAAATGCAATTGCACCCACATTTCAAATTTTTTTCTTTTTGAGTTTAATGAAGCATGCAAGGTTATGAATGGTTAGTGCAAATGTGTTTGAAAATTTCTTTTACATTCGATGTTTAATTCTTGAATCATGTGAACTGTCAATGAATGAGTTGGATAAATTTGACTGAATATTGTATCTTCAATTCTTTGATGAACGATTTAGATTGCATTAGTAATGGATGACAAGTATCATTCTTTGAATCTTGAATGAATCTGCCCTTTATAGCTTCTTATATATGTATATATTTATAAATAAGAGACACTCCAATGTGGGTTTATTGTGAACTATTCAAGAGGGAACACTCCAATGCAAGTGTTAGAAAAATGAATCTAGCCAAAGGCTGTTGTTGCAAAAGTGTGTGTCGGCGCAATTATGTACTCCTTGGGCGTTTGTTACACTCCATCGTTACTTCTCAGGAACAAAGGGTATAGTAATGCAACGACATCCCTCAGTCACATAAATAAAAAAAGAGAAAAAAAGGGAAAAAGAAAAAGATATGTGTATATAATATTGTACAATAAATGCTGTATCGATAGATGAAATTTAGGATTTGAGGCATGTTGTTGGCTTCGATGAAGTTGCAGTCTTAGTTATTCATACTTATGAGTTGTCGACGCAATATTTTGTCATCTGAATGTGATAGATTCTTTGGGATTTTAGATGAATCAAGTTGCTAGAATGATCATTTGCCTTGGTAAATTTTTGTGTAGCCTTGCTAGTTTCTGTTTTACTTGAGGATAAGTAAAAAACTAAAGTTTGAGGTGTGATAGTACTAGAAAGGACCATTCTTTTCGCCCTACTTATTGGTTAAGTTATTCCCATTTAGTCATCCTTAGAACATATTTTAGCACTTTTTAGTTTAGCTTATTGCATTTTCTAACTCAATGAATCTTAGCCTAGTTGCCCTTAATTTTGTCACATTTTAGTACTAATGTCGCTGCATGAGTATTTTCAAATTGTGTCCAGGACTGTCATCGCATCTGACACCTGTTTGGATAAGAACAAAAAAATGTGAGCTGTCCAATCTGGTATAACCAATTGGTACGACCATAGACGAGTCAATCCTGATGAAAGGACAGCTACACAATTTGGCTGAATATAAATGCTCAATAGGAAAGAGAAAAGGGGGTCTTTTGGTAAATTTTCTTCTTCAACCTAGCTTTTGAAGCTTGCGGCTATGGAGGCTTAAACCTCTCACGGGCGAATCGACATGGGAAGGATGCAGAATAACTCTTGATGAGGAGTCCTAAGTATGACACAAGAAGGAAAGATCAAGTCGAGTTCTTCTAGGAATAGTATTCTCCACTTGCTTCTTTTACATTTCTTTTCTAATATGCTGGTGATTACTATTTATTTCATGTTTGTATGGAAGTACACATGATTTCTAGACTAAATGATTTTTTTGCTTTTACTGTTTAATCTTTGGTTTTGAATTTTTTTACCACAGAAGTGTTATTGTAGTCACTATCATTGGAAGGTGCAACGACAATTTAAACTAACAAGCAAGAAAACAGAAGTTGCTTGGGGATTAGAGGAATTTGATCCACTTGTTCTTAACTGTGTTTCATTGCCATCATCAGAATGGTTGGTTAATGTGCATGTTTAAGTCTTAGATCGAATAGAGAAGTCAAGTTGGGTAAGATATTCATTACATTGTAGCGACAATCACCTATCCTGTAAAACCTTGTGAGCCACATTTAGTATTCTGCAGAAAATTCACGTTGGGGACCCCAGTTTATTATTATCACTGTTCATTTTTAATTTCACATTATTGCTTCAACAACCACTCTCACAATTTATCACATTTCACTTACTCATTGCATTAACATTAATAGACAAAAGACAACCATTCTCGTGGGATCTATATCTAACAGATTCTCATCTATCTACTATACTTGCATCGATTGTGTACGCTTGCACATTATTGCTGTGACGTTAACAACCGATCAGAGACGTTGCAAGAAGAGAAGATGAAGTTGGGATTAGATGTCAACATCTAAAGGTTAGAAGCGAAAAAGATGAGAAAAGGAAAGAATAAGGCTGAAGAAGACCTAGATAGTTTAAAGAAAGACTACAAAAAGCTTATTTTGTTGATGAGGACTATCATGTTAGGAAAGACGTCAAAGCAATGGTAACGGGAAATCCAAGAGGAAAGGAATAGAGCGTACTAGTGGAAGAGAAAATTTCAGGATTCTCAAGTTCAAGAGGATGCCATAAAGGGAATGTTACTGGAGAGCTAGGTTGAGAAAGCTGAGTGATCGCGCTATGAACGTCACAGCAAATATGTGCAAGCGTACACTGTCGATGCAAGTATAGTATATGGATGTAAGTCTATTGGATATCGATCCCATGAGGATGGATGTTTGTGTTTATAATTATTGATGTAATAAACAGAGAAAACAATATAAATTGTGGTAAAGTTGTTAAAGCAACAGACATGTAAATGCAGTAAAAGTATGAGATTGATTTGTCAAAGCAATAATGAAAAACTTAAGAAGTAAAATAATGATAATGAAATGGGGTTCCTAACGTGAAAAGTTGGCAGAAAACTAATTGTGACTCACAAGGTTTAAAATATCAGGTAATTTGTCACTGTAAATAAGCACAATGAAAATCTTACCAAACTTGACTCTCTTATTAGATCTAAGACTCAAACACGAACAATAACCATAATTTCCAGTGATGGAATTGCAACATATTCAAGAACAAGTGGATTAAATTCCTTCAATCCCCAAGCAAATTCCATTGTCTTCCTTGTTAAATTAATTTGTCACTGCACCTTCCAATGATAGTGATTGCAATCACACTTTCGGTGATCAAACAATTAAATCCAAAGATTAACAGTAAAGGCAAGATTGAAATAGATATCATTCTGTTCTAAATTTCAAATGTACTTTCATACAACTTGAAATAATAAGAATTACCAATGTTTAAGGAAGAGAAATAACAAAATAATTAGGGCATTCTATTCCTAGTCTACTTAAATTGCTTCCTTAGTCTCCTCTTGTAGTGCACATAGGATGCTCCTTGTCAAGAGTAGTTCAACCTTGTCTTATGCGTCAGGTCGTCCTTGGGAAGTTAAGCTACCATGGATGCAAGCTTTAAGAAAAATGGATTGAAAAAGAAAATCAAATCTGGCCGGGGAAGAAGATCCCTTCTCTCTCCTTCTCTTTAGTATTTAATAGCAACTTCACAGTATAATTGTCCTTCCTTTCAGATCTAGCATTTTCTGGTCGTACTAGTTGGTTATACCAGCTATACAACTCACACATTTCTAGTGTGTTAACCAGACAGCTATCAAGTGCTGCGACAGTTCTGGACACAATTCTGGATCGTCTTATGCAGTGACAACTCTAGACACATTCATGCATCGATACTGTTGGACAGGTTCCTACAGTGACATCTCTGGGCGCAATGCTAAACAGACTAATGCAGTGACATCAGTAGTAAAAATATCATAAATTCAAAGGAAATTAGGCTGAGCTTCATTAAGTTAGAAAATTAAATAACTAAATTAAAAATACTAAAAATGTAAGCTAAGGATGACCAAATGAGAACAAATTATACAATAAGTAGGGAGAAATCAATGGTTCCTTCTAATTCTACCACACCCCCAAACTTAGTTTTTACTTGTCCTCAAGAAAAACAAAAACTAGCAAGGTTATAGCAAAAATTTTATTAAGAGAATGATCATTCTAGCAACTAGAATTATCTGAAGTCCTAATGAGTGAATCACATTCAAATGACAAAATATTGTACCGATATTCATAAGTATGAATAATTAAAAATGCAACTTCATCAATGTCAGCATCATGCTTTAAATCCTAAATTCTTTCTACCGAAACAACATTTATTGTACAGTAATATATAGATATTTTTGCTTTGTTTCCTTTTTTTTAATATGTGACTGAGGGATCTCATTGCATTACTATACTCTTGCTCCTGGGAAGTAACGATGGGCTGCAACAAACCCCAAGGGAGTATGTAATTGCGCTGATACACACTCTTGCATTGATAGCCTTTGGCTAGATTACTTTTTCTAACACTTGCGTTAGAGTGTTCCCCCTTGACAGTTCACAATACACCCACATTGGAGTGTATTTTATTCATAACTATACTAATATACAAGTAGTTGTAAATGACAGATTCATTCAAGATTCAAATAATGATACTATTCATCCATTAATGCAATTTAAATCATTCATCCAAGAATTGAAGACATAACATTAAATCAAATTCATCCAACGCATTCATTACAGTTCATATGATTCAAGAATTAAACACCAAATGAAAAGAAAATTCAAGCACATTTTTAATAACCTTTGCATGTTTCATTAAACTCAAAAGGATAATTTTTTTAAAATGTGGGTGCAATTGCATTTCCATTCCCATATACATTCCCCCCAAACTTAAAGTTTGCATTGTCCCCAATGCACTGACAGTAATTTACAATGTCATATGGAAATGCAATGACAATGCACATGCAATGACAATTAAAAAAATGCAATGACAAAGGGAATGTGGTGACAATTAAATTACAACAACATGATATGCATGAAAACTAAACTAAAAACAAAAATAAAACTAACTCAATTGGCTGCAGCCGATGATGTGGCTGTATTGGACTTCTTCTTCTTGCGCTTTCGCTCTTCTTTACGATGCTTCTTGACCTTGGTGTGCTTCCGTTTTCTCTCTTTTGGCTTTGCTTGATCTTTGGATTGCTCCGTGACATCAAGCTGAGCCCCGGCATCATCGATTATGACATCAGATGGGTGTATCTTTGCGAGTGGTGCAGTATAGAGCACTATAGCTAGAGGATTGTAATCCTCACTTGTTGCAATCACAACCTTCGCCTGACTCGCTTCAGGTGGCACCAAATCTTCAGATGATACACCCACAACTGTAGGTACGGAGACAAATTCTTTAGATGAAGATTCCACAATAGATTTCGATAATGTCTTAGTGCCTCTAGTTTTGGCCATATTTGTTGGTAGCAAAGGTAGAAATAGAGGAGAAAAGGTGAGAACTTGAAGAAAATTTTGAATAACAAAGGAGGTTTTTGAATACACAATCGGCACAAAAGGGATTGCTTTATAAGGAATGAAAAGAGTAAATGGAGAGGCGTGTCTGTTTATGCTGCAGAGAGAGGACAATAAGCTTGCAATCAATAAATGCATCCACTCGGATTGCCCCTTTCCAAATCGATCTAACAGTTGGGGAATAAGGGATGAAACGTCATGATTTATTTCTTGATATGCTTCGATTTTCTGGTGAGTCAATAGATAAGATGCGTCGATAAGGTGCTTTGCATGCGTCGACAAAAGAAAGAGCTTTATTCCTGCAAAAGCACTAAAGAAGATAAACTTAAACAAAAACTAAATAAACTAAAATTGTATGGTAAAAATGTAAAGAGAGGTTATAAAAATGTGAGCAAATTAATGGTCTCCTTCTATTTGTGATCATCATGGCCAATATAATACTTTAGTCGTTGTCCATTCACTTTAAATTGGTGTCCATCATGTATATCTTTAATTGTGACTGCCCCATGAGGAAATGCTTTGACAACTTCAAATGGCCAGACCAACGTGAGTGCAATTTACCTAGGTGCAATTTTAGTTGAGAATTAAATAATAGCACTTGTTGTCCTGTAGTAAATTATCGCTGCAAAATAATTTTGTCGTGCCATCACTTGGTCTTTTCCTTATATATTGTGGCCATTTTCATAGGCATTGCACCTAATTTCCTCAAGTTCAGTCTTGTCCAACAACCTTTACTTCCCAACAGCATCGTAATCCATGTTCACTTGCTTGATTGCCCACATTGCTTTACGTTCCAATTCCATAGGCAAGTAACATGCTTTACGAAAGACAAGCTGATACGATGACATCCCAAGCGGGGTTTTGTACGCTATCCATAATGCTCATAATGCGTCATCGAGCCTAGAAGACCAAACTTTCCTCGATGGAATTGCCACCTTCTTAAGAATATTTTTGATTTGTCGATTGAAGACTTCAGCTTACCCGTTAGTTTGTTGATGATATGTGGTCGTTGTTCTATGGTGAACTCCATACCGCTTCAGTGCGATTGCTACCTGATTGTAATGGAAGTGTGTGCCTTGGTCGCTGATCAATGCCTTAGGCGTGCTAAAGCGAGTAAGGATATGCTTGTGGAAAAACTTCAGCACTGTCCTTGCGTCATCTTTTGGGACTGCAATGGCCTCCACCCACTTTGATACATAGTCAACAGTAACTAGGATATAGACATTTCCAAATGAACTCAGAAATGGTCCCATGAAGTCTATAACCCAAACGTCAAAGAGTTCAACTTTCATGATTTACTGTTGTAACATCTCGTTGCATTGAGATATAAATCTGATACGCTGACATTTATCATATTGGTGCACAAAATTGTGAGCGTCTTTAAATAATGAAGGCCAATAAAATCCTAGTTAAAGAACCTTTGCAGCAATTCTTATGCCACCAAAATGACCTCTATAAGGAGCGTCGTGACAATACTTCAAGATTGAAAGCGTTTCTTCCTCTGGAACACAATGCCTAATTATATTATCGTTGCATACCTTGAATAGATATAGCTCGTTCCAGTAATATTTTTCTGTCGTGAAAAAAATCTTTCTTTCTTATGACCTGTTGTGCCCAAAGGTAGCCTTCCACATACCAGGTAATTGACCACATCCGCATACCATGAGGTTGCGTCGACAGCAAATAGCTTCTCGTCAGGAAATGTGTCAATAATTTAAAATATTTTTTTGTTTTCACAATCTAGTTCCAGACGAGACAGGTGATCTGCCACTTGGTTTTTCGATCCCTTTCGATCCTTTATCTCTATATCAAACTCTTATAGTAGCAAGATCCATCGTATCAACCTTGGTTTAACGTTCTTCTTTGTAGAGGATATCTTAACGCGAAATTATCAGTGAATACAATAACCTTTGCACTGATAAGATATGAGCGAAATTTGTCAAAAGCAAAGACTACAACCAATAACTCTTTTTCTATAGTTGTGTAATTAATATGAGCTTCTGTGAGACTCTTGCTGGCATAATATATAGTATGAAATACTTTTTTCTTGCGTTGTCCTAATACTGCACCCACTACAAAATCACTTGCATAACACATTACTTCAAATGGTTACGACCAATCTGGTGCAACGATAATGGGTGCCTGCACGAGCTGCTTCTTTATTTGCATAAATGCATCCACAAATGCATCATCAAATAGAAAATTTATATTTTGCTCCAACAACGAGCAGAGAGGTTTCACAATTTTAGAGAAGTCTCGAATAAATCTACGATAAAAACCTATGTGTCCGAGAAAACTCCGAATACCATTTACATTAGTTGGAGGTGGTAACTTCTCAATAATTTCAACCTTCTTTATCCACTTCAATGCCCTGACAAGAAATGCGATGACTTAGGACAATGCCTTTTGTTGCCATGAAGTGGCATTTCTCTCAATTTAGCACAAGATTTGTGTCCTCACATCGCTTTAAAACTCTGGCCAAGTTGTCAGCGCATTTATCAAAAGTATTTCCATAAATAGAAAAATCATCCATAAATACCTCTAATGAGTCCTCGATCATGTATGAAAATATTGCCATCATGCACCTTTGAAATGTGGTCGGTGCATTGCAAAAACCAAATGACATTCAGCGGAAGGCAAAAGTGCCAAAAGGCTAAGTGAAAGTCATTTTTGCTTGATTCTCCAGCGTAATAGCTATCTGATTGTAGCCAGAAAAGCCATCGAGGAAGCAATAGTTGGCTTTTCCAACAAGCCTGTCCAGCATTTGATCGATGAAGGGGACTGGAAAGTGATCCTTCTTTGTGGCTGCATTCAATCAGCGATAATCCATGCACACTCGCCAACCCGTAGGAATGCGAGTAGGGATTAGCTCATCCTTGTCGTTACTTACCACCATGATACCACTTTTCTTAGGGACACATTGACTGGACTCAACCACGTGCTATAAAAAATTAGGGAGATAGTGTCTGCATCCAGCAACTTAATAATTTCCTTTTTAACCACCTCCTTCATTTTCTCATTTAATCTCTTTTGTTGTTCAATTGATTGCTTTCCTTCATCTTCCAACCGAATTTTGTGCATGCAAAAAAAGGAACTAATGCCTCTAATATCAACAATTGTCGAAGCAATTGTATGCTTATGCTGCTTCAATATATGGATCATTTTTTCTTCTTGAGTTGTGTCGAGGGTTGTAGAGACGATAACTAGCAGTGTATCATTATCACCAAGAAAAACATACTTTAGATGGGTAGGCAATGGCTTCAACTCTAGAGGAGGAGCTTCTTCAATAGATGGCTTAAATACTAAAGCCGTTCTATTGGTCAAATCTAAAGATTCCATTTGCCATCCACGCCTAAGCTCGATGTTATTCGCTTCAGATTTGCTGTCATAGTCAACTAGAAAATCTTCATCTGATGTCATCGTAAATTCTTCTGGAACTGCTGTGCTTCGCTCATTAAATTCCTCCTTAATTAATGTGTCTAGCACATCAATATGGTGACATTCTTCTTTGTCATTGCAGGTTATGGCCTCAAACAATCTAAAAGTGACATGTTCATCATTATGTCGTATTGTCAATTCGCCTTTATACACGTCGATGAGAGTACGTCCAATGGCGAGGAATGGGCATTCCAAAATTAAGGGTACCTCTTTATCTGCATCGTAATCGAGGATAATGAAATCCGCTGGGAACACAAACTTATCTACGCGACCTAGGATGTCTTTAATTTGTCCTTCAAGTTATGCCAATGATTTATATTCCAACTATAATGTCACTACAGTAGGCTTCATATGACCAATCCCTAATTTTCTAAATGTAGATAGCGACATCAGGCTGATACTCGCGCCTAAATCACATAGAGCTTTTCCTAAGTAATGATTTCCAATCGAGCATGGGATTGTAAAGCTTCCAGGGTCTTTCATCTTATGTGGTAACTTATTTGTTAGGACTTCACTGCATCCTTCTGTAAGCGTAATTGTCTCAGTATCAGTCAACTTCTTCTTCTTAGATAGGATCTCCTTCATGAATTTCCCATAACTGGGAATCTATATTAGAACGTCCACAAGAGGGATATTGACATTTAGTTGTTTTAATGTGGACAGGAATTGATGATATTGTCTATGATGCTCTTTCTCTTTAAATCGCTGTGGAAATGACAATAGTATGGATACATTAGGTTGCCTTGACATAGCTGGTTGTGTCGACATCGTCAGTTGCATCAATAATTTTGTTGGTCAGATAGTAAGCATGAGAGTAATAATTGGTGGAGCCTTTTTATTTGGTTCTTCTATAACTTCCTCATATGCAACCTTCTCACCTAATTTATGTCACTAGTGATGACTGGTGTTGCATCAGAGCTGATAGTTGGTTCGACAGTTTGTTTCCCACTCCGAAGAGTGATAGCGTTGCAATGCTCCTTCCCTTTTGAGTTTGGGTTCTCTGTATCACTAGGTAAACCACCTAATCGTCTTGTGTTCAAATTGGAAGCTAGTTGCCCCAACTGTGCTTCCAATGATCAGATAAAAGATGAATTTCCCTGCACAATGGCTTCTGTTCACGTTATATGTTCACACATTAGGGCTTCAAGGGTTGCTAAAGGATCAGCTCATGGTTGTGTGTACTATTATTGCTGCTGTCCTTGAGTATTCAGATGTGGTTGAAGATTGTTGTGGCTGTACACGATTGTGCGGTTGCATCTGATCTTGATATGATGCATCTGAAGATTCTAGTTGAAATTTTACTGCTGCTGATTGTAATTCCTTTTTCGAAAATTGCTTTGACTAGATGAATTTTCATATCTAAATGTCATCGCATTCTGACTTCCTCAGGGCTGTTGACTTCTTGCAGAACTGCTAATGGAATTACCATAAGAATTTCCATGGATATTATTGACGTAGAAAGCATTTTTCGCGTGCTGTGAACAATCTTTATAACTTTGATTGTCACTACAAATTTCACAACAAAATGTAAGGACATGAATTTTTTGAGCAACTTGAATGGATGTAACTTCACTAATCCTCTTCATGTTCTTTATCATGTCTACTAGCGAAGATACTTGTGCACTCAAAGTGGATATAGCATCTAATTTAATAAATCCGAGATTTGCTTTGACTTGTGAAGCTCTAAAGATCAGATATTGGTAATCATTCTGAGAAATTCACTCTAGAATTCTGACAACTTCCTCGTATGTACAGTCCAACAAAGGACCATTAGTAGATGTGTCAACAAGATTTCTTGTCTGTGCATTCAGCTCGTTGTAAAAGATTTCAATCCGCGTCTGTTGTTGAATTCCATGCATGGGACAGCGTCGAAGAAAAGTTTTGTAATGCTCCCATGTAGTATGCAAATTTTCATCATCTAGTTGAAGATACGTAGTGATGTCGTTCCTAAGATAAGCATTCATCGTTGGTGGATTAAATCACAAAACGAATTGAGTTGCAAGCGCGTTCCATGAAGTGATTAATCCAACAGGAAATCTAAGGAACCAAGTATGAGCCTATCATTGCAATGAATAAGGGAATAGCTGCATTTTCGAGGCGTCATCAGGAATGCCATGTTGACTGAAAGAAACACAAATCAGTAGGAAATATTTAAGGTGCTCTCTCGCATCTTCATGTGGCAGCCCAGCATACTGCCCATTAGAATTTAGCATTTGGAACATGATCGACTTTAATTCAAAATTTACAGCTTGAATAGCTGGCCTAACAACCCCTAGTTGCAAATCGTCCAACACAGGGATAACAAAGTCTCGAATAGTTCTATTTTGTATCTGATCATCTTATGGCAGCGGTGGATTATTAATGTTTTGTGGTTTTATAGAAGGTATAACAGGATTCTGTGGCGGTAATAGTGGTATGGCTGCATCATTTCCAAGAAGAGCCATATTTCGCTGTTCTTGTCTTCTCCTTCTAATAGTGCGTTCGATTTCAGGATCTAAACTAATAATAAATTCAAGATTTCTCCAGGTCATAAAATACGTAAAAGAAAAATATAAACGTAATCAACAAAAAAGAAAACAAGTTAGTAATAAGTAAATATTAGAAAATAAAGAATGAATGCAAAAACAAGAATAAACATCAAACTAATGCCATCCCCGACAACGACGACAAAACTTTATCGCGCTATGAACATCACAGCAAATATGTGCTAGCGTACATTGTCAATGCAAGTATAGTAGACAGATGTAAGTCTATCAGATATCGATCCCACGAGGATGGATGATTGTGTTTATAATTGTTGATGCAATAAATAGATAAAACAATATAAATTGTGGTAAAGTTTTCGGAGCAATGGATAGGTAAATGCATTAAAAGTATGAGATTGATTTGTCTAAACAATAATGAAAAATTTAAGAAGTAAAACAACGATAATGAAATGGGGCTTCTGACGTGAAAAGTTGGAAACAAACTAAGTGTGTCTCACAAGGTTTAAAATATCAAGTAATTTGTATCTGCAAATAAGCACAATGAAAATCTTACCAAACTTGACTCTCCCATTAGATCTAAGACTCAAACATGCACAATAAGCATACCTTCTAGTGTTGGCAATGCAACATATTCAAAAACAAGTGGATTAAATTCCTTCAATCCCCAAGCAACTTCCGTTGTCTTCCTTGTTAACTTAATTTGTCACTGCACCTTCCAGTGATAGTGACTCAATCACACTTCCGTGGTCAAACAATTAAATCCAAAGATTAACAGTAAAGGCAAGATTGAAATAGATATCATTCAGCTCTAAATTTCAAATGTACTTCCATACAACTTGAAATAACAAGAATTACCAGCGTTTAAGAAAGAAAAATAACAAAACAATTTGGGCATTCTATTCCTAATCTACTCAAATTGCACCCTTACTCTCCTCTTGTAGTGCACTTAGGATGCTTCTCGTCAAGAGCAGTTTAACCATCTCTTTTGCGTCAGGTCGCCCTTTGGAAGTTAAGCTGTCATGGATGCAAGCTTTAAGAAAATATGGATTGAAAAAGAAAATCAAATCTGGCAGAGGAAAAAGATCCCTTCTCTCTCCTTCTCTTCAGTATTTAATAGCAACTTCACAAAACAGGTGTCCTTCCATTCAGATCTAGCATTCTCTGGCAGTACTAGTTGGTTATACCAACTGTACAACTCACACATTTTTGGTTGTTAACCAGACAACTATTAGGTGCTATAGCAGTTCTGGGCACAATTTTGGATCCTCTTATGCAACGATAACTCTGGACACATTCATGGATTGATACTTCTGGACAGGTTCCTACAATGACATCTCTAGACGCAATGCTAAATAGACTAATGCAGTGACATCAGTAATAAAAATATCATAAATTGAAAGGAAATTAGGCTGAGCTTTATTAAGTTAGAAAATGCAATAACTAAATTAAAAATTCTAAAAATGTATGCTAAAGATGACCAAATAGGAACAAATTATACAATAAGTAGGGAGAAATCAATGGTTCTTTCTAATGTTATCACTGAGTTAAGGGCCCGAAAAGCTGAGTTAGAAGAATCTTTGCATAGACATCATAGTCATAACTCTGTGACAGAACTGAAAGGAAGTCGGGCTGAGAATGAGGAGTTGAAGAAGAGAGTAGAAGAACTCGAAGCTTCACTACAAAATTGCAAGATTCGAATTGAGTTCCTCAAAATAACTATGGAAACAAGTGAGAGACAACTTCAACATTCTCAGTGGCAGGTTAGAGATCGAGATTACATTATGGGTGAAGCTTTGACTCAAGTTCGAGAAGTGGCGAAAAATTTGCAGACATTTAGTTAATTATAAAAGACCAAATATTTACAAAATTACCAGTGCATTTTGTACTCAATTCTAAAAGGTTGTCACATTTAATGTCGGTGCAATCATCCATGCCCAATTTGCGAAAGTCATTTCTAAACAAACAGAGAAAATGACGAAGAGCCAAGAGACGCCACTAGCGAGAGAAGAACTAAAAAAGAAGGAGAAGGGAAAAGGGAAAAAGAAGGAAAAATAGATTGATGCGCTCATAGATCTGCAGTTAAAAAAGAGGTTGGCTGCTATGGAAGTTAAGCTTGATCTCATCGACATGCGCACTATCCGTAATGTTAGTGTATTAGAGGATATGGACTATAGGCATCATATCTTCTATGTGTATACCAAAGCATAGAACAAGGCAATTGTCGCCACATTGTGCAGCATGAACCCCAATCTGTTGCCAGACTTCCCAGTTTTCCCCTCTAATTTTTCGACCAATGGCCTCATTCTCTGATCAGCCTACTCCTAATGGTAGGCCACAACATGTCCCTTTCCCAATAAGAATCCATATCTCCGATGAAGAGGAGCAGGAAGGGCATTCTAACGCCATGCCAGATTACTACAGAACTCTAGCCAGCTAGTTTGAAGAGGAGTTCTCGAACAGCCTTGGGGCTAATATGGCTGAACGAGCCGCTGTGGTTGAGGAGGTGCAAAAACCAATTGCATATGTGGGTGTGAACACTGCAAATGTTGCTGACATTGCTACAACTGAGCAATAAAGGCCTATGGATGAAATGGAGAAGGAAGATGGCTAGGGAAAAGAGAATGAAGAAGAACATGCAATGAAGGACTCTGTAGAAGAGCTGGAGTAAAAGGAAGATGCCCCGAAAGATATCGCTGAGGATATTGTCGAAGCACCCATGAGTGTGGGGGCATCAAGTGATGATATGACTCCACCAAATGCGAGCCAGGCTGAGGTAGTCACCAGCATTGTGGAGGATTTTAACCCGTTAGCTATTGTGCCTTATGTGGTCCCACTGGCTGAAGTTCATCCATCCGATGTGATTATTGATGAGGCTGTCACAAAGAGGAATCCATCGTTCCGGTTGGTTTGAAGGACAAAAAGAAAAGGAAGCACAAAGAGGAAGGTGAGCACCCAAAGAAGAAGACAAAGAAAACCAAAGCAGCTTCTACATTAGCTGCTGATAATGCTTAAATATGACATACTTTTGGATATTAATTATATATATTTTAAGAGTATGGTCCGATTAATTTGGGCTATTTATTATCTTCTTATTTTATAGGGACTCAAGAGGTGATAGAAGATAAATTGGAGACAAAAAGCATGGTTTTGGAGGAGAATTAGAAGTTGTGTGAAGATGAAATACTAAAAGAGAGAGTTTATAGGACAAAAAGACTTGGTTTTATTTTATTTTATTTTAAAATATATTTTTATTAGGACTTAATATTTAAAGATATTATTTATTTGTATTTAATTTATGTTTATCTTTTTATATTTATTTTAGAGTTTAAATTTGATCTAATTAGGGAATTAATGTTTAATTATCTTTTTAGAATTTTGATTGGATTCAACTAGGAATTTATTTGTACTATAAATAGGGGATGAAGTGATTGAATTATTCATTCCCCATTCATTGGAAAATCCTTCATCTCCCAAAATCCTAGTTCAATAAAAGAACCTATTCTTTTTATTTTGTGTTCTTCCCCAAAATCAAGAGTAACTAAAAAACCGTTCTAGCTAAAGGTAGTCAAATATTCCTCTAAGGTTCATGAGGCTTAGAATTCGCGCTTAATTCTTTTCAATCTAAAGTATTCATTAATTCTCTATAATACGGGATCGATGCTTCCATCCTAAATCCCTACAAAAGCAATCTTTTCATCTTGTGCAAAGCCATCCACTTTGTGTGTTTTGAGAAAGTTGCACAGTCGGTTCGCTAACTTACTAGATCAGAGGTTGTCGAGCCAAAGAGACAAAACAGCGTGGCATTCGTTGTTGGGAAAATGTGATCTAGTATAAGACAGTACCATTGGAGCGATGGTTTGCTAGAATTAGGTTCCTTTAAAAACTATATCCGGAGCTGGTGGTCGTAGGCGTCCTCTTCCACTATAATTGGCTTATTCAAGCACAAGAAGAACCATCCAAAGTCTATGATTAAACCAAAGAAGAATCAAGATAACTGGAGGCTGGATCTTTGAATACTGATAAAACTGTTCTTCTTTCAACTTGTTTATTTTATGCTATTTATTTTTACTTCGATTTCCCTATTTTATATTTCTTTTAATTCTATTTTCTTTTATCTTTAATTTTGTTTCTTTTATTTTTCCTCAGATCACGGCGCTTTTCTTGGGCACGATTTGGCCCAGGATTTCGACACACAAGATTTTTTACGAGTCTCCAGTCCTTGAGGATTAGACCCTACTTCCCTTTTACTGTTATTTACTTTAATTTTTGGAATAGGTTATATTTAGTGTTCCCAACGACACATCAGCTGCTCAAGAATGAGTTAGTTTACTTTTCTGTAGATAGATAGCTTGCATTTTACTGTCATTGCATTTTTATTTTGTCATTGTATTTCTTTTTGTTAATTTAGTTACATTTTAGTTACATTTCCATATATATTTATTAATGTCAGTGCATTGGGGACAATGCACACTTTAAGTTTTGGGGGAATTTGTGTGAAATAGAAATGCAATTGCACCCACATTTTTAAGAATTTATTTGTTTCTTTAGTTCAATTAAAGTATGCAAAGTTAGAAGAAGAAAAAATGTGACCACAATTTTAATTTATGCTTAAATCTTGAATTGTTTGGAATGCTGATGTATGAATTGGATGAATGTGAATGAATTTTGAGTCCTTCTATTTTTGGATGAATGATGGGGTTACATTAGTAATGAACGGGTAGTATCAATCTTTGAATCTTGAACTAACTTACCAATTGCAGCGACATTGTAAAAATAAAAGACATTCCACTGTGAGTGCATTGTGACTTATCAAGGGAGAACACTCCGCTGCATATGTTAGAAAAATCATCTAGCCAAAGGCTGTCACTACAAGAGTGTGTCTCGACACAATTACATACTTCCTGAGGGTTTGTTGCACCCCATCATTACTGCTCAGGAACAAACGTATAGTAATGAAATGACATCTCTTAGTCGCATAAAAAGAAAGAAAAAGAATATATATATATATATTGCTATTTTACAATAAATGCTATATTGATTAAGAAGGGTTCAGATTCAAAGCATGATGCTAACATTAGTGAAGTTGTAGTCTTAATTTTTCATGCCTATAAATTATCGGCACATTATTCTATCTTATTAATGCAATTTATACATTAGATTCAACAGAATTTAAGTTGCTAGAATAGAAATTGCGGTGACATGTTTTGTTTGTGACTTTGTTAACTTTTGTTTACTTAAGGACAAGTAAAAACTCAAGTTTAAGGGTGTGATGGTATTACAAATGACACATATTTTCTCCCTAAATTTGTGTATTAATTGTCTCTTTGGTATCACATTTAGCATGCATATTAGGCATTTCATACTTAGTTTTTATGATTTCTAACTCAGTGATGCTTGGTTTAATTTTCTTTAATTTTATACTGTTTTTACTACTAATGTCGCCACAATTAGTTGTTTTGATTGCACCCAAAGTTTTCGTCGCATTATTATATCCAGAATGCACCCAAGACTGTCATTGCATAAGTATTACTCAATTGCACCAAAAAATGTCACTGTATTCAGTATCAATATTGCGCCTTAGAATTGTCAGCGTAAGAACTCAACTTAGAAGATTAATGTTGGAAGAAGAATGCAGCCACAAGACCAGCTTGGAATTACGACCAAGAAATGTTGTCGCATTTAAATTGAACCTCAAATGAATAGACTCAAGTTGAATTTACATCTGGAAGCACCAGCGCAGGAATATCATAGGTGTCGTCTACGATCTCAGATTGCGACCAGCAATGCATTGACAACCTATAGATCTTTAAAGAAGACATTAGATCTGCGTGAGTGCATAGCTGTACTCTAACCAATTGTGACAGCTATAATTAGATTTGGATTTGAGAAAAGATGTCCAAAAATGCGGTGACATTCTGCTGATAAATTGTCGACGTAATTTATAAATTGCACCGACATTCTGCAACAGTCCAGTAAACAAATCAGATTTGCATAGTTGTCAATAACAAGTTTTTACAGCTGTACAAAGTTGTTGGATCTGAGAATGAAGAAAATCTACAATTTCTTGAGCTTATAAATAGAGGAAAGAAGAAGGAGATAAAAATCAAGAGCTAAGGGATTAAATTCTACAAATTCTGTGTGAATTGGAGATTTGAGTTTGAAATCGAGAAGCTGATGAAGCAAGTCTGCAACTGCTTCTGACAAGAGGTGCTTGATGCCGAGCAAGAGAAATAATTAGGGAGTAGGCCTAGTAGTCTAGAGATAGTAAGCTTCGTTGTGCTCTTTAATTCTTCTTAAACGATGATAGGTTTTAATGATATTAAATGAATACGAGAGTATCTTTTGATGTTAGATCATTTTGATTCTTACTTTACACTGCTTATCTGTTTATTCTTGGATCTAACCGCTGTAAACATGAATGTGAAATTACAGTATGTTGACATCACGAGATGCGGTGACAGGTTAGGTTAACAAGTGGGTTAGGCGGGAGCTGCTCGGGACTTGAATAAAAACCAGTTACTTGTTCTTGGATACACATCGTTACTCACACCGAGAGGTGGAGTGATTGTATTTGAGTCGAGATTAAGTAGGGAGCTATTGCTAGTAAGAACTCAAAGGGACTTCATTACAGCTACAATTCATTTATATCTTACATTGTCGATGCATCTAGCGTTGCAACTTAGCAATATTCAGTGAACCATTTCTACCCTTTACACTTGATCACTTTTATATTTCATGCATTTTAATATTCAGTATTCAACACTCAAAATAATTGGATTTATTTTTAGTACACTGATATTTAATCTCTGAAGTTTAACTCTAATTGCATTGACATTGATTGATTATTTTAGTGTGCAGATCTGACATATTGCACTAACATCAGTACTCACATTACATTAATTTCAGTATTGATTGCTCCGACATTTAGACATCAAGAACCCATTCCTCGTGGGATCGATAACCGATAGTTTATCTATCAACTATACTTTCATTAACATGTGTACGCTTGCACAATCATTATGTTGTAAAAACACCGATCGCCTACTTATAATTGCTTATTGTGATGGCCTTGGAATCATTCAGCAGGGGCAGTACCGTCATCACTGCATCAGAAATTGAAATTTGTGATAAAGGGTCGGTTGGTCACAATAATTGCTGAGGAAGACATCATTGCATCTGTAACCAGTGATGCGCCTTATAAAGGGATGGATGAGAAGGTCGTTATAACACTTAAAACCCAAAAATCATCGCCGGTTAGGGTTCCACTATCACACTAATCATCTATCATTGTTCATCTTTTAAATATCATGTCATTCAATCTTATTTTGTCAAGGAAATGTAACCAACACATCATATATGAACATTTAATTATAATCACAATTCAACAAGGACAAAAAGGTTATTTCTAAAATTTTTGGAGACTTCTACTGGTACTTGATGGATAAGTATCGTTAATCGTCAAGTCAGTAAATAGTTCATGAAATATGTAGATTTCTACTGATACAAGTGACAGTTCTACCGATACATGTTTTACTTCTACTGATACTAAAAACTCCAGAGAGCTAGGAAGTCTTACCCTGTAACTTCTACCGATACAAGCATCCTAACTACCGATACAAGCATACACAAAACTACTGATACCTACTATGCAACTATTTATACAATCCAAGTCAGTAAGTAACCTCTCTCCTACTTTGTACTTGTACCGATACAAGTATGGGTTCTAGCAAAACAAGGATGCAGAATTTCAAAATTCATACAAGTTCATCTACAAATTTCATTTCATAAACATAAGTTGAAATTGGACAACATAGCATATTTAAGGACAATACCTAACATTACATTAAAATACTAGATACACACATATAACATTGGTTAAGCATTCAAGAATTCAACATCAACCAAAGCATTACAAGTATAATTCAATTTCGACATAAACATTCACAAAATAACATCATTGATAGCATTAGAAATGACACTTATTTTCTCCCTAAAATTTGTGTGTTAATTGTTCCTTTCGTATCATATTTAGTATGCAAGTTAAACATTTCATATTAGGTGTTTGCATTTTCTAACATAGTGTTGTATGACTTTAATTCTTTTTATTTTAGCCTCTTTTGTGCTACTAATGTCGTTGTATGCAGCATAAGTTTTGCGTTTGAAATTGTCAGCGCAGAGATCCACCTCGAAAGATCAGTGCTGGAAAGTGTTCAAGGATGCAACCACAAATTTAACCTAGAATTGCGATCAAAGATGTCACCGCAAAGATACCTTCACCTTGTACAAGTGAATTCAGGCTACAAACATACCTGGAAGCACCAGCACAAGAGAATGATAAATTGTTGAAGCAAGTAATGATCATAAATTATGCCCAGAGATGGGACGATAACTTGCAGATGCCTGATAAACACACTAGATCTACGTGAGTGCACAGCTAGAAATAACCAACTTGTATAGCTGCCAAAATGGTTAGATCTGAGAAGGGAGGAAAGCTGCAAATTTTGAGAGCTTATAAATAGGAGGGGAAAGAAGAAGATTCATATCAAGTTGTGGATATTTCAAATCTAAATTTCTCTCATCCAAGGCTGCCTTGGAAGCTTGATCTGGAGAACGATGGTCTGATCCAGCAAAGGCGCAACATTTTCTGATGAGAAGAGCTTAATGCGACATAAGAGGAGTGGTTAAGGAAGAATCCTAGTAGCCTAGGAATAGTATGCTTCGATTTGTTTGTTAATCCCTCTTTTGATGCTGATGATTTTCAATTGACAATTAAATGTACATGGAAGTGTCTTTTAATGTTATATTACTTTGATTCTTATTCAATTCCTCTCATCTGTTTATCTTTGGATTTAATTGCTTGACCATGAAAGTGTCATTGCAGTCATAGACATTGGAAGGTACGATGACAAATTAAATTAACAAGCAAGACAACAGAAGTTGCTTGAGACTAGAAGGAATTCTGGTCACTTGTTCTTGAGTGCAAAGCATTACCAGCGCTGGATTGTATGGTAATTGTGAGTGCTTGAGTCTTTGATAAATAGAGAGTTGATATTGGTAAGATTTCATTGGAGCATAATTACGGTGACAAATTCATCTATAAGAAACCTTATAGTCACATAGCGTTGCCATTTGTGAAGTCAGTGATCCTCTCCACTTCTTTACACTTGATCCATTTATTTTAAGTTTATGAATTTACTTTTCAACATCTCAACAAACCATTAATTTTCTATATTTTGTTCTAACATTTAATATTCTGATTACATTGACAGATTTACCTCTTAACTTGTATAACTTTCACCTAATTGCATTGACATAACTCTTGACAGATCTTTTTACTTCATCTTAGAATGCTACGACAGATTAAACTATAAACAACCAGCTCTGTGGGATCGATATCTGATAGATTTATTTCTATCTACTATTCTTGCACCGACAGTGTACGACTTGTACATTATATGCTGTGACGTTCATAGCGCGATCAATCATCCTAGTACATGCCATATAACCAAGTGATGTAAGTACTACCGAACCAGCTTCCGGGTAGTGTGATGTTGATAGTATTACAAATGACATATTTTCTCCCTAATTTAGCGTCTTAATTGTCTCTTTTTATTTCATTTAGCATGCATCATTAGCATTTTATATTTAATTTTCATATTTTCCAAATCATTGTTAGTTAGTTTAAATTCTTGTTATTTTTATCCATTTTTGTACTAATGTTGACGCAAGTAGCCGATATATTGCGTCTTAATATTGTCAGTGCAGGAACTAAGTCTAGAAGCTTAATACTGGACGAATGCGGCCACAAGATCAGCTGGAAATTGTGACCAAGAGATGTCGTCCCATTGCAACTAAACCTTGAATGAATATAATCAAGTTGAATCCACAGTTGGAAGCACCAAAGCAGGAATTTCACAGATGTCGCTGCAATTATAATTTTAGAATGCGCTCAATGATACAGCGACAATTTGTAGATCTCTAAAGAACATACTAGAACTGGATGAGTGCACAGTTGTACTCTAACTAATTTTGATAACTACAAAAATCTACATCTAGATCTAGGAATGAAGGCTAAAACTTGCAACATTTTGGAGGCTATAAATAAACGAACAAAAAATAAAGAAATCATCAAGAGCTAAGGGATTAAATTCTATAATTTCTGTGTGATTTTAGAGATTTGAGCTGGGAATTGGGAAGCTGATGAAGCAAGTCTATAGTCACTTCTGACGAGAAGGTGTTTGATGCAAGGTAAGAGGAACAATTAGGGAGTAGGCTTAGTAGTCTAGAGATAGTAAGCTTCATTGTACTCTTTAATTCTTTTTAAACGATGATGGATTTTGATGATACTAAATGAATACGAGAGTGTCTTTTAATGTTATATCATTTTGATTCTTATTTTACACTGCTTATCTATTTATTCTTGGATTTAACCGCTTTAAGCACGAGAGTGAAATTGCAGTGCGCCGACATCAAGAGATGCGATGACAGGTTAGATTAACAAGTGGGTTAGGTGAGAGCTGCTCGGGACTGAGATAAGAACCAGTTACTTGTTCTTGGATACACATCATTGCTCGTACCGAGAGGTGGAGTGATTGTGGGTATTTAAGTCGGGATTAAGTAGGGAGTTGTTGTTGGTAAGAACTCAAAGGGACTTCATTACAGCGACAATTCATCTATACACTACCTTGTCTACGCATCCAGCGTTGCAACTTAGTAGAATTAGTGAACCATTTCTACCCTTTACACTTGATCACTTTTACATTTTATGTAATTTAAATATTCAACATTCAACATTTAACATATTTGATTTACTTTCAATACATTGACATTTAACACCTGACATTTGACTCTGATTGCGTTGACATTGATATCTAATTTTGGTGTGCAGATCTGACATATTACACTGACATCAGTACTCACATTACACCTAATTTCAATATTGATTACTACGACATTTAGACATCAAGAATAGATTCCTCGAGAGATCGATATCCGATAGATTTGTCTATCAACTATACTTGCATCGACGTGTGTGTGCTTGCATAATCATTGCGTCGTAAAAACATCGATCAAGTTTTGGCGTCGTTGTCGAGGAATGACATTTGTTTGATGTTTACTTTTGTAGTTGCAATTTATTTTACTTACTTAACTTTTAATCTTTACTAATATGTTGTTATTTCTTTAATTATTTTTTTTTCAGATATTTAATTGTTATATGTCCACAAGGAGAATTCCTAAGGACATTGAAAACTTTGATTCAGAGCTTGAGAGGACACTTAGGAGGAGAAGGTAAGAACAACGAAAAATGGCTGGTAACAACAACAATAATTTGCCACTATTACTGCCAAAAGATGAAATTCCTCCAGTGCTTCCAGAAATTGTTAATGATATACCACCACCACGTCCACAAGAAAAACAAGTTCAGAATAGGACAATAAGAGATTTTGTTGTGCCTATACTCAATGCTTTACAACCAGGTGTTGTACGACCAGCTATCTAGGCTGGTAATTTTAAGCTGAAACTTGTGTTGTTTCAGATGCTCAACTCAAATGGGCAATATTCTGGTTTTCCACATGAAGACGCACGAGAACATTTAAAACATTTTTGCTTAGTGCTTCCTTTAGTCAACATGGTGTCCCTGATGATGCCTTGAAAATGCAATTATTTCCTTATTCGTTGCAAGGTAAAGTAAGAACATGGTTCTTAGGATTACCGGTAGGATCTATCACATCTTGGAATGCATTAGCAATGCAGTTTGTTTTACATTTCAACCTGCCGACAATGAACGCAAGGTTGCGTAATGACATCACTGCATATCATTAGCTCTATGATAAGAATTTACATATAACATGGGAGCGTTTCAAAACATTGCTTCGATGCTACCCAAAGCATGGAATTCAACAATAGACCTAAATAGAGATCTTCTACAATGGTTTGAATGCTCAAACAAGAAATCTTGTCGACGCATCGGCTAATGATCTATTGTTGGATTGTACTTACAATGAAGCTATTCGAATTCTAGAGAGGATTACCCAGAATGACTACCAATATTCAATCTCTCATTCTGCATAGGTGAAAACCAATCCTGGAGTTCTTGAATTAGATGTTATTTCTGCATTATCAGCGTAGGTATCTTCACTGGTCAACATCATAAATAATATGAAAGGAACAAATGAAGTTGCTCCTATACAAGTAGCCTAGCAATTGGATGCATCAATATTTTCTTGTGAGATTTGAGGCAATAATCATAGCTATGAAGACTACCCACAACATGCAGAAAATGCGTATTATGTTAACAACATTCAAGGGGGTTCATTTGGTAACTCATACAACAATCATTCTTAATAACTTTGGGGGAATCAAAGTACTTCCACATATAGATATGAAAATTCCTCAAATCAAGGGGGTTATAGACAAGGAGGTTACAGTGCCAATCCGTAGTAGAATTATCATCACAATTAACAAATAAATTCACATAACCAGATGCAACCATAATCACGATTACAACCACAACAGTCTGTATTGCCACAAATGCAAGGACAACATCATCAGCATCAACAACAATAATTTGCTCAACCAAAGGCAGATCCTATGACTACTCTTGAAGCAATGATGTGTGAGCATATCACATGAACTGAAGTGAAAGTGCAAGGCAACTCTTCCTCCATACGAGTGTTGGAAGCCCAACTCAAATAGTTGGCTTCTAATCTTAGCACCAGATCACCAAGATCTCTACCTAGTGATATTGAGAATCCAACACAAAGGGGAAGGAGCATTGTAAAGCAATCATGCTAAGGAGTGGAAAACAGAAGGTGGGACCAAGCTGTTCTGATAAAGACCATGTTGACGTATCTGAACCACAGCAACAAGAGAAAGATGCAGATGAAGGACGTCAAGCAAAAATTAATGTTAAGGAACCAACTGTAAGGCCATCCATGCCTGTAGTTTGCCCAACACAGTTGTCAAAGCAACAACCAATGTCGATACTATCGAGTTATCCACTACAACCCTCTGCAACCATACTTCTACCGTTTCCATAACGATTCAAAGAGAAAATCCATGATAAAGAATATCAAAATTTTGTTTCTACTTTGAAATAATTACACATTAATATACCTCTAATAGATGCTCTTGTGTAGATACCCAGTTATGGGAAATACATGAATGAGCTGTTATCAAAGAAAAAGAAATTATTTGACATCGAGACGATTGCGCTCACAGAGGGGTGCAGTGTTGTGCTTACAAACAAGTTGCCAACCAAGATGAAAGATCCTAGCAACTTCACTATCCCATGCTCCATTATGAATCATTATTTAGGTAAGGCTTTATGTGATTTAGGAGCAAGTATTAACATGATGCCTTTATCCACTTTTAAAAAATTAGGAATAAGTTCGATGAAGCCCATTATGGTGACATTGCAACTGGCGGTTAGATCTTTAGCACAAACGAAAGGACAAATCAAAGATGTTCATGTTCAAGTTGATAAGTTAGTGTTCTCTACTGATTTTATTATCCTAGACCGCGAAGCAGACAAGGAGGTACCCATAATTCTTGGGAGGCCATTTCTAGCGATGGGACAAACACTTATCGACATGTTCAAAGAAGAACTTGTTACGCGTCATAATGATGACCAAGTAACCTTCAATGTGTTTAAAGCATCACCGTTCGGATCCAATGAACAATGTCACCACATTGACGTGTTGGACGAGATTATTCTAAAAGAATTTAATACAAGAAGTTTAGCACTGTCTGATGATTATGCGGCAACATCTACCAATGACATTCTAGATGACTATCTCGACAAAAAGGAGGTTAACAATTGTGAGCTGCGTCAAAATTGGCAAATGGAGTATTTGGATTTGTTTAACAGGACAATCCCGATGTTTAAACCATTTGTCAAACAAGCTCCTATCTTAGAGTTAAAACCATTGCCAACACATTTGAAATATGTCTTCCTTGGTGACAACGAGACACTGCTTGTCATTTTCAACGCATCCTTCGATGCAATGCAAGAAGATAAGCTCATCGCAATTCTGGAAGAACACAAAAGAGCCATAGCCTGGAGCATCACAGATATCAAAGGCATCAGTCCCTCATTTTGCATGCATAACAGCTAGAAGATGAAGGGAAGCAATCCATTGAGCAACAAAGACGACTCAATGAAAAAATGAAAGAAATGGTAAAGAAGGAAATCATTAAATGGTTAGATACAAGCATTATATACCCTATTTCTAATAGCAATTTGGTAAGTCTCGTTAAATGTGTTCCTAAAAAGAGTGGTTTCACAATTGTGACTGTCGAAACGTTTATTTTTGGGAAAACAAACAGGTCTTGAAAAATATTTTAAAATTGAAAAATGGAAAAATGAGAGTCTTCAACAATCATTTATTCGGTGTGATTGAATCACCGCAAAACGTTTAAAGTCCATTTTGAAAAACATTTTGGTCTTCGAAATCCAGAAAATGAGTTCGGGAGTCGGTTACGTGAGAGGAAGGATTAGCACCCTCACACGCCCAAAATTGGTACCACGTCGATTATTATCCGGTCTTGATATATTAAAAATTTGAAAACCTGAGTAAAATATAAAATACAATCCTTAAATGCATGATTTATTTTTGAAGTACATGTTGAAAAGGAGATCGAGTTTCATTTAGAAGTCTCGTTATGTCGAAATGATCGAGGAAGAAAGTCACGTCCAGTGAGTTAGGACATAACATTTTGAGATCTAAAAATAATGAGCTTTCCTTTGTAGCAGTTTTTAATCCTTAAAAAGGGTATTCGATTATTCTGATTTGAAGAAAAATTGCGCCTAGTAAGTTAAGGCACAAATTTTCAAAACCCGAAATAAAGAAATATTACCTCGATTTTAAATATCTGTATTTTGAAGAAAAATAAAAAAATGACTTTAATTAAAATATAGAGACCAAATGAGCATGCAAATTAAATACAAGTTTATGCAATCAATGACAAAGTTAAATAACACAAAGCATGAATAATTATACGAATGAATAAATATACGAAAATAATATAAGAAAAATAAAATACGAATCATGAATCAAAATAAATGAGAAAATACAAGATTAATTAAAAATGCAAAAAAAAAAAAGTTAAAATTTTATATACGAAAGTCAAAGAAAGAAAAAAAAAAGAGGACGAAAACGATGTTCAGGAGAGTTCAGGGTAAAAATGTAATTTTGGAAAGTTTAGGGGTAAAATGTAATTTTAGAAAAGTTTAGGTTAAAATGTGATTTTTAAAAGTTCAAGGGCAAAAATGTAATTTTTGAGAAATTTAGGTTTAAAAATGTGATTTTTGGAAGTTTAATGGAAAAAATGTAAATTTTGAGAAGTTTGGCGTAAAAATGTGATTTTTGAAAGTTCGAGGGAAAAAATGTAAATTTTGAGAAGTTTGAGGGTTAAAATGTGATTTTTGGAAGTTCGAGGGTAAAAATGTAATTTTTGAAAAGTTTAGGGGTAAAAAATGTGATTTTTGAAAGTTTAAGGGTAAAAAGTAATTTTTGAGAAGTTTAAGGGTAAAAATGTAATTTTGAAAACTTTAAGGGTTAAAATTCAATTATGTAAAAGTTTAAGGGTTAAAATTTAATTTTGGAAAAGTTTGGGGGTTAAAATGTAATTTTGGAAAAGTTTAATGGTCAAAATGGAATTTTTAAAGAAAATAGGGGCCTTTTTGCAATAAAGCCAAAAAATACCATGTGGTAGCTTCCCATAACTCCAAAAGTTAAAGGACTAAAGTGAAAATTATTTAAATTTTCTATGCACATTTAAAAATAAATCAAAATTTGAATTAAGGATGAAATTGAAACAAAATAAAAAAAGAAGGACCAATTTCATAAATAAATAAAAAATGGACATTGGCAGCTTCTTAGACTTCAAAAAGGTTAAAAGACTAAATTGAAAATGAAATAAAATTAATTAAAAATATAAAAAGGACCTGATTGTAGAAATCAAAAAATGCGGAAGGACTGAATGGGTAAATAACCCATAAAGCAAAAACACGAGGATCGTTTGGGTCAAATCGGGTCACGGATCGGGTCTAGTAAAACTATGTTGTTTTTGGTGTTTTAAGCGATGCCCAATACGACGTCGTTTTGGGAGGCTTTAAATACCCTTCAAAACTAAAAAAAAATCACTTTACTCCTTTATTAAAAAAAAAACAAATCTGGCTTCTTTCTTCTTTTCTCTCAAAGGCTCAAAGCCTTTTCCCATGGTCGGACATATTTCGGTCGTCGATCCGCCGCACCCCATTACCTGTCGTCGTCGTCCGTCATCGTGCACAGTGGTCGAAAATAAAAAAAATATTTTTTTTGTTTTAAAATCATAGATCGGGGTTAGATCTATCAAGATCAAGCCTCGTTTTCAAAAAAAGGTTAGAAAAATTCAAATTTTTTTAGTTTTTGAAATAGGTTTTAATTTTTTTATTAAAATATTTATTTTTTTACTCTTCTTTTTTGTAGATCCCTCCACACTGAGATGAGGGCGCCGTTCGAGATCACCTTACAGCCATGGGCGATGGCGGCACACAAGGTAAACCCAAACCCAAACCCAAACCTAAACCCAAACCCAAACCCAAACCCAAACCCTTTTCTCTTTTTCTTTTTCTTTTTATTTATTCTATTTCAAAAATAAAATGAAAAAAATATGTAAAATATGTATATAAATATATATGAACACTAAAATGCTATTTAGAAATTGCTTTTGATTTTTTTTATTTCTATTCCTTTTTTGAAAATCGAATCCCCCCTTTACAATGCTTTTTGTTCGGCTTTTTATAGTCGAAAGATTCATTACAACTTGTATATTTTTTCCATTTTTCTTGCTTTTGCTGTCTTTTCTCTCTATTTTGTAGGTGATGATGGCGGTGGTAGTAGATTTGACATGGTGATAGAGGCAAGTTGAGGGTGGCGGCGGTGTGTAGCAACTTGCTACAATTAGGGTTTGTCAAAAAATTTTATTGTATTGGGCTCATTAGGCTGATTTGTAATTTGGGTTTTTTTTGGGGTTGTATTTTGGACATGTAATTGGGTTTGGGCTCAAAATTTGTAATATGGACATTTTTAAATTAAAAAAAAAATATATTTGGTTTATTTTGGATTTAATGTTGGGCTCGGTCAAAATTGGGCTCTAACAGCTACCCCTCTTTGCTCTTTACTGCACAGCAGGAATAGAGCAAAGACCAAAAAGAGGTCCAATTTTATCAAGTCTCATTTCTTCGATGCTCTTTCTTCAATCAGTCCACCCTTCGCTTTATCATTCGTTCAACTTCACTGCATCCGCTTCTCTACGTCTTCGGGGTTGTGATCTTACCCTAAGGCAATTTCAAAATGACAAAGTTTGCTACTGTAACTTCACTCAATTCACTTGTAACTTCAAGGAGATTGAGATCATTCATCGTAGTCTCTGATTCAATTCACTGACACTTTAGGTGTGTTGTGCCTTCATCTCTCGGTCTACTACTCTGTATCTCATCAGGAAGATGGCCACTTTATTGCTTCGACCCATTTCTCTGTATTTCATTAGGAAGATAGGGGTTTGAAGCTTCACTCGTATTAAACTTTGCTTCATTTGATTTGGTCTACTTCTCTGTATCTCATCAGGAAGATGACCACCTCATTTGTTTCAATCCACTTCTCTGTATCTCATCAGGAAGACGGATTTGGCCCACTTCTCTGTATCTCATCAGGAAGATGACCGCTTTATTGCTTTGACCCACTTCTCAGTATCTCATCAGGAAGATGGAGGTTCGAAGTTTCACTCACATTGAGCTTCGCTTCATCAATTTGGTCTACTTCTCTGTATCTCATCAGGAAGACGGATTTGGTCTACTTCTCTGTTTCTAATCAGGAAGATGACCGCTTTATTGCTTTGACCCACTTCTCAGTATCTCATCAGGAAGATGGGGTTTGGAAGTTTCACTCACATTGAGCTTCACTTCGTTGAATTGATCTACTTCTCTGTATCTCATCAGGAAGATGACTGCCTCATTTGTTTTAATCCACTTCTCTATATCTCATCAGGAAGACGGATTTTGTCCACTTCTTTGTATCTCATTAGGAAGACGATCGTTTTATTACTTCGACCTGCTTCTCAGTATCTCATCAAGAAGAGTTTGAAGTTTTGCTTGCATTGGGGTTTGTTTCATTGATTTGGTATACTTCTCTGTATCTCATCAAGAAGATGATCGCATCACTTGTTTTAATCCACTTCTCTGTATCTCATCAAGAAGACAGATTTGGTCTACTTCTCAGTATCTCATCAGGAAGACGGCCGTTTTATTACTTCAACCTACTTCTCAGTATCTTATTAGGAAGATAGGTTTTAAGTTTTACTTTTCCCCTAATTAGGGTAAAAGATCATATGCTTTAATCTGCCCTCTTGTCTTGAGGCTAAAAGATGGGATTTGTGGTTTCAATCTACCTCATGACCTTTTTTTTTAAGGGATTGGATGGTTGCAATCTACCCCTGGGTCAGGGTAAGAGATTGGCTGATCTGCTCCAAGCTCGGGGTAAGAGATCAGATAGCTGCAACCTATCTTAAGCTCAAGGTAAGAGATTGACAGATAGTGATCTGCTTGAGGCTCGAGGTAAGAGATTGGATGGCTACAATCTGCCCCATGCTCGGGGTAAGAGATTGGCTGATGGTAATTTGCCCCAAGCTCGAGGTAAGAGATTGGATGGCTGTAATATGCCCTAGGCTCGGGGTAAGAGATTGGCTAATCTGCTTTAGGGCCGAGGTAAGAGATCTGATGGCTGCAATCTGCCCCAAGCTCGGGGTAAGAGATTGGTTGATCTACCCTAGGCTTGGGGTAAGAGATCAGATGACTGTAATCTGCCTCAAGCTCGGGGTAAGAGATTGGCTGATGGTGATCTGCTCCAGGCTCGGGGTTAGAGATTGGATGGCTGTAATCTGCCTAGGCTCGATGTAAGAGATTGACTGATTTGCCTTAGGCTCGGGGTAAAAGATCGAATGGTTGCAATCTACCCTAAGCTCGAGGTAAGAGATTGACTGATCTACCCTAGGCTCGGGATAAGAGATCGGATGGCTACAATCTGCCCCAGGCTCAGGGTAAAAGATTGGTTGATGGTGATCTGCCCAAGCTCGGTATAAGAGATTGGATGGCTGTAACCTGCCCCTGGCTAGGGGTAAGAGATCAAATGGCTGTAATTTGCTCTAGGCTCGAGGTGAGGGATTGGTTGATGGTGATCTACCCTAGGCTCGGGGTAAAAGATCGAAATCTTTAATATACCCTTCTTGTTTAAGGGTAAAAATGGAATGATGTAGTTTGAATCCAACTCCACTGCAACTTCAAGAAGATAGGATTTAATGTTGAAGCTTCATCTTGCTTTTACTGCAACTTTAGAGAGATAAAGACTTAATATTGTAGTTTGATCTGATCCATTGCAATTTTGAGGTAGAAGATTTGTTGTTGCTGCCTTAATTTGCTCCTCTTCTGCTTTAGCGTATAAGATTTTTCGTTGTGGCCTCAATCTTTCCCGTCATGTTTTTAAGGTACTAGGTTTGCCGTTAAGGTCTCAACCTTTCCCTTTATATATCATGGTACTGGATTCGCCGTTGCAGCCCTAACCTTTCCCTTCAAATCTTCATGGTACAGGGTTCGCTATTGCGGCCTCAACCTTTCCGTTCAAATCTTCATGGTACAAGGTTTGTCGTTACGGCCTCAACCTTTCCCATCACATCTTTTGAGGTATCGGGTTCGCCGTTACGGTCTCAGCCTTTCCCATCACATCTTCTGAGGTATCGGGTTTGCCATTGCAGCCTCAATATTTCCCTTCAAATCTTCATGGTCCCGCAACTCATCTAGTCATTTCGCGATAATGAAACCAATATAATATGCTTTAATGGGCCTCTATGTAGGCCAAATCATTAGGATGTCATGATCAGAATGAATCAAAAGCTCCTAAACAGATGGGTATGAATGATGAATATAAAAATGTCATCTTTGAGAAATGATTTTATTCTTAGTCTTTAGCCGACATCGATCGTCATCTGTCTAAGTCTTATCACTAATGAGTTATCATGTTCTTCTTTCGGTTTGGTATCTCTGTTGTGAAACCTAAAGAGGCACTCAGTTTGTTTCAAGACCTTTCTAACCCTTGGTTTTGGTTATTTTCAACTAGTGGTTCTGTTTCAGGTCCCTATACTATTTAGGGATTTTCCAGAATGATATGCAGAAATCCTTTTATTCCTTATACTATTAGACCACTAACCGCTATTTCAAATGTAAAGATGCTTGAATCAAGGTTATAAGGTGGATGAAATTGAATTTTATCGCAAACAAAGGTCGCATGAATGAAAAGATCGTTGGCTCATTAATCACTATTTTGATGCAGAATTGCTTGAACATGGTCGCAAGGCGAATGAAATTTTATTGAAGGCGAAGCTCACATGAATGAAAATATTAAAAATGACTCATATTGGTCAAAAAGTTGCCAAACATAAAGTGAACAAAGAAAGATGCCTTAGATATCAAGTATGAGCTTCATTGAGCAAACTTGATGAGGACCATTCTGAGCTTGACATGTGTTCATGAAACTAGGAGTATTTTGTCAATGCTTCAAGGTGTAAAGTTTCTCCACCTTGCTACTTTTGAGAGAGAAGACCATTTCACGCTTTTTTCTTCAAAATTGAGCTACCCTTTCAGGTTTTCAACTCAAGTCTCCTTAGGTTTCGAGATGCCCTTTAGGAGTTTTCACCTCGACCTCTCCTTTTCTTTTTCATTTTTTCATCTTTTTTTTTCTTTTTTTCTTTTTTCTTTCTTTTTTTTATTTTTTTTCTTCATCGAGTCTGAGTCCACGAAGTTAGGCAAGTCTTTGTCGATCAAAATCAAAGCTTCTCCAAAAAAGACTTTCTTCACCTCATAGGGCCTTTCCCAATTAGACATTCATTTTCCTTGGAAGTCTTTTGTAAGCAAGATCCTTTTCAAAACCAGAGCTCTCTAGTGGAATTCTCTAGAGCGAATCCTTCTTTGTCATAAGCCTTTGTCATCTGATCATAAAGGATGACTTTAGTATCTTTTCTTCAATCAAGTTTAGCTGACTGCGTCTGGATTGGATCAATTCTGCTTCATCAGCTCTAACAAAATCTAGAGGGAAAGAAACTCGACTTCAATGGGTAGGACGACTTTCATTCCAGTGAGAAAGGTGTTGCCCTGGTAGATATTCTGATAGAAGCATGATAAGCCTCGAAGATAAAATGGTGATTTCTCATGTCGAGCCTTTGTAGGTCTCTGCTATGAATCCTTTTGATGTTCTTATTGATCACCTCCAATGCCTCATTAATTTTTTTTTGTGATGTGTTGCTAAGTTGTGATACTTGTTCTTGAAATGACTGTAGACTTTTCACTATCGTGCTGTTGTTAAAATTCAAGTCATCATCGGATAGGATCATTTTTGGCATTCCATATCGACATATAATCTCTCTTTTTCAATAATCTTCTTAACTGCCAATTGTGTGTCAGAACATCAATTCCTTAAACCTGGTATGCTTTGATAGGACCATGCAAAGACCTTTGGATTCTCGAGGCAACTTGCCTTGTTTTCGCAAAGACACATGTCTTGATTCTCACTTAAAATCACAACTCTTTGAGGTGATATTCATTTCAGTCTTGCTCAAATATTCGTAGCAGATCGGGAGACAAGTCACATCCTTGATCATTTTCAAAATCTCAAAGTTTTTCTGGACACATGTCTTAATTAAAAGGGTCTAAGTCAACAGCAGTGTCGCTCATGTCCTTGATATCAAGGGATCCAACATGTGGGTAAGAGAATGAATTTAAGAATGAACAACCATTTGGTATGAGTATGTCTGAAAAAGAAATGCAAGTTGTTTGCCAAGTGAGACACAAGAAATACATCATTTTCATCCAAATAAAAGACAGTGGTCATGTGCCCTTTGTAACAGGATCCTTATTACTCTCGAACTTAAAGTGATAAGTGTGTTTTGAATATTTTTCTGGAAAAGTCCTAAAAACTACAGGAAACTCTTCTACAGTCTAGTTGTCCAAAACACTTTCAAGGGCGTAGGGACAAACTCTCTTAGCATTCCCTATCTTGATTTATCATGTTTCCTCTCAATTTTCAATTAAGGTACACGAATGTTTCAAATAGGTGAGATTTTATTGAAATTTAATGGACGAAGTGCAATGAAAATGAATGGTAAAATGCATGCAAAATGGTGTTGATTCTAGTTCAATTCCGTTTATAACAACTTTACTAGAAAATAAATTTCTGTACATAAGGCAGATACATGTATGGTCGTGCCTTAATGCTCAAAGTCTTCCTTTTTAATAATCTTATGCTCTACCGAGTCATAAGTATTCCTTTTTAACAATATTCTCACACTATTTTCGAGTCATGAGTATTCCTTTATCACATTCTCATTCTCATCCCGAGACATGAGTCTTCCTTTTAAATATAAAGAAATTCAAATACTTCGCCAATAAATAACATTCAGCAGTTCAAGTATAAAATGTAACTAACGAACTTACCGGACTAAATTGCAATTCAGGTGAAACTTTAGGGACTATTATATGATTTCCCCTTCCCGCGATCTGTGGCCTGATCTTAATCTATCACAGAATAAATCAATTCTCGCATTAGATCATATAATTTAATCAATTTAAACATATAAGTCCTTTTTAGAAAAATTACAAAATTACCCTTAAACTTTGCATTTCTATTCAATTTAGTCCTTAGAGCCAAAACATGTAAAATAACCATTTCTAAGTTTACCCATTGCCAACTGAATATTCTAGGATAAAATTTCAACTCATTCGTAAATCTATTTCACATCAAGGGCATGTATTTTTACCATTTTCACAAGCTAGTCCTTAAACCTTAAAATCATGAAAAATCACTTTTCAAACATGTTAAACCTAATCTTCAAGCTTTCAAATCTTCCATAAACATTCAAAGACAAGTTCATTCATCAATGGAAAAAGTTATAACATTTGAAAGAATCACAAATTAGTCTTTGTATCAACTAGATCAAGCTAATACAGACTTAAAAACATAAAAATTACTAAATACAGATGAAAAATCACCTTCCAAATCAAAGCACCAAGTATGGCCAAATATCCCTTCTCTTTTTCTAGGTTTTCCTTGTTTTTCTTATTGAAAAGGATGAATGAAAATCTTTAATTTACTTTTCTTTCATTTTAATTACTTTGTTATTAAATTACTAAATCGCCCTTAATGAAATAATTGAAATTTCCGCCCTTCAAATACCCCAAACCGTCCATTTAACCCTTGAAGGGTTTATTTACCCTTTTAGGACTTTAACCTACCCCACAATTAGTATTTAAGCCATAAATTCTACTTTTACACCTTTTACGATTTAATCATTTTTACTTAATTAACTATATAAATGATAAAAATCTTTTAATCAAAATTTAATACGATTCTGGTGACATCGTAAATATTAAATAAATAAATTTATGACTCGACTCGTCGAGGTTGTGATCTAGAAATCACTGTTTCCAACACCAGTTAAAACTGAGTTGTTACAGCTTTCCCCCTTTAAGGAAATTTCATCTCGAAATTTCTTACAAGTAAATAGATTAGGATATTGTGATCTCATTGATGCTTCTATCTCCCAAGTTGCTTCCTCCAACCCGTGACGATTCCACAAGACCTTAACTAGTGGCACCCTGTTGTTTCTCAATTCCTTTACCTCACGAGCTAGAATCCTAATCAGCTCTTCTGAATATGACAGATCCGGTTGTATCTTAACCACACAAGGAGTAATCACATGAGAAGGATCTGATCTGTGTCATCTCAGCATCGAAACATGAAACACGTTGTGAATCTTCTCAAGTTATGGAGGTAAAGCCAACTTATAAGCTACTGGACCAACCCGCTTGATGATTTCATATGGTCCAATAAACCACGAACTCAACTTTCCCTTTTTACCAAACCGCAGTACTTTCTTCCAAGGTGAAACTCTCAAGAAAACCTGATCTCCCACTGTAAACTCTATATCTTTCCTGTTAAGATTTGCATATGATTTCTGTCGGTCAAATGCTGCCTTTAAACAATCACGTATTACACGAACCTTGTCTTCAGTCTCGTGTATTAATTCTGTCCTAATAAATTTAGGCTCACTCAATTCTGACCAATAAAAAGGTGTTCTGCATTTCCTACCATATAACACGTCAAACGGTGCCATTTTAATTTTGGATTGATAGCTGTTGTTATTAGCAAACTCTACCAAATATAGGTATTTCACCCAGCTACCCTCGAACTCGAGGATGTAGCATCGCAACATGTCCTTCAAAATCTGTATCACCCACTCTGTCTGACCATCTATCTGTAGACGATATGCAGTGCTAAAATTCAGCCTGGTTCCCAAAGCTTCATGTAGCTTACCCTAGAAACTCGAGGTAAATAATGGGTCTCTGTCAAATATGATAGATGCTGGCACCCTATACAGACACACGATTTCAGATACATACAACTCTGTCACCTTCTCTAGATGATAATCCACTTAAATAGGAATGAAAGGAGCTGACTTGGTCAATTTGTTAACTATAACCCCAGATGGAGTCTTTCTTCCTCGGTGTCAATAGTAATTCTATAACAAAATCCATGGTTACTTGCTCCCATTTCCATTATGGAATGGTAATCAACTGCAGCAATCCAGACAGTACTTGATGCTCGGCTTTTACTTGATGACACACCAAACATCTAGTTACAAACTCTGAGATTTCTTATTTCATACCTAGCCACCAATACATCTTCTTTAGGTCGTTATACATTTTCACACTACCCGGAAGAATGGAGTAAGTACTGCTGTGAGCCTTTGTCAAAATGTCCCGTCTTAAATCAAAATTATTAGGAATACACACTCTACCTTGGAAATACAACATATCATCATTATCAATAGTAAATCTAGTAGTGGCATCATTCTGCATCTGTTCTCTCTTAGCTGTCAGCTTGGAATCCTTTCTTTGTAACTCTTGAATTTGCTGTAGGAATAGTGGTTTCGTCCTGAGTTCAACTGTAACAAAACCATCACTCTCTAGTGACAAACGAACATTCATGGCCCTCAACGCAAACAACGACTTTCAGCTTAGGGCATTAGCAACAACATTAGCCTTCCCCGGATGATAATCAATCACAAGGTCATAATCCTTTAGTAACTCTAACCATCGTCGCTGTTTAAAATTCAACTCTTTCTGCATCATCAAATACTTTAAACTCTTATGATCTGTAAAGATATGATATCTCTCACTCTACAGATAATGTTGCCAGATCCTCAATGCAAAGACAATGGCTGCTAAGTCCAAATCGTGAGTCGGGTAGTTCTTCTCACGCGATTTCAGCTGTTGAGAGGCATAGGCTACCACTTTCCCAATTTGCATCAACACACAACCCAACCCATTTAATGACGCATCACTGTATACCACAAATTCCTTCTCTACTTATTGTATAATTTGTTCCCATTTGGTCATCTTTAGCATACATTTTTTGTATTCTTAATTTAGTTATTGCATTTTCTAGCTTAATGAAGCTCAGCCTAATTTCCTTTGAATTTATGATATTTTTAATACTGATGTCGCTGCATTAGTCTGTTTAGCATTACGCCCAGAGATGTCACTGTAGGAACCTGTCTAGAAGTATCGATGCATGAATATGTCTAGAGTTGTCGCTACATAAGAGGATCCAAAATTGCACCCAGAACTGTCGCAGCACTTGGCAGTTGTCTGGTTAACACACCAGAAATGTGTGAGTTGTACAGCTGGTGTAACCAACTAGTACGACCAGAGAATGCTAGATCTAAATGGTAGGACACTTGTACTATAAAGTTGCTGTTAAATACTAAAGAGAAGGGGAGAGAAGGGATCTCTTCCTTAGCCAGATTTGATTTTCTTTTTCAATCCATATTTTCTTAAAGCTTGTATCCATGATAGCTTAAATTCCCAAGGGTGACCTGACGCAGAAGAGAAGCCTGAACTGCTCTTGACGACAAGCATCCTAAGTGCACTACAAGAGGAGAGTAAGGGAGCAATTTGAGTAGACTAGGAATAGAATGCCCCAATTGTTCTGTTATTTTTCTTTCTTAAACGTTGGTAATTCTTATTATTTCAAGTTGTGTGGAAGTACATTTGAAATTTAAAACTGAATGATATTTATTTCAATATTGTCTTTACTGTTAATCTTTGGATTTAATTGTTTGATCATAGAAGATTGATTGCAGTCATTATCACTAGAAGGTGCAGTGACAAATTAAGTTAACAAGCAAGACAACAGAAGTTGCTTGGGGATTGAAGGAATTTAAACCACTTGTTCTTGAATATGTTGCATTCCCAACACTGGAAGGTGTCATTATTGTGCATGTTTGAGTCTTAGATCTAATAGGAGAGTCAAGTTTGGTAAGATTTTCATTGTGCTTATTTGCAGCGACAAATTACTTGATATTTTAAACCTTGTGAGTCACACTTAGTTTTTTGCCAACTTTTCACGTCAGGAACCCCATTTCATTGTCATTGCTATACTTCTTAAAATTTTCATTATTTCTTCGACAAATTAATCTCATACTTATATTGCATTTACCAGTCCATTTCTCCAACAACTTTAGCACAATTTATATTGTTCTATCTGTTTATTGCATCAATAATTATAAACACAAACATCCATCCTCGTGGGATCGATATCTGATAAACTTACATCTATCTACTATACTTGCATCTACAGTGTACGCTTATACATATTTGCTATGACATTCATAGCGTGATCAAGTTTTAGCGCCGTTACCGGGGATGACGTTAGTTTGATGTTTATTCTTATTTTTGCATTCATTCTTTATTTTGTAATATTTACTTGTTACTAACTTGTTTTCTTTTTTGTTGATTACATTTATATTTTTCTTTTAGGTATTTTATATCCAAGAGAAATCCTGAATTTATTGTTAGTTTAGATCTTGAAATCGAACGCACTATTAGAAGGAGAAGACAAGAATAATGGAATATGGCTCTGCCTGGAAATGATACAGCCATACCACTATTGCCGTCACAGAATGCTGTTATACCTCCTATACAACTACAAAACATTAATAATCCACCGTTGCCGCAAGATGACTAGATACAAAATAACACTATTCGAGACTTTGTTGTCCCTGTGTTAGATGATTTGTAGCCAGGGGTTGTTAGGCAGCTATTCAATCTGGAAATTTTGAATTAAAGTCGATCATGTTCTAGATGCTGAATTCTAATGGGCAGTATGCTGGGCTGCCACGTGAAGATGCGAGAGAGCACCTTAAATCCTTTCTACTGATTTGTGCTTCTTTCAGTCAGCATGACGTTCTTGATGATGCCTTGAAAATGCAGTTATTCCCTTATTCATTGCAAGCATGGGCTCGTACTTGGTTCCTTGGATTGCCTGCTAGATCAATCACTTCATGGAATGGCTCGTAACTCAATTCGTTTTGTGATTTAATCCACCATTGATGAATGCTCGGTTTAGGAATGACGTTACTACGTTTCATTAGCTGGATGATGAAAATTTGCATACTACGTGGGAGCGTTACAAAACTTTTCTTCGATGCTATCCCATGCATGGAAATCAATAGGGGACACAGATTGAAATCTTTTACAACGGGCTGAATGCAGAGACAAGAAATCTTGTCGTTGCATCTACTAATAGTCCTTTATTGGACTATATATACGAGGAAGCTGTCAGAATTTTAGAGCGAATTTCTCAGAATGATTACTAATATCCGATCTCTAGAGCTGCACAAGTCAAAGCAAATCCAGAGTTATTGAACTAGATGCTATATCCACTCTGAGTGCACAAGTATCTTCCTTAGCAAACATGATAAAGAACATGAAGGGGATTAGTGAAGTTACGCCCATTCAAGTTGCTCAACAAATTCATGTCCCTACATTCTGTTGTGAAATTTGCGATGACAATCACAGTTAAAAAGATTGTCCACAACACGCGCAAAATACTTTCCACGTCAATAGCATCCGTGGAAATTCTTATGGTAATTCCTATAACAGTTCTGCAAGAAGTCAATAGCCTTGGGGAAGTCAAAATGCGACGACATTTAGACATGAAAATTCTTCTAGTCAAGGTAATTTTCGACTAGGGAATTATAATCAGCAACAGTAAAATTTCAACTAGAATCCTCAAATACATGCACATCAAGATCAGATGCAGCTGTACAATCGTGCACAACCACAACAATCTTCAATGCCACATCTAAATGCTCAAGGACAACAACAACAACAATACTCATAACCACGAGCTGATCCGTTAGCAGCTTTTGAAGCCCTGATGCGTGAACATATAATGCGAACAGAAGCCATTATGCAGGGAATTCATCTTCTATCTGAGCATTAGAAGTACAATTGGGGAAACTAGCTTCTAATATGATCACAAGACCACTAGGTACTTTACCCAGTGATATAGAGAACCAAAACTCAAAAGGAAGGAGCATTGGAAGGCTATCACTCTTCGGAGTGGGAAACAAACTGTCGAGCTAACTATCAGCTCTGATGCAACACCTATCATCATTAGTGACATAAATCAGGGTGAGGAGGTTACATCTCAAGAAGTTATAAAAGAACCAAATAAAGAGGCTTCACCAATTGTTACTCCCATGCCTACTATCAGACCAACAAAATTGTCGACATAACTACCGATGTCGACACAACCAACTATGTTAAGGCAACCTGATGTAACCATACCATTTCCATTTCCACAACGATTTAAAGAGAAGGAGCATGATAGACAATATCAGCAGTTCCTGGCCATATTCAAACAATTACATGTTAATGTCCCTCTTGTGGACGCTCTAATACAGATTCTCAATTATGGAAAATTCATGGAGGAGCTTCTATCCAAGAAGAAGAAGTTGACTGAGACTGAGACAATTGCACTCATAGAAGGATGCAGTGTAGTTCTGACAAATAAGTTGCCACCTAAGATGAAAGACTTTAGAAGCTTTACAAACCCATGCTCGATTGGAAATCATTACTTGGGAAAAGCTTTATGTGATTTAGGCACGAGTATCAACTTGATGCCGCTGTCTACATTTAAAAAATTAGGGATTGGTCATATGAAGCCCATTGTAGTGACATTATAGTTGACAGATAGATCATTGGCGCAACCTGAAGGACAAATTAAAGACATCCTAGTTCGCGTAGATAAGTTTGTGTTCCTAGCGGATTTCATTATCCTCAACTACGAAGTAGATAAAGAGGTACCCATAATTTTGGATGCCCATTCCTCGTCATTGGATGCACTCTCATCGACATGTATAAAGGTGAATTGACAATGCAACATAATGATGAACACGTCACTTTTAGTGTGTTTGAGGTCATTCCCCACAAAAGCAAAGAAGAATGTCACCACATTGATGTGTTGGACACATTAATTGAGGAGGAATTCAATAAGCAAAGCATAACAATTCTAAAAGATTTGCGGTGACATCAGATGAAGATTTCCTAGTTTACTACGACAGCACAGTTTAAGCGCATAACATCGAGCTTAGACGTGGATGGCAAATGAAATCTTTAGATTTGACCAATAAAACGACTCCCATCTGAAGTATGTTTTTCTTGGTGATAATGATACACTATCAATTATTGTCTCTGCAACCTCGACGCAACTTAGGAAGAAAAATTGATCCATATATTGAAGTAGCATAAGCGTGTGATTGCTTAGAGTATTGCTAAAATTGATCCATATATTGAAGTAGCATAAGCGTGTGATTGCTTGGAGTATTACTGATATTAGAGACATTAGTCCCTCTTTCTGCATGCATAAAATTCGATTGGAAGATGAAGGAAAGCAATCAATTGAACAGAAAAGGAGATTAAATGAGAAAATGAAGGAGGTGGTTAAAAAGGAAATTATTAAGTGGCTAGATACGGGCATTATCTACCCAATTTTTGATAGCACGTGGGTGAGCCCAATCCAATGTGTCCCTAAGAAAAGTGGTATCATGGTGGTAAGTAATGACAAGGATGAGCTAATCCCTACTCGCGTTCCTACGGGCTGGCGAGTGTGCATGGATTATCATCGATTGCGTGCAACCACAAAGAAGGATAACTTTTCACTCCCCTTCATCTATCAAATGTTGGATAGGCTTGCTAGAAAAGCCTACTATTGCTTCCTCGATAACTATTCTGGCTACAATCAGATAGCTATTGTGTCGGAGGATCAAGCAAAAATGACTTTTACTTGTCCTTTTGGCACGTTTGCTTTCCGTCGAATGTCGTTTGGTCTTTGCAATGCATTGGCCACGTTTCAAAGCTGCATGATGTCAATATTTTCAAACAAGATCGAGGACTCATTAGAGGTATTTATGAATACTTTTCTATTTATGGAAATACTTTTGATAAATGCGCTGACAACTTGGCCAGAGTTTTAAAGCGATGTGAGGACACAAATCTTGTGCTAAATTGGGAGAAATGCCACTTCATGGTAACAGAAGGAATTGTCCTAGGTTATCGTATTTCCTTTCACAGCATTGAAGTGGATAAAGCGAAGGTTGAAATTATTGAGAAGTTACCCCCGCCAACTAATGTAAGGGGTAGTGATAGCATTAGGAATATTGTAGCATGAACATATCCAGAAGTACCAGTGCATGAGGATATCAAGGTTGTCGCAACAAATTAAAATCTAAATTTGTGTCTAGAAATGTCGTGACAACATGTAACTAGTTGCTGCATATACCAGATCTACGTGAGTGTAAAGTTGGATTAACTAACTTGTACAGCTGTAAGGAAGTTAGATCTAAGAGAAGAAGGACACCTGTATTGGGCATTAAAGATTAATTGTGCATGGAAGTACCTTTTAATTTTAGATTTAAATTGATTTCTGCTCAATTCCTCATATCTGTTTATCTTTGGATTTAATTGCTTCATCACTGAAGTGTTACTGTAGTTGCTGATACTGGAAAGTGTAGTGAAAAGTAAATTAACTAGCAAGACAACAAAAGTTGCTTGAGACACGAAGGAATTCTACTCACTTGTTCTCGAATGCAAAGCGTTGCCAGCATTGAAAGGTGTGGTTAATGTGAGTGTTTGGGTCTTGGATAAACAGAGAAGTCAAAGTGAGTAAGATCCCATTAAGCTTAATTGTAGTGACAATTTATCTATTATTTACCTTGTAGTCACAATTAGTGATTGCCAACTTATCAAGTCAGGGATCCTCTCCATTGCATAATCATTGTTTTTACTTCTTTAAATTTCTTTAATTACATCGAAAAATTATCTTCAAACTTTCATTACATTTTCTTATTAATTTGCTTTGACATATTGTATTACAGTCTTACAACATTTGCTCCAACAGTTTAAATTCATTTATTTCTGCAGTCTGTGATTTAATTGTGTTGACATTATTCTTTACAATTCCTTTTATTCTAACTCTTATTGCTTCAACAATTATAACATCAACAACCATCTTTGTGGGATCGATATCTGATAGCTAAAACCTATCAACTATACTTGCATCGACAGTGTTTGCTTGCACCAATTGCTATGACGTTCATAGCACGATCAGGTATTCGATGTTTTCTCGGACACGCAGGTTTTTATCATAGATTTCTTCAAGATTTCTCCAAAATTGCGAAACCTCTCTGCTCGTTGTTGGAGAAAAATAAAAAATTATTGTTTGATGATGCATGTGTGGATGCATTTATGAAAATAAATAAGTAGCTCGTGTAGGCACCCATTATTGTTGCACCAGATTGGTCGCAACCATTTGAAGTAATGTGTGATGTAGGTGATTTTGCAGTGGGTGCAGTATTAGGACAACATAAGGAAAAAGTATTTCATGCTATATATTATGCCAGGAAGACTCTTACAGAAGCTCAGATTAGTTACACAGCCATAGAAAAAGAGTTGTTGGTTGTAGTCTTTGCTTTCGACAAATTTCACTTATATCTTGTCGGCGTAAAGGTTATTGTATTCACTGATGATTATGCATTAAGATACCTTTTTACAAAGAAGAATGCTAAAATAAGGTTGATACTATCGATTTTGCTACTACAAGAGTTTGATATAGTGATAAAGGATCGAATGGGGTTGAAAAACCAAGTGGCAGATCACTTGTCTCTTTTGGAAGTGGGTAGTAAAGATGGAAGTACATTTCAAATTGTCAACGCATTTCCTGAAGAGAAGTTGTTTGCTGTCGACACAACCCCATGGTATGCAGATGTGGTCAATTACCTCGTATGTGGAAGGCTACCTTTGGGCGCAACAAGTAATAAGAAAGAAAGATTTCTTCATGACATAGAAAAATATTACTAGAAAGAGCCATATCTATTCAAGGTTTACAATGACAATATAATTAGTCATTGTGTTCCAAAAGAAGAAATGCTTTCAATCCTTAAGCATTGTTACGACAATCCTTATGGAGGTCATTTAGGTGGCATAAGAACTGCTGTAAAGGTTCTTCAGTCAGGATTATATTGGCCTTCATTATTTAAAGATGCCCACAATTTTGTGCACCAATGTGATAAATGTCAGCGGACCGGATCTATATCTCGATGCAATGAGATGTTACAACATCCAAGGGTTGTTAGACAAGCTATCCAAGCTGGAAACTTTGAGTTAAAATTGGTTATGTTTCAAATGTTAAATTCGAATTGGCAATATGCTAGTTTGCCTAATGAAGATACGAGAGAGCATCTTAAATCTTTTCTACTAATATGTGTTTCTTTTAGTCATCATGGTGTTCTTGATGACTCCTTGAAGATGTAATTGTTTCCTTATTCATTGCAAGGAAGGGCTCGTACTTGGTTTCTTGGATTACCTATTGCATCTATTATATCGTGGAATGCACTTGCAACTCAATTGTTTTGCGGTTTAATCAACCCACGATGAATGCTCGATTGAGGAATGATATTATTGCTTACCACCAATTACAAAACTTTGCTTCGACGTTGTCCCATGCATGGAATCCAACAAGAAACATAGATAAAAATTTTCTACAATGGATTAAATGTGCAGACAATAAATCTTGTCGATGCATCTACAAACGGTCCTTTGTTGGATTGCACCTATGATGAAGCCGCGCAAAATGATTATCAATACCCAATTTCTCAAACTGCTCAAGTAAAAACGAATCTTAGAGTTATTGAATTATACGCCATATCAGCTTTAAGTGCACAGGTATCTTCGTTGGCTAACATGATTAAAAATATGAAGGGGACGAGTGATGTTGCTCCCATTCATGTTGCCCAGCAAATGAATGTCCTAACATTTTGTTATGAAATTTGCGGTGACAATCGTATCTATAAGAATTGCCCACAACATGCAGAAAATGCATTTTATGTCAATAACATAAGAGGAAATTCGTATAGTAACTCTTATAACTGTTTAACTAGGAATCAAAAACATTGGGGGAATTAAAATGCGTCCACATTTCAATATGGAAATTCCTTAAGTCAAGGAAATTTTTAACAAGGGAGTTACAATTAGTAGCAGCAAAATTACAACCACAATCATCAAGTGCAAGCAAGTGCAAGCACATCATGATCGGATGTAGTCACATGCTCGTATGCAACCATAGCAGATTGCAATGCCAAATATGAATATGCAAGAAAAAATCAACAGTAACAACAGTAGTACTCTCAACCGCGAGCAGATCCATTAGCTGCCCTTGAAGCTTTGATGCGTGAACATATTACAAGAGCTGAAGCTATTATCCAAGGAAATTCTTCTTCCATCCGGGCGTTAGAAGCATAAGTGGGATAGCTAGCTTCTAATACGAGCACAAGACCACTAGGTGCTATACCTAGTGATACTGAAAATCCAACTCAAAAGTGGAAGGAGCATTGCAAAGCTATTACTCTTCAGAGTAGAAAGCAAACAGTTGAGCAAAGCAGCAATTTCAATCTAGCACCTGTCAATGCAGATGAAACAGAGCAAAGAGGGAACGTTGTATCCGAAGAAGAATTAGTAGAGCTAAATGAAGAGGAGCCACCAGTAATTACACTCATTCCAACCATTCGACCTACAAAATTATCGACACAACTGCTAATGTCGACGCAACTGGTTGTTCTGCAACAGCCTAATGTTTTAACACCTTTACCATTCCCACATAAATTTAAGGAGGAAGAAAATGACAGAGAATATCAGAGGTTTTTAGCCACTTTGAAATAATTACATGTTAATATACCTCTTATTGATGCTCTTATGCAGATTCTTAGTTATGGAAAATTTATGAAGGAGCTCTTATCCAAGAAAAAGAAATTGATCGACATTGAGACAATTACGCTCACAGAAGGCTACAGCGCTATACTGACAAATAAATTACCACCTAAGATGAAAGATCCTGGCAGTTTTACAATTTCGTGTTCCATTAGAAATCATTATTTAGGCAAAACTCTTTGTGATCTAGGAGCAAGTATCAACCTTATGCCCTTGTCAACATCCAAAAAATTAAGAATTGGTCACATGAAGCCCACTACGGTGACATTACAGCTAGCAGATAGATCTTTAGCACAACCTGAAAGACAGATTAAAGATGTTCTCGTTCAAGTAGATAAGTTTGTGTTCCCAATAGATTTTACTATTCTTGATATTGAAGTTGATAAGAAGGCACCCATAATTTTAGGATGCCTATTTCTTACTATAGGACACACTCTTATAAATGTATTCAAGGGCAAGTTAATCATGCGACATAATGATGAACATGTTACCTTTAGTGTTTTCAAAGCAACTCCCTATAAGAGTAAAGAGCAATGTCACCACATTTATGTCCTAGACGAATTAATTGAGGAAGAATTTAATGAGCGTAGTTCAGTAAAGTAAGAAGAATTTGCAGTGACATCCGAAGACAATTTCCTACCTGATTGTGACCACAAGGTTGAGGCAAATATTTGTGAGCTTAGACATGGTTGTTAGATGGAATCTTTTGATCTGACCAATAGGACGATTCTTGTTCTCAAACCATGAATTGAAGAAGCTCCAACTTTAGAGTTGAAACCATTGCAAACGCATTTAAAATATGTTTTCCTTGGTGACAATGATACCTTGTCAGTAATTATCTCTGCAAATCTCAACGCAAGCCAAGAGGAGAAATTAATTGGAATATTAAAGCAACATAAGCGTGGCATCGCTTGGAGCATACGAATATTAGAGGCATTAGTCCCTCTTTCTGCATGCACAATATCAGGTTGGAAGATGAGGGAAAGCTCCATTGAACAGCAATGTAGATTAAATAAAAAGATGGAGGAAGTTGTAAAAACAGAGGTCATAAAATGGTTGGATGCAGGCATTATTTACCCAATTTTTGACAACACGTGGGTGAGGTCGGTCTAATGCGTTCCAAAGAATAGTGGTATCACAGCGGTAAGAAATGACAAAAATTGATTAATCCTTACTCGTATTGCTACAGGTTAGCGAGTTTGCATGGATTACCGCCATTTGAATGCTACTACAAAAAAAGATCATTTCCCACTTCCATTCATTTATCAGATGCTGGACAGGATAGCTAGTAAGACCTTTTACTATTTTCTTGATGGATATTCTGGCTACAACCAGATTGTGATTGCGCCAGAGGAACAAGCAAAAACAACTTTTACTTGTCCGCTTTTCACCATTTGGGCTATGCAACACATTGGCCACATTTAGCTAAAACATTGTCAAAGGTGCATGCTGGCAATCTTTTCCTATAAGATTGAGGATTCGTTGGAGGTATTTATGGATGACTTCTCTGTTTATGGTCACACTTTTGATAAATGAGCTGGCAATTTAGCTAAAGTTTTGAAGCGATGCGAGGACACTAAGTTGGTGCTAAATTAGGAAAAATGCCACTTCATGGCAATTGAAGGCATTGTCCTTGGGCATCATATCTCTTGTCAGGGCATAGAAGTAGACAAGGCCAGGGTAGGGATTATTAAAAAGCTACCCCCGCCTACTAATGTCAAGGGAATAAGGAGTGTTCTCGCCCATGCAAGATTTTACCGAGGATTCATCCGAGATTTCTTAAAAATTACAAAACCTCTTTGCTCACTATTAGAGAAAAATAAAAAGTTTCTATTTGATGATGCTTGTCTGGAAGTATTTGTAAAAATCAAGCAGCAATTAGTGCAGGCACCTATTGTCGTTGCACTAGATTGGTCACAACCGTTCGAAGTTATGTGTTATGCAAGCAACTATGTTGTAGGTGCAATACTTGGGCAATGTAAAAATAGGGTATTTCATACAATATATTATGCTAGCAAAACTCTTACTAAAGCACAGGTCAATTATACAACCATAGAAAAAGAGTTGCTGGTAGTAGATTTTGCATTCAACAATTTTCATTCGTATCTTGTGCCATAAAAGTTACAGTTTATACTGATCACTCTGCATCGCGATACCTCTTTGCCAAAAAAGATGCCAAACCCAGGCTGATTCGATGGATCCTATTGTTACAAGAATTCAATGTTGAAATTAAGGACCGAAAAGGACCGAAAAATCATATAGCAGATCATTTATCTCGTCTGGAATCTGGGAGTGAAGATGGAAATACTTTACAAATTGTCGATGCATTCCCAGACAAGAAGCTCTTTTTTATCGACCTATCCCCATGGTATGCGGATATTGTTAATTATTTAGTCTGCAAAAAACTACAACTAAGTGTAAATTTTGGTCACCGAAAGTTCAGATTTCTTCGCGATACTGTAAAGTACTATTGGAATGAGCCATACCTGTTCGAGGTATGCGTCGATAATATTATTCGTTGCTGCGTTCCTAAAGAAAAAATACTTCCTATCCTGAAGCATTTCCATGATGCCCCTTATAGAGGTCATTTTGGTGGTGTTAGGACTACTACAAAGGTCCTTCAGTCAGGATTTTATTGGCCAACATTGTTTCGAGAAGCCCACAATTTTGTTCAACAATGCGATAATTATCAACGTACTAGATCAATATCTCTACACAATGAGATGCTATAACAGCCTATCATGGAAGTTGAGCTTTTCGATGTCTGGGGTACGGATTTCATGGGACCATTTCCTAATTTTGTTTATATTTTGGTTGTTGTCGATTATGTTTCAAAATGGGTCGAACCAATAGTTGTTCCTAAAGATGATGCTCGAACAATGTTAAAATTCTTTCACACACATCCTCACTCAATTCGGCACATCTAGAGCATTAATTAGTGGATCAAGGCACTCATTTTCATTGTAATCAAGTTGCGACAGCATTAAAGCGTTATGGTGTTAAACATAGAATGACAACCACATATCATCCTCAAAGAAAAGGCCAAGCTGAAGTATCCAATCGGCATATCAAAAATATTCTTGAAAAGGTGGTTAATTCATCTAGACGTGATTGGTCTTCACAACTTAATGATGCATTGTGGGTGCTTCGCACAATATACAAAACACCATTAGGAATGTCGCCATATCAGCTGGTTTTTGGTAAATCTTGTCACTTGCTTGTGGAGCTTGAACATAAAGCCATGTGGGCAATTAAATAAATGAATATGGATTATGATACTACTGGACAAAAGAGATTGTTGGACATTTCAGAACTAGAGGAAATTCGATGCAATGCTTACAAGAATGCTGCCATATACAAAGAAAAAATGAAGCGATGGCATGACAACATTATCTTGCGGTGATAATTTTCTACAGGTCAGTTAGTTCTTTTATTTAATTCACGTTTAAAATTGCATCCTGGTAATTTGCATTCCAGATGGTCTGGGCCTTTCAAAGTTGTCGAATCATTTCCTCGTGGTGCGGTGCTAATTAAAGATTTAAATGATGGGCACCAATTCAAGGTAAATGGCCAATGATTGAAGTACTATCTCAGTCTAGACAACCACGAGTAGAACAAGACCATTAACCTGGTCACATTTCCTTAATATGTCATTACATTTATTCTATTTACTTTTTGTATTTTTTTTATTTCAACTCTCTTCTTTAGTTCTTCGCAGGAATAAAAGTTATCCTTTCTGTCAACGCACACAAACACAACTTGTCAACGCATTTTAATTGTTGACTCACCACTGTGAAACATTTCAGGGAAGAATCAAGCCGATTGACTCACCCTATTCCTCAACTGTTGGATTGATTCAGAAGAAGGACAATCTGTGTCATTGCATTTATTAGTGTCCTATCACTGTAGTAGAAATCAGCATGCCTCTTCATCTTTATCCTCTATAAAACGCTCCATTGTACTGACGATGTTCTGCACAACCACAACTACCATTGTTGCTGCAAACCTTTCTTTTCTTCAATCTTCAAGTTTCCTAAAATTTTTAATCTCTTTCTCTCATACAGCCATGGCTAGAACTCAAGGAGCAAAAACCCCTTCTAAATCACTCATTGAATCATCTACGGCGGTGGTTCGTAATACCAAACAGCCACCACCCAAAGAGCCAATACTATTTCTTACCAAAACTGCTAAAGATCGTTTCCATGACACTATGTTGAAGCATAATTGACACCCAGAGCAAGGATTCTAGCTATTTCTACTACTCATACTAGGAAACCAAGTCAACAAAACCACCTCACACTTGGGGTGGGAAAAATTTTACAACCATCCTGAAGGATATTCCCCGTCTCTTGTCCGCGAATTCAAAGCCAATTTAGTTGATAAGGAACATGAATTTATCTTTATTCGAGAGGGATTGGTGCCATGGGGCGCTACCCATATAAATGCTCTATACAACATCACTAAGGGGAGGATGAGTATGTCGCTTTCTTGGAGCAATTGACTGAGGAAGGTGCTGATTCGTTAATGGATGATCTGTGCATTGACGGTGCCGTTTGGATTGGAAACAACCCTAACAATTATACAATGCATCGTCGTTTCCTTACGATTCAGAGCAAAATCTGGTTCCATATTAACTATCGCCTATTGCCCTATACTCACAGCACTACAGTGACTTTAGATAGACTGTGTCTCATACATTCAATCATCAAAGGCCACCGGATTGATGTCAGTGCAATCCTCCATCAAGAGATTGTAGAGTCTGCAGCGAAGCGAACAGGTATAATGTTCCCCTCTCTTATCATGCTGTTGTGTCGATAAAAGGGTGTTATGCCTCGTAAAGGGGAAGAGTTCTTAGAAAATAAAGAATCCATTAATGATGTCTCGGGTGAGCTCATGACGAGGGGGCAAGAAACCCCTGTGGTAAAAAAAGCTGCACAAAGGAAGGGGAAAGGGAAGGCAAATAAAAAAGACAAGCAACCTCATGCTCCCATAGATCCTCAACTTTGGAGGAAACATAAAGAAATTGAGCAGTTGGCTGACCGAATAAGTCTGCGGTAACTCAAACTTGTCATCATAGTTGAAGACATGGAGTACTCACAGAACTTATTCTATGCTTACACCAGGGCATGGAATATTACAATCGTCAGCATACTATTTAACGTGAGCAAGTAGCCCTTGCCAGAATTCCCAATGTTTCCCCCTATCATTAGGGAAGCAACACCATCAACCGAGAAAGTTGCTTTAGAGGGTAAGGATCACTCTGTCGAGTCTCCGTATATGGTCCACATTTCTGATAATGGGGACCAGGATGTAAATTCGAGGGATGTTGAGGAATGTGTTCGCAATATTACTAGCCTATTTGAAGATGAATTGTCTAATAGTTTGGGGGCAAATATGGCTGACAAGGTAGCTGCTGCTGATGAGGAGTGCACGACCATGGAGTCTGAGGGTATCGAGGAGGAGAAGGAAAAGAAAGATGAAAAAAAAGAGAAAGAAGAAGAAGAAAAGGAAGAAGAAGAAACAGAGGAAGTTTTTGTATTGACAAATTACTTGAAGAATTTGTCGCCGTACCCGACAATGTGGGTGCAACTAATGAAGTCCTAGAACCATCTGTTACGAATCAGGCCGAGGCTGTGGCAATCAGAAATGAGGATTTTAATCCTCTGGCGATAGTGCCCTATGTGGCACCACTTGCTGAAATTCATCCTTCTGATATCACAGTCGATGAAGCCAGTACACAATCGAAACTGGAGGCGTAATCCACCGCCCCGATTGAACCAACGGAAAGAAAAGTAAGCACAAAGTTAAAAAGAAGCGCAAAAAGGAGCGTCCCAAGAAGAAGAAAAAGACGAAGGTAGCCACATCGTCGGTTGCAAATCACTGAGTTAGTTTTCTTTTTAATTTGTTCAGTACGTAATTTAGTTTAATATCATGTAGTTGTAGTTGCATTGTCATCACATTTTTATTGTCACTGCACTTTATTTGTCAACACATTTGCATTGTAGTTGCATTTCCATATATATATATTTGTATATTATTGTTAATGCGTTAGGGACAAGGCAGACTCTAAGTTTGGGGGGAAATATGTATGGAATGGAAATGCAATTGCATCCACATTTTAAGTTATTATTTGTCCTTAAATTTAATGAAAGTCTGTAAAGTTATGAAAAATGTGACTACAATTTCTTTTTTTTCATTTGATGCTTAATTCTTGAATTATTTGAGATGCTAATGCATGAATTGGATGAATGTGATTGAATGTTGTTTACTTCTATTTTTGGATGAATGGTCTAATTTGCATTAGTGATAAATGAGTAGTATCATTACTTGAATCTTGGAATAACTTATCATATGCAATTATGTATATAATTATAACTACTAATAAAAGACACTGCAATGTGGGTACATTGTTACTTATCAAGGGGGAACACTCCAATGCAAGTGTTAGAAAAAATATCTAGCCAAAGGTTGTCATTGCAAGAGTGTGTGTCAGTGCAATTACATACTTCTTGGGGGTTTGTTGCACCCCATTGTTACTGCTCAGGAACAAGGGTATAGTAATGCAATCACATTCTCAATCGCATAAAAGAAAAGAGAAAGAAAGAAAATATGATAAATATATATATATTATATAATCAATGTTGTATTGGTTAAGAGAATTCAAGATTTAAAGCATGATTCTAGCATTATGAAGTTACAGTTTTAATTATTCATACCTATAAATTATCGACGCAATTTTCTATCATATGAATGTAATTTATACAACATGATCTCAAAGAATTCAAGTTGCTAGAATGATTATTGTTTTAATAAGAATTTTTGCTATGACTTTGCTAGATTTTGTTTACTTGAGGATAAGTAAAAACTCAAGTTTGGGGGTGTGATAGCATTAGGAAAGACCATTAAACTCTCCTTATTTAGAGTATAATCTTTTCCCTTTGTATTATGTTTAACATGCATTTTTAGCATTTTATATGCAGTAATTGCATTTTATAAGTCAGTGATGTTTGGTTTAATTTTATTCTATTTTATCCTACTTATGCTACTAATGTCGCTACAATTAGTGTCAGTTTTGCATATTGAGACGTTAGTATAGGGATCTATTTTGGAAGATCAAAGCAGGAAAATGTTCAAAGCTGTCGCTGCAAGTTTGATCCAGAATTACATCAGAATTTTTTTTGCGTGAACATATTCAGAAGTTTCAGTGCATGAGGATGTGAAAGTTGTCACAGCAAATCCAGAAATGTCGTGACAACCTGTAACTGCTTACTGCATATACCAGATCTGCGTGAGTGTACAGCTAGATTAACTAACTTGTACAGCTGCAAGGAAATAAGATCTGAGAAAAGAAGGACACCTGTACTTGGCAGCAAAGATAAATATTGAGGAGAGAGAGGAAGAAGGGGATCTGGAAGCTCATGACAACTTAATTTCCATTCTGATTTTTCTTAAGCTTGCTTCCAAGGCAACTTAAAATTCCTGGAGGGTGAACTGACGTGATGAGAAGGCAGCATCTACTCTTGACGAGGAGTGTTCTAAGCGCAATGCAAGAGGAGCATTTACGGAATAGTTCTAGTAGGCTAGGAATAGAATGCTTCAACTTATTCTTTAATTCCTCTTAAACGCTGATAAATTCTGATGAACTTAATTGTGTATGGAAATACCTGTTAATTTTAGATCTACTTTGATTTCTGCTCAATTCTTCTTATCTGTCTATCTTTGGATTTAATTGCCTGATTACATTAGTGTGATTGCAGTTGTTAACATTGGAAAGTGCAGTGATAAGTTAAATTAACAAGCAAGACAATGAAAGTTACTTGAGGCACAAAGGAATTCTGGCCACTTGTTCTCGAATGCAAAGCAATGCCAGCACTAGCAGGTGTGGTTAATGAGAGTGTTTAGGTCTTTGATAAGCAGAGAAGTCGAAAGGGGGAGATCTCATTAAGTTTAATTGTGTCGACAACTTATCAATCAATTACCTTGTAGTCACATTTAGTGGTTATCAACTTATCAAGTCAGGGATCCCCCCATTTCTTTATTATTGTTTTATATTTTTATTGAATTGACAAAATACCTTCACCACTTCATTACATTTTTCTTATTAAATTGCTCTGACATATTATATCACAATATTACAATATTTGCTCTGACAGTTTTAATTCTTTTATTTGCACAGTCTTTGATTTAATTGCACTGACATTATTCCTGACAGTTCTTCTTATTCTGACCTCTTTTGCATCGACAAATTTAATCATAAACAGGCATCTCTATGGGATCGATATCTGATAGTTCTACACCTATCAACTATACTTACATCGACAAGTGTTCACTTGCACAATTACTGTGATGTTCATAGCGCGATCAACCTCCAACTTTGGAGTTGAAACCATTGCCAACGCATTTAAAATATGTTTTCCTTGGTGTCAAAGATGCCCTACCAGTAATTGTATCCGCAAATTTCAACGCAAGTCATGAGGAGAAATTAATCCGAATATTGAAGCAACACAAGCATGCCATCGCCTAGAGCATTACGAATATCAGAGGCATTAGTCCTTTTTTTTGCATCCACAATATCAGACTAGAGGACGAGGGAAAGTAGTCTATCAAGCAGCAAAGGAGGTTAAATGAAAAAATGAAGGAAGTAGTAAAAAAGAGATAATCAAATAGTTGGATGCGGGCATTATTTACCCAATTTCTGATAGTAATGGGTGAGCCCAGACCAATACGTTCCAAAGAAGAGCGATATTACGGTTGTAAGTAGTGACAAAAATGAATTAATCCCTATTTGTATTGCCACAAGTTAGCGAGTTTGCATGGATTATCGCCGTTTGAATGCTGCCACAAAAAAAGATCACTTCCCACTTCCCTTCATTAATCAGATGCTGGATAGGCTTGTTGGTAAGGCCTATTACTATTTTCTTGATGAATATTATGGCTACAATCAGATTGCAATTGCGATGGAGGACCAAGCAAAAACAACTTTTACTTGTCCATTTGGTACCATTGCTTTTCATCGAATGCCATTTTGTCTATGCAACACACCGGCCACATTTCAATGGTGCATGATGGCAATTTTTTCGGATATGATTGAAGACTTGTTGGAGGTATTCATGGATGATTTTTCTGTCTATGATCGCACTTTTGATAAATACGCTTACAATTTAACTAGAGTTTTAAAGTGATACAAGGACACTAATCTGGTACTAAATTGGGAAAAATTCCACTTCATGGTAACTGAAGGCATTGTATCTCCTGTCAAGGCATCAAAGTAGGTAAGGCAAAGGTGGAGATTATTGAGAAGTTGCCTCCACCCACTAATGTTAAAGGAATAAGGAGTTTTCTCGACCATGCAGGATTCTATCGATGATTCATCGGAGATTTCTCAAAAATTGCAAAACCTCTCTGCTCACTGTTAGAGTAAAATAAAAAGTTTATGTTTAATGCTGCCTGTCTGGAAGCATTTGTAAAAATTAAGCAGCAATTAGTACAAGCACCTATTGCCGTCGTATCGGACTGGTCACAACCATTCGAAGTTATGTGTGATGCAATTGACTATGCAGTAGGTGCAGTGCTTGGGCAACTTAAAGATAAGGTATTTCATACGGCATACTATAATAGTAAAACTCTTACTGAAGCACAGGTCAATTATACAACCACAGAGAAAGAGTTGTTGGTAGTAGTTTTTGCATTCGATAAGTTTCATTCGTATCTTATCGGTGCAAAAGTAACGGTATATTGAGATACCTCTTTAAAAAAAAGATGTGAAACCAAGATTGATTTGATGGATCCTACTATTACAAGAATTCGATGTTGAAATTAAGGATAAAAAGGATTAGAGAATCAGGTAGCAGATCATTTATCTCGTTTGGAATTTAGGAGTGAAGATGAAAATACTTCACAAATTATCGACTCATTTCTAGACGAGAAGCTCTTTACTGTCGATGCATCCCCATGGTACGCGGATGTTGTCAATTATTTGGTCTGTGGAAGACTACCACTAGGTGCAACTGGTCATCAAAATGTAAGATTTCTTCGAGATGCTGCAAAGTACTATTAGAACGAACCATACCTGCTCAAAGTATGCACCGACAATATTATTCGTTACTGTTTCCTAAAGAAGAAATGCTTCTTATCCTGAAGCTTTGCCATGATGCCCCTTATGGAGGTCATTTTGGTGGTGTTAGGATTACTACAAATGTCCTTCAGTTGGGATTTTATTGGCCATCACTGTTTCGAGATGCCCATAACTTTGTTCAATAATGCGATAAATGTTAGCACCACTAGATCGATATCTCGATGCAATGAGATGCTGCAATAGCCTATTATGGAAGTTGAGCTTTTTGACGTCTGGGGTATGAATTTCATGGGACCGTTTCCCAACTCTTTTGGAAATGTTTATATTTTGGTCTCTATCGATTATGTCTCTAAGTGGGTCGAAGCAATTTCTATCCCTAAAGATGATGCTCGGACAGTGTTGAAGTACTTTCACTCATACATCTTCAGTCGCTTTGGAACACCTAGAGCATTAATCAATGACCAAGGCACTCATTTTCATTGCAATCAAGTTGCAACCGCATTAAAGTGTTATGGTGTTAAAGATCAAATGGCAACAACATATCATCCACAGACAAATGGCCAAACTAAAGTATACAATCGACAAATTAAAAATATCCAATAAAAGGTGGTGAATCCATCTAGACGAGATTGGTCTTCAAGGCTCAATGATGCATTATGGGCACTTCGCACAATGTATAAAATACCATTAGGAATGTCACCGTACCAGCTTTTTTTGGTAAATCCTGTCACTTGCTTGTGGAACTTGAACATAAGGCCATGTGGGCAATTAAGCAAGTGAATATGGATTATGATGCTGCTGGACAAAAGAGATTGTTGGACATTTCAGAGTTAGAGGAGATTTGACGAAATGCATACGAGAATGTTTCCATATACAAAGAAAAACTAAGAAATGGTACAACAATCTACAAGCCAGTTAGTACTTTTATTTAATTCATGATTAAAATTACATCCTGGAAAATTGCACTCCAAATGGTCAGGGCCATTCGAAGTTGTCGAAGCATTTGCTCATGGTGCTGTGAAAATTAAAGACTTAAATGATGGGCACCAATTCAAGGTAAATGGTCAACGATTGAAGTATTATCTCAGTCCAGACGACCGCGAGCATAACAAGACCATTAATCTGGTCACATTTTCTTAACTTGTTATTACATTTGTTCCATTTATTTTTCGTATTTTATTTTATTTCAATTATTTTCTTTAGTTTTTTTGTAGGAATAAAAGCTACTCTTTTTTTTTGATGCACAGAAAACTCTACTTGTCGATGCAATTTACTTGCTAACTCATCACAGTGAAACCGTTTTAGGAAAGAATCACGTCCTTTGATTCACCCTATTCCCCAACCATCGGATCGATTTGGAAAAGGACAATCCGTGTTGTTGCATTTATTGGATGCAAATACAACATCCTATCCCTATAGTGGATACCATCATGCCTCTTCAGTTTCATTCCCTATAAAACACCCTACTCTATCGATGGTGTTCTCCATAATCATAACCTCCATTGTTGATGCAAAAACTCTCTTTTCTTCAACCTTCCAATTTCCTGTGACTTTCATTCTATTTCTATCATACAGTCATGGCAAGAACAAGATCAAAAATCCCTACTAAATTAGTCGCTAAATCGTCTACTGCGGTGGCTCACAATGCAGAGCAACCACCATCCAATGAACCAGTACTGTTTCTCACAAAAGAAGCCAAAGACTGCTTCCAAAATAATATGTTGAAGTGTAATAGCCACTAGGAGCAAGGATTCCAGTTGTCACCACTCCTTACGCTGGGTAAACAAGTTCACCGGACTATCTCGCGCCTGAGGTGGGAAATGTATTGCAACCATCCTGAAGGATATTCGTCGTCCTTCGTCAGGGAATTCCTTGCCAATTTGATTGATAAAGAATAAGAGTTTGTCTTTGTTCGAGAGGGATTGGTACCCTAGAGTGCTACACATATCAATGCCCTGTATAACATTGCTGAGGGGAAAGATGAGCATATCGCCTTCCTAGAACAACTGAAGGAGAAGGGTCCTGACTTATTAATGAATGATATGTGCATTGACGGTGCTGTCTGGACCGACAACAACCTCAACAACTATACAATGCATCATCGATTCCTCACGGTTGAGAGCAAGGTCTGGTTCCATTTTATCAATTGCTGCTTATTGCCTTCTATCATAGCACTACGGTAACTTTAGATAGAATGTCTCTCATACATTCAATTATTAAAGCTCGCCGAATAGATGTCGATGCAATCCTGCACAAGAGATTATAGAAGGTGGCAAAGCAAATAGGGATTTTGCCATTCCCCTCTCTTATAACGCAATTGTGTCAATAGAGGGGTGTTGTGCCTTGTGAGGGGGAGAAGTTCTTAGAAAATAAGTGACCAATCAATGATGTCTCGGTTAAGCACATGACAAGGGGGAAGGAGACCTCTGTGGTGAAAGAAGCTGCACCAAAGATATTAAAAGGAAAAGCAAAGAAGGAAACAAAACAACCTCATGCCCTCACAGATCCTCAATTATGGAGGAGAATTAAAGAAATCAAGCAGATGGCTGACAAAATCAATGTGTAGCAAATCAAACTTGTCGCCACAGTTGAGGACATGGAGCACTCGCAAAATTTATTCTATGCCTACACCAGGGCATGGAATAGTGCAATTGTCAGCACATTACGCAACATTAGCAAACATCCTCTACCAGAATTCCCAATATTTCCCCTATCATCAAAGAGGCTACACCATCAACTGAAAGAGCTACCTCGGAAGGAAAGGATCAATCTTTCGTGTCTCCGCATATGGTCCACATATCTGATGATTGAGAACCAGGATGTAAATTCAAAGGATGTTGAAGATTGCTTCCGTAATATTGCTAGCCTTTTTAAAGATGAATTGTGCAATAGTTTGGGAGCAAATATGGCTGAAACAGAAGCCAATGATTCTAAGGAATACACGAGTATGGAATCTATGGGTATTGAGGAAGAAAAAGAAGAAGAGAGGGAAATAGAAAAAGAAGAAGGAGGAAAAGAGGAAATTTTGTCGCTACAAATTTGTCTGAAGAATTTGTCGCTGCACCCGGAGCTGTGGGTGCAATTAATGACGATCTGGTGCAATCTGTTGTGAATCAGGTTAAGGCTATGACAGTCAGCAATGAGGATATCAATTCTCTGGCTATAGTGCCTTATGTGGCACCCCTTGCTGAAATACATCCTTCTGATGTCACTGTCAATGAGGCCAGCACACAACTACATGTGAAGGAGTAATCTGCCAACCCGATTGAGAAAACAAAAAGAAAACGCAAGCGCAAAGATACGACAGCGCAAGGAGAAGCGTCACAAGAAGAAGAGAAAGACCAAAATAGCCACATCTTCGGTTGCACATCACTGAGTTAGTCATTCAATTTTTTTAGAACATTGTTTAGTAGCATATCATGTAGTTGTAATTGCATTATCATCACATTTTAATTATCCCTGCATTTTGTTTATCGACGCATTTGTATTGTAGTTACATTTCCATGTATATTTGTATATTTTTTGAACAAAAAAATAGCCCAAGGGCCACCTCAAATTTTATTAATAAGAATTAGAAAGAACAATATTTTGGATCTCATTCGGATAATCCAAATTAAAAGAGTAATTACATTTTTCTCTCTAAGGCAATTTTTCTTAATCTATTAACAACCTTTTTACTATTTCGAGGGCACCATTTAATATTGCAAGAGATAAATTTTTAATTAGAATCTGACTATGTCTAAGTAAGTAACTGATTAATGTGATGTCATCATCCTTTATATTCAGGAGATTAATGATAGTTGCACAGTCCCCTTCAAAAATAATATTATCCCAATTGTTATCAGTGGCCCACGTGGCACTATGCATGAAAGCTAAGGCCTCTTCCCAATTGGAGTTAGCCATGTTCTCATGAAAAGACCAGCCCCCCATGCACAAAGTCGTCTAGGTCACGTAAAATAAAACCACAGCCCGCCATATGCTCCGTCTAGGCAGCATCGAAATTCATTTTAAACAAGCCAGTAGAGGGTCTCGTCCAACGTTTTTGGATATTACCTTTAGGAATCAAAGGGGCATTATTCAAGTTATGGATGCGGAAGTCAATGTTAAAGTTAACAGCTCTCTCCCAAACAACCTTAGACTCCTCCAACGCACCTCTGAAGACCAAATTATTTTTAGAATTCCACGAGTTCCAGAGAACAGTCACCAGGCATTCAAAGGCTTGTTTATCCATCAACTTCATAGAACTCTCGAGCTAGTAGATTCTAGACTCTCAACCAATTTGAATGATTCGCCCATCAATACCTCCTAGCCTCAGGATAGCCATTGCGTGGTCACAGTCCCTTAGAGCATGAACGAGAGTCTCCACGTTACTGTTGCAACGAGGGCAAAGATTATTACGGCTGGGATTAATAGAAGAAATTTTAGCGCCAGTTGAAAGGAGGTTATGCCTGATTCTCCAAACAAAGACCTTCAACTTGGGAGGGATATTAAGTTTCCAAATGATGTACCAAAAAATTCTATGAGGATCATACCCCACCTTTTTAAGGACAAGCCATGAATAGCCCGATTTAGTCGTGTAAATGCCCCTAGGGTCATGAAAACAATGATCTTATCTAGAGGGCCATACTAAAGTAAAGGTAGCTTTCAAATCAACCGACCCATCTCTTCACCATATATTTTACACACTTTAGCCTTATCCTATTAGTAGCTGCTATGTAGCCAGAGATCATGCATAGTGTATGCATCGTCAACCTGGGCAAACCGTAATATAAAGCTTTCATCTAGCCCTTCGAACCCCTATCTCTTATTACAAATGGTTATACTACTCCCATTACCCACTTGCCAGCCAAACTCGTACTTAATAGCACTTGCAGTCGAGCAAAAGCTAGACCAAACATATGATGCCTTATCAACTTTTTTAGGGTCAAAAGGATCTCCCTTCGAAAAGTATTTGAAAGATAATACTCGATAGCATAAAGTATCTTTGTTATGGACCAACCTCTAAAGATGTCTTCCGAGAAAAGCTATATTGAAGAGTCTCAAATCCTTGAATCCCAAGCCTCTTATCCCCTTTGGCGTGCAAACCTTATCCCAACTGAGCGTCGCCCACCCACGCCCCTTCTTTTTGCTTGCCCACCAAAAACAATGAGCTTTGGTCTCCAACATGACAATCAGCCCCTTGGGGAGCAAAAACATGGAAAAAGGGTAGGTTGGAAGGGACTATAGAATGGCTTTGGAGAAGACTTCTTTCCCTCTAGACAGAAGCCTCTTGGACCATCCATTGATACGGTTGGCATATTTGTCCAAGAGAAAATGAAAAGAATTAGTTTTGTTTTTACCAATGTACAGAGGTAATCCAAGATATTTGTCCAAATTTTTCATAATTTGCATGCCCAAAATATTCCCAAATAGCCTTTTTTGAGCGATCGGAGTATTGGCACTAAAATAAAGGAAGGACTTGGTTAGGTTGATCTTTTGGCCAGAGGCAACTTCAAAAGTTTTTAGAATGTCTCTAAGGTGCTCAACATCTCGCTGTTTATTCCTTATGAATAATAACGCGTTATCCACGAAAAAAAGGTGGTTTATACGATCACAATTTTGGCTAGAATGAATCTCATGCATGCAACCTACACATATGAGTCCATGAAAAACAGAAAAAGGTAGGGTGAGATGGGATCTCCCTAACGAAGCCCACGTTCGGGGTAGAAGATCCCCAAAAGCCAATTGTTGTACTTCACAATGTAACGGATCGTCTTAACACATTCCATAATTTTTTTTACCCAAGAGGATGCAAATCCCATGCACAGCAGAACTCGCTCGAGGAAGCTCCATTCCACGCGATCATACGCCTTGCTCATATCGAGCTTAGCGATGAACCCTTTATTGGACTGTTCTTAGCACTCTTCATGTAGTGAGTCAGCTCATGAGCAATTATAAAGCTATCATGTATCATTATACCAAGAACAAAAGTGCTTTGGTTGGGGGATATGCAACTCGGCAGAAAGACCTTCAAGTGGTTAGCCCACACCTTGGAAACCACTTTATAGGTCACCCGATAGAGACTAATAAGGCGGTACTTAGACATGTCCCTAGGATTGTCACCTTTGGGAATTAACACAATGATCGTATCGTTAATCTCCCTAATGGTACGCTTCTCGGTCAACAGTTACTTATAATAAGTCAACACATCCTGGCCAACAATGCACCAATTCTCTTTGAAAAATAAACCAAACAATCTGTCACTTCTAGGGGCCTTCTTAAGGTTCATCTGTTTAAAAGGTTCCAGGATCTCCTTATCCTCCACAGATCTAGTGAGAGAGATGTTCATGTCTTAGGTGATGCACCTAGGGATAACAACCAAGATCTCCTCGTTATTCTAGTTACAACTCGATTTGAAAAGACCAACAAAATAGTCCCTAGCCACCTTACAAACTCCCTCATGGTCAGTAACCCATCTCCCCTCATCGTCTACTAAGCCTTCATTGTTGTTCTCCTTGCTTCTATTTGTAGCCCGGACATGAAAAAAATGGGTGTTCCTATCACCCTCCCTGAGCCACCTTATGCGAGAGCGCTGAGCCCAATACGTTTCCTCAACATTATACAAGCTGGCCAATTCCTCCCTAGCTTTACACAACCTTTTAATGCTTCCATCGATGCCATGCCCTTCAATAATATCATTAATCTCAGCAAAGAGATCTTTTATATGACACTTGTTGCCTTTGAACTTACTCCACTGACATCTACCTAAGGAAGAACCAATCATATAGCAACTCTACTCCACGTCCCCACCACCTTTGTTCCAAGCATCCTTGATAATAGCTTTGGCCTCATGTCATTGGCCCAACATGCTTCAAACCTAAATCCTAACCTAGGATCCCTATACATTTCCTTAGGCTTCCTCCTATAAACATCCAAGATAACTACGTCATGATCAGAATGTGCTTGTCTAAGCAGACTAAAAGAAAGAAACGGACAGCGCCTAAGCCAACCAGAAGAGACAACAAACCTATCCAATCTTTCTTTGACCAGCCTAATCCCTTTCCGATTATTTTTCCAAGTGAACTAGCCACTGTCCTGTTTAACATCCACCAATGCCATATCCTCAAGAGTCTTACGAAAGTCTTACATCGCAACACGCATCTTACGCCTGCCCCCATGCTTTTCAAAATCATCCAGAGTCTCGTTAAAGTCCCTTCCGATGACCCATTCCTCATTAACACGGCTGCCAATGTCCTGGATCAAGCTCCATGTTAAATGACGTTGACCACGCTCAAGGTAGCCGTAGATCCCAATAAAACAAAACTTGTCAAAATTCCTTCCTTTAACAAACATGTTAACGTGGTTAAGGGAGTAGGTTTGAATGTCCACATGAGTATCCTCATCCCACAGCACCATCAAGCCACCTTTGCTTCTATTTGAATCCACAACAAAGCTTTCAGACATATTACATCTTCGTTGGATCTTGCCAATATCACAATTTCTAAGTTTAGTTTCACTGAGAAAGATTATGTTAGGGTTATTAGTAGCGAGGAGCTGCCTCAACTCACCCACCGTCGCGGGGTTCCCCAACCTATGACAGTTCCAGCAAAGGAGCTTCATGGCTCCTAATGAGTCTGGTCACCAGCCTTTGCCTTCAAAGGGATACACTTTCCAATAGTTTTCTTTGAACCGCACGGATCGAGCTACCATCAGCACCATCATTTGTCCCTCTGGACTTCTTCCTTTTTCCTTTATTTCTATTCTCCTTTTCTCTTAAACCTAGCAACAAACGTTTAGAAGTAGGGGAGCAAGATGCTGATGCTTCTTCAGATGACTTAGTAACATCCCTCGCACCCTTCTTAGCCCCATTCTCCTGTTCCACCATGAGCGCAATTTGTTTTCTCGCTATCTCTTTTTTGCCTTCATCATTCACTATCTCAACTCCATTTCACATAATCCCTCCACCTTGCCTAATAGGAACAAGTTTCACCCTCATCCATCTACCAAATTGGTACGAATTAGGATTGTCTTCTTTGCTACCAAGCTACATTTCTTTGTCTCGTGCCCAATTAGCCACATATGTAGCAAAAGATGGGGAGTCTTTCATACTTTAGGACACACGTGATCTCCTTACCATCTTTGTCCATAACACATGCAACTCTTCTGAAGGGTTTTATCGTGTCAACATAAACACATACTCGTCTGAAGTCGACCCACCCTCCCCCTTATCTCTCCAGTCAATGGCCAACACCTTCCCCACCACGCCTCCAACCTCCATCACAATGTTTCGATCCATTAATTCCATCGAAATATTACAGATTCTCATCCAAAATGGAACACGCAAGAAGTCGTAACCAATCCATGCTTTGTTTCTAATGAAGGGCCCCATCGATAGAACATGTTGATTGAACAACCATGGTGCGAGGTTGAAAATCCGTTCCCGGTCAAAAATTGACCCAAATTTGATCAAGAAGTACCCTTCATCAACTTCCACAAAATTGACCAATTCCGATGTGAACCATAGTGACCGTAACACCCTGTACATGTGTAACGCGTAGGTTTGTGCAAGTGTACACAGTCATTATCAAGTAATAAGTAAGTATTGAGTTATCTTCTCCACAGGGATTGTATTTGGTTAAATCACTTAACTATAAAATTATATTAATAACTTGGTAAATTTTAAAAACACAATATGATTGAGAAGTGATGATTAAATATACTAAATGAAATGATCCCTAATGCAAATTAACCTAAGTATGCAAGGTATATGTATGGAATGGATTTTAGCAAGATTAAACATAATTTGCAACAATTATAACATAAATAAACTAGGACAATTACTTTGATCAAATTCAATTTATTATCAACATGCTTAATAACATTCGGAAAAACATTCCATGGTGACTCGATCTTTCATGAGTTTAGAAACCACATTAGGTCCTTTCAAAATCCTTTACTTAAAAAATACACATTTTACTGATCCTTATTTACTAAGGGTTTCTTAGCATTCGTGTAAGGTAACAGGGACGTGTTAGGTTTGAAATAGTTTAATCACACAAATATAAAAACTATGCAGATAACATAGCTTGGTTAGGGTTGTTATATAACCTACAATTTAATCGGGTTAGGATCTAAATTGAGCATGCACATTTCAATTATGTGTCTACTAGCCGTCGTCTGGTTAGGATCGCTCAGCTAATTCAGGTGCATTTCAATCACGTATGAATGAAATACAGACTTGATTTTAATTAAAAATATGATTGATTGAAGCACAAACAATATAAGCATGAATCAAATAAATATTATTAAATCAAAGCAATTATCCTAGCTTAAATAAAATTAATCTAACATTGTCGTAAACAAGAAAAAAGAACACATAGCAAACATTTTCAGATTAAATTAAAGAAAAGAAAGATTAAACCCAAATCAAAGTGACTGTCACATAAGACTCTGATCGAAGAGGGCTCCTTCGTTCCTTCGCTTTGCTCTTTTACTGATGGCTCTCCAAGGTGGCTGACCAAGGGCTCTTTAAGAGGCTTAATTGCTAAAATTTTTATGAAGAGATGATGCTAGGTGTGGGAAATGGGAAATGCTAGAGAGAATTGAGAGTAAGGAAAGAAAGATGAAGGATGAGGGATGATTAGGAATAGTGAAATGCGGTCTTATTTATAGGTGAAGGAGAGGATAGTAGTTTGCTAAAAATAGAGAGGTTTAGTCTCTTCAAGCTTCTTCAAAGGGTGGCCAGCCATGATTAGTGGAATTTGGTTGACTTTTTGCTTTATTTTTTAGCAATTTAAATGCCGTAGCAACTCAGGACTGAGACTTGGTCAAATGTAAATCTTCAGGCAAATCTCTGATTTCTTCAACATTACAAGGACCTTGTGCAATTAAACCAAAATGTAGTTTATGAGGGCAGCTATGTGTAGCCAAAATTAGGTTGACTTGGTCTTCAATTTGGATGGTTTTGTGATTCAGCAATGTTTATCAAACCTGTCAAAAAATAATTAATTAATTAAAGGACAAAAGAAATAAAATTAACCCAATTTAATTAATTAATTCAACCCAAATTATTTAATGAAATATTTAAAATAAATTATTAAATATGATTTTATATTTTATTATTTAATTTAATCATGCATGACCCACTTTATGTCTTAAAAATATAATATGTTCAAATAAATATAAAAATAAGTCATTTTATGCATGAAAACTATATAATAAAGCATAAAATCACTTTTTAATAATTTCAATGTCCTAATTTCATATTTTCACATATTTCATTAATTTATTAAACATTTACTTAATTTTAACAATGAATTTAAGTAAAAAGGTGATAAATTACGTGGGAAAAATCTTATATATTTTTTAGTTTACACACCCCTAAACTTAAATCATTGCTCGTCCCGAGTAATGTTCATGCATAGAAAAAAGTCTTGCTAAGGCAAAAAGTGCTAGTTGTGCAAGCAGCATAATCTTTGTCACAAATCATGCATTAATAACTTCATGTTCATAAATCTTCTTTATTAACAAGTAATTCATATGCAAACATTTTTAGAATTTTATACTAAGTTTCAAAATATGTCGACATGAATCATAGTTTGTATGTATGTATGTCACAATCAAAGATAACATTCTTCATTCAACATAATTTCTCATCAATTAAGCAAAACAATCATAAGACTTATTTATGATCTTCATATGTTGAACTTAGTACTTCCTCTCCACTAATGTAGGTGACATAATCATCAAATCAATAGGTCTTTTATAAGGTTGAAATGGGGCTCGGTTAAAGGTAGGGATTTTAAGAGATCAAACATTTCGGTTTCAAAAATCTTAACGTTTAACTTTGTCTTGGATTTCTCGAAATACAGCCTTTTTTCTTTAAGGGAACCTTTGGAACACCCCCAAACTTATTTTGAACTTATGCTCATACTTTTTTATTTCAGAGACTGAACAAACTTTTCTTTGCTCTTTCTTCATTTTGTTTAAACATAAGCACATACATCTTTTTGAAAATTTCCTCAAATGTTGATCACCAAGACAACTTTAGTTAAGATGGGTGCACAAAATTAGGATAACTTAAAAAGATGGTAATGTGGCTTATAATGTAGGTACATTGTAATAAACAGGCCTTTAAGCTCAAAATTACAGTTTCAAGGGTCTAATATCATAAGGTTGGCTTGAAAAGGCTCAAACTATCCAAAGAAATAGTGCCTATATCATTTTAGATTTTTATGTCTCCTAGGATTTCACCTCAAGAAAGTTACTAAGTCAATTCTAAATATATAAACCTTCATGCATATCTAATCTCAATAGAAACTAAGTGTTCATGGCAAACATTAACTAAGACTAAGATCATACAAGCATTCCATTCTTCATGATAACATACATTCACTCAGATAGAATCATCATTCATGCTTGCATACAGACTATCTTATTAACAAAAAATTTCTCTAAACATTCATTTATTAAAACATACTTATGAAAGAAATGATTGAAACATACTTGAAAATTTTAAAAATTTGAGCAATTTATTTAATTTGCCTTACCCTCCTTTAAAAAGAAGCAATGTCCTCATTGCAAGAACATAGTAATGAATGAAACTGAACACCAAGTAGGGTTGTAAGGAAAGATAGGTGAGTCATTAAGACTGCTTGAATACCAAGTGTTCCTTAACAATCCAATCCTAGACATGTTCATTCCCATTACCACATCACTTAGTCTTTTTCTTTCTAAAGAAGTATTAAGTTTATTCATGCTTGCTATGTTTTATTCTGTAAAAATTAAATCCTAATTACGAAATAAATAAATTCCTAAAAACCTAAAAATAATTAAATAAATAACAAGACAAGAATCCCCCCTTTTATTTTTCTGACTCATTCCTCTTGTCTTCTTCAGCTCCATTTTCGTTTACATAGTCAGTATCTTCCTTCCATGTCTCAAAGACAGCATCTGGGAACTCAGGAACAAAAGTGTTAGAGATATTCTTAACAGTATTTTGAATTAAGTCATCTCTAATCTTTGCATATTTCCAGTAAGTTTGTTGTTGATTATGCATGAACTAGCACATATCCGTCATAATTGACAACTCGATTTCTTTGAAGTGCTTGCAGAAGTCGGCATTAGATTGTAAATTTAGGTTCAACACTTAGCTTGACTGTTTCTTCTTTTGGCTCAACCTTTGGTTTAGGGTTTGCAGATCCCTCAACTGGTTTAGGACTGTTCGATTCCTTATCAGATTCTTCTTCCTCAGTGTTTGTAACTGAATTAGCTTCAGTTTCAGTTTCATTTTTTGATTCCTCGGTATCTAGCTCAGTTGGCTCTTCTTGCCTGCCTTGATTCAGCTCATGCACCTTCTCTACTAACCTTTCAAGATCATGATTTGTAATGCACCCGTGAACATATTACCCCTTTAGATTTGCTTGCATTTTAACATGGGCCCTTAAGCAAAGTGAAATTAATGATGGGAAATAAGCACTTCCTGTCTTCTTTTTAGCACAATCATGAATCTCCTTGAGAATAATTTTCCCAACATTAATGGACTTTTCTGTCAAAATTTCATACAACAAGAGCATCCGTTCCATCGAGATGGTAGAACTATTTGAGATAGGCATGAAACTGTAGTGAACGAAATAAAACCATAATTTTTCTATCGGTTTTAGGTATTCCCTTCAGCAAGAATGGCTCCCAAACTTTCTTATAATCCATTGGGATCCCGAATTTGTCACAACATCAAGCACTTGTTGAAGAAAATCCCAAGTAAGAGGTACCCTTTTCTTTCGAGTGATTACCCCAGTAGCAACTTGCATAGTCAAACTAGCATAGAACTCTCGAACTAGTTCATCATCGGGAAGTGAACGAGCATCACAAAATCGTTCCCACTTGAGAGCATTGATTTTCTTTCTAATCGGTACAGGAATAACCATCAAATCATGACTCTTCAAGTTAAAACCTTTTTTCGGCATCATAGATTGATGCTTGAAGATTGAATCAAATCTCTCTTTCACTTCTTCATAGAACAAAATCGGGTTTTCAGGAATAGTTTTTGGAGATCTAGTTCTTTTGCGAGACATGGTATCTTTTTTCGAAATTTTGACAAAGTTCTGGCACAAGGGAGAGAAGAGAAATCGGTAAGGTGGTGTAAGAACTTACTAAAGAAAAAACCTTGCGACGGCAAGGAAGGTACTATAGCAACAACTACATACGATAGGCAATGACATTGTGTGGCGGCAATGTTGGTGCTCCGACAATCTTCTTGCGGCGGTAATAGGTGATTTTGGCAACAAGGGAAGAAAAACTAGGGTTTCTTTCAGGATTTGAGGCTAGCAACATAAGAGGGAAATTTAGGGATTTTTAGGGTTAAGCAAATTGCTTTGAGGGATAAGAAAAATAGTAGAATGAAGAGGGGTTTATATAGGGAAAAATTAGGGCAACATGTAGCAAAAATTTAGCTACATTAGGGTTACTTAGGCGGCAAGTAATGGGAGTGGCGGCAAAGCATGGGTATTTTCCCTCCTTTTTGCTATCTTGGGCCTCAAACTCAAACTGTATTTACAAGCTTACAAAAAAAAACTGATTAGTACTTGGGCCAAATTTGACCCCCTTTATTAACATAACAATTAAAATTAAAATTTAAACAACAAAGAATGAAACTTAAAAAATTTAAAACTCAATTAGAAAATTTCTTCTTAACAAATTACATTAAATTAATTCTCAGGAAAGGTTGGAGGGGTTACAGCGGTCCCGCTTAAGTTCCAATCTCCTTAGACAGAATTAATTAAATGTACTAAGTTAAGAAAATAAGTTCTAATTATTTATATATTTACAGAATGAGCTCATGAAAAATCAAGGGTCTGTTAATTTGAATGAGGATTCAACTTGCTCAATTTCACCATCCCAATAGTGTTTGAGACGTTGAGCATTAACTTTAAATGTACCTCCGTAATTGTCATGTAATTCAACAGCTCCATAAGGATTAACTCGGTAGATGGTATAGGGTCCTTTCCATCGGGTTTTAAGCTTTTCGAAAAATTACTTTAGCCTTGAATTAAAAACAAAACCTTTTGACCTTCTTTAAACTCGTGAGGTTGTATATGACTATCATGCCATCTCTTTGATCTTTCTTTACACATTTTGACATTCTCATAGGAACACAACCTCAGCTCTTCCAACTCATCAAGTTGTAACATCCTTCTCTCACTAGATTGCTTGAGATCAAAGTTCAACTGCTTCAAAGCCCGGTGAGCTCTATTCTTCAACTCTAATGACAAATGACATGCCTTTCCAAAGACTAACCGATATGGAGTCATTTCTAACGGTGTCTTAAATGTTGTTCGATAGGCCCATAATGCATCATTGAGCCTTCAAGACCAATCTTTTCTGCTAGGGCGTACTACCCTTTTAAGGATACCTTCGATTTCACGGTTCACTCTTTCAACTTGCCCATTCGACTGGGGGTGATAAACAGTAGCGATCTTGTGCTTCACATCATATTTGTCAAGCAACCACTTAAGCCATTTGTTCACAAAATGAGAACCTTCATCACTAATAATAGCTCTTGGAGTCCCAAATCGTGTAGACACAAGCTTATGTAGAAATCGCATGACTACCTTTGCATCATTTGTAGGGTATGCTTCAACTTTAACCCACTTGGATACATAGTCCACAGCAACTAAGATATATTTGTTCCCATATGAAGAAGGAAACGGACCTAAGAAGTCAATGCCCCAAATGTCGAATAACTAAATCTCTAAAATGTTTGTCAAGGGCATCTCATTTCTCCTTGATATATTTTCGTTCCTTTGGCATCTATCACAATTCTTCACATAAGCATAAGCATCTTTAAATAGTGTAGGCCAAAAGAAACTTGCTTGCAAAATCTTTGCTGCAGTACGTGAACCACCAAAGTGTCCCCCACTTAGAGATGAATGGCAATGATACAAGATCTCGGCAATCTCACTTTTAGTTATGCACTTTCGAATTATATTATCTGCACACTGTTTAAACAAAAATGGATCCTCCCAAAAATAATACCGACTATCATGAAGGAATTTCTTCCTTTATTGGTATGTTATTTCTCGAGGAATTATTCCACATGCAATATAATTGGCAAAATTAGCAAACCAAGGTGTTTCATGAATTCGACTTACCTCAAATAAGTGTTCATCTGGGAAATTCTCGTTGATAGGGACACATGATTGAGTTACCTCATCTTGCTCCAACCTTGACAAATGATCAGCTACTTGATTTTCGACACCTTTTCTGTCTTGGATCTCAAGGTCAAATTCTTGGAGTAAGAGTATTCAACGAATTAGTGGTTTCGTTTCTTTCTTCGTGAGCAAGTATTTAATGGTCGCATAGTTAGTAAATACTGTAACTTTGGTACTTATAAGATATGAGTGAAATTTGTTAAAAGCAAAAACTTTAGCAAAGAGTTCCTTTTCCGTTACCGTATAATTAAGTTAGGCTTCCTTCAAAGTTCTGCTTGCATAGTAAATAAGGTGAAACACTTTGTTTCTTCTTTGACCCATCACAGCTCCAACGACATAATTGCCTGCATCACACATCAACTCAAAAGGTGAGCTCCAATTAGGTGTAACGATTATTGGGGCTGAGATTAATCGTTTTTTAAGATCTTTAAAAGCCTCTAAACATGCTTTGTTCAAATCAAACATTGTATCTTTCTCTAACAACAAACACAAAGGTTTAGAAGTTTTTGAAAAATATTTGATAAACCTTCGGTACAAACCTGCATGGCCTAAGAAACTTCTGACTCCTTTCATATTTATTGGGGCTGGGAATCTTTTAATTACATCCACCTTTGCTTTATCGACTTCAATTCCTCTCTTTGAGATTTTATGCCCTAAGATAATCCCTTCCTTAACCATAAAATGGCATTTCTCCTAATTAAGGAGAAGATTCGTCTCTTCACATCTCTTTAGTACCTTAGCCAAATTACTCAAACAAATATCATAAGTGTCACCAAAAATAGAAAAATCATCCATGAAAACCTCAACAAAATTTTAAACCATATCAGTGAATATTGCTATCATGCATCATCAAAATGTTGTAGGTGCATTGAATAAACCAAAAGGCATTCGCCTAAAAGCAAACATACCATATGGACAAGTAAAGGTTATTTTATGTTGGTCCTCCGGAGCTACAACTATTTGGTTATATCCCGAATAGCCATCTAAAAAATAATAAAATTCATTACTTGCCAGTCGATCTAACATCTGATCCATAAAAGGCAACGGAAAGTGGTCCTTTCGAGTGGCTTTATTAAACTTTCTGTAGTCAATACAAATTCTCCAACTAGTAACAGTTCTCGTTGGAACCAACTCGTTATGCTCATTTTCAACAATCGTGATTCTACCTTTCTTCGGTACACATTGCATCGAACTTACCCATGAACTATCTGAAATAGGGTAGATGATTCCTGCATCTAACCATTTGATCACTTCCTTTCTCACAACTTCTTTCATAATAAGATTGAGCCTCTTTTGTCCATCAATTCGAGCTCTTTCACCTTCCTCTAAGATAATTTTATGCATGCAAAAAGAAGGGCTTATACCTCGAATATCAGCTATGGTCCAATCGATTGCTTTCTTAAATTTCTTAATAACAACAACTAGTTACTCCTCTTGATCTTTCATTAATTCTGCTGAAATAATCACAGGAAAAGTAGAACAATCACCTAAATAAATGTGTTTTAAATGGGAAGGAAGTACCTTTAGTTCGAGTTTAGGTGGTTCTTCGATTGACAACTTTGGTTGCACAAATTCTCTGACTTCTAACTCCAACGGTTCAAACTGTGTGGATTGAATAAAATTTCTTGGATTGACTTCCATTAAAGCCATGTTTTCTTCACCTTTTTCATCCTCCAAAGGGTCAAACTCTAAGGCTTTCTCCAATGGGTCTTCTTCAAAATTGTTTTCCATAGAAACCAAGGTTTCTATCCCTTCCATAACTGAACACTCTTATGTCTGATCGTGAAATTTCATAGCTTTAAGAATGTTAACGGTTACCTGATCATCTTCAACTCACATGGTAAGTTCACCTTTTTGCACATCAATTAACATTCTTCCCGTGGCTAGGAAAGGTCTTTGAAGGATGATCGAAACTTCTTTATCTACTTCAAAATCTAAGATGAAGAAATCAGTAGGAAAAATAAATTTTTCGACTCTTACCAAAAACATCCTCGATCTTTCCCTCAGGATGTGCTAAAGATCGATCTGCTAGCTGAAGCATCACAGTTGTAGGTCTTACTTCACCTATCCCTAGCATCTTGAAAATAGACTTAGGCATCAATTTGATACTCACTCCTAAGCCACACAAAGCTTTACCACAGTAAGATTCTCTAATGTTACAGGGTATAGTAAAGCTTACTAGGTCTTTCAATTTCGACAGCAGTTTGTTCTGCAAGAAGGCATTGCACTCCTTCGTCAAGGCAACAGTCTCATACTCACTAAGTCATTTCTTTTTAGACAGTATATCCTTCATAAACTTCACATAATTCAGTATTTGTTCTAAAGCCTTCACCAATAGAATATTGATGTGTAACTGCTTTAGAACATCCAAAAACTTCTTGAATTGCACCTCCTGTTTCTGTTTGTGTTGCTGCAATCTTTGCGGATTTGGAGGTGATGAAACTTTCAGTTGAATTGGACAACTCTTCTGAGTAGGTAAATCTGCATCCAAAGAAGATGTTAAAGTATCTGTATTCATTGAGTTAGGATTTACCTTGTCAGACTTTGCAGATTCTGACTCTTTTGATGTAAGAACTTCAATAGTTGGTTGATTCTCCTCCTTCTCAATAGGCTCATCTTCGACATCAATCATTTGGGGTTTAAGAATTTTACCACTTCACAATGCCACTGCCTTGATATGTTCTTTACCTAAATTTCTTGGATTCTCAGTATTGCCGGCAAGGTTCCTTGTGGTCTATTGCGAAGCTTCGTAGCTAACTGACCCATTTGGTTTTCCAAATTTTTCAGTGTAACTGCTTGGCTCTGGATCAAAGCATCGTTCATTACCATGTACGCTTTCAAGAAGTTCTCTAAACTGTTTGATGACTTAGCTTGAGGTGGTTTTGGAGCTTGCTGATTGAACCCTTGAGATTGGTTGGGTCTATGCTGCATAAAGTTGTTGTTCGGTCATTTCCTTGGTTGATCCAAGAAAAGTTAAGATGATTACGCCATGAAGGATTGTAGAAGTTAGACTGGGGTCCTTGTCCACTCCTATTTTGATGTTGGTTCCCCACATAGTACACTAAATCAGGATTTGATGGACAATTCTGAAAAGAATGACCTTCCCTACAGTACACGTAGAAAACTACTTCAAGCAGTCTTGGTGGCTGAGCTGCAAAATTATTAGCACTATTAGCTGTAAACTATTTTAACATAGAGGAAATAGACGATACTTGAGCTGATAATGAAGTGAGAGCATCAACTTCATGAACTCCGGCTACATGTCTTCTTGAAGCTGCTCGATTTGTTGGCCATTGATAGTTGTTGCTAGCTATCCTCTCAATGATCTCATAAGCCTTATTATAAGACTTAGACAAAATTGCACCATTCGCAAAAGCATCTACCATCAATCTTGTATGTGCAATGAGACCATTATAGAATGTCTCCAACTGGATACAGTGAGCAATCCCATGATGAGGACACTTACGAAGTAACTCCTTGAATCGCTTCCAAGCCTCGTACAAAGACTCATCATCCAATTGTTGGAAAGTTTTGATCTCATTCCTCAACTTAGCATTCTTGCTAGGCAAGAAATACTTAACCAAAAATCTTTCTCCTAATTCTTGCCATGTAGATATGGAACTTGGTGGCAATGAATTGATCCATGCTCATGCTCGATCTCGCAGCGAGTACGAAAACAACTTCAACCTCTATGCGTCTTCAATCACACCGGCTATCTTGAATGAATCACTCACCTCCATAAATAATCGAAGGTGGAAATGTGGATCTTCCGTGGGCATACCACTAAATTGGCCCACCATTTGTAGCATTTGAAACATTACTGGTTTCATTCAAATTGGGTTACCTCAATATCTAGCCTTCTAATTCCTAGATTTAACTCATTGAAAAGTGGCACAGCATATTGTCTGATGCATCGATCCCTATCATCGGCAATAAGGATGGGATTTTGCACATGATCGGCTTCATACCTTGGTCTTGATTCTGATTTTCAAGGTCCATCTCGACTTGTCTTTGAGCTGTTCGTTCACATCTTCTTTGTCTGAAAGTTCGCTCAATTTTAGGGTCTATATGGAGTAAATCAATAATCAGATCTATGTTCATAAACACCTAAGAAGAAAATCACAAAATTTAAAAAAAGAATAAGTTAGTAATGTTAGAAATAAAAATCAAATTGAAAATAAATAATTTCACAAAAAAGACTATGGCAACAGTTAACAATCCCCGACAACGGCGCCAAAAACTTATAACGCGTAGGTTTGTGCGAGTGTACACAATCGTTATCAAGTAATAAGTAAGTATCGAGTTATGTCTCCACAAGGATTGTATTTGTGTTAAATCACTTAATTGTAAAATTATATTAACAACTTAGTAAATTTTAAAAACATAGTATGATTGAGAAGTGATGATTAAATATACTAAATGCAATGATCCCTAATGCAAATTAACCTAAGTATGTAGGGTATATGTATGAAATGGATTTTAGCAAGATTAAACACAATTTGCAACAATTATAATATAAATAAACTAGGATAATTACTTTAATTAAATTCAATTTATTACCAACATCCTTAATAACATTCGAAAAACATTCCATGGCAACTCGATCTTTCATGAGTTTAGAAACCACATTATGTCCTTTTGAAATCCTTTACTTAGTAAATATGCATTTTACTGATCCTTATTTACTAAGGGTTTCTTAGCATTTGTGTGAGGTAAGAAGGACGTGTTAGGTTTGAAACAATTTAATCACACAAATCTAAAAACTATGCAGATAATAGAGCTTGGTTAGAGTTGTTATGTAACCTGCAATTTAATCGGGTTAGGATCTAAATTGAGCATGCACATTTCAATTATGTGTCTACTAGTCGTCGTCTGGTTAGGATTGCTCAGCTAATTTAGGTGCATTTCAATCACGTATGAATGAAATACACAGACTGGATTTTAATTGAAAACATGATTGATTGAGGCACAAACATCATAAGCATGAATCATATAAATAGTACTAAATCAAAGCAATTATCCTAGCTTAAATAAAATTAAGCTAACATTGTTATAAATAAGAACAAAGAACACATAGCAAACATATTCATATCAAATTAAAGAAAAGAAAGATTAAACCCAAATCAAAGTTGCTGTCACCCAAGACTCTGATCGAAGAGGGCTCCTTCGTTCCTTCGCTTTGCTCCTTTACTGATGGCTCTCAAAGGTGGCCGACCAAGGGCTCTTTAAGAGGCTTAATTGCTAAAATCTCTATGAAGAGATGATGCTAGGCGTGGGAAATGGGAAATGCTGGAGAGAATTTAGAGTAAGGAAAGAAAGATGAGGGATGAGGGATGATTAGGAATGGTGAAATGGGGTCTTATTTATAGGTAAAGAGAGGATAGTAGTTTGCTAAAAATAGAGAGGTTTAGTCTCTTCAAGCTTCTTCGAAGGGTGGCCGACCATGATTAGTGGAATTTGAGTGACTTTTTGCTTGATTTTTAAGCAATTTAAATGTCATAGCAACTCAAGACTGAGACTTGGTCAAATGTAAATCTTCGGGCAAATCTCTGATTTCTTCAACATTGCAAGGATCTTGTGCAATTAAACAAAAAAGTAGTTTATGAGGGAAGCCAAGTGTAGCCGAAATTGTGTTGCTTGGTCTTCAATTTGGATGGTTTTGTGATTTGGCAAAGTTTATTAGACCTGTCAAAAATAAATAAATTAATTAAAGGACTAAAGAAATAAAATTAACCCAATTTAATTAATTAATTCAGCCCAAATTATTTAATTAAATATTTAAAATGAATTATTAAATATGATTTTATATTTTATCATTTAATTTAATCATGCATGTCCCACTTTATGTCTTAAAAATATAATATGTTCAAATAAATATAAAATAAGCCATTTTATGCATGAAAACTATATAATAAAGTATAAAATCATATTTTAATAATTTTTATGTCCTAATTTCATATTTTCACATATTTCATTAATTTATTAAACACTTACTTAGTTTTAACAATGAATTTAAGTAAAAAGGTGATAAATTACGTAGGAAAAATCCTATATATTTTTTAGTTTACTACATAGCCTCTTTATTGACTTTTTCTGCAGTCAACAGTTTAACAACAGCCCAAGATTCCAACCCATTTGTTTCCATGTTAGACGAATTCCGAGCCAAAATCATCTTTAATTCTACCTCAAAAAACTTCAGCCTTGCTAACATCTCTCGGACTTCCTCGTCCATCTTTCCAATCGACCACCATGAACCACCAGTAACCTGCCAACTAGGCCGAGCCTTCCCTTCCCACCATGCAAGAACACAGCCACGCCCTTAAAAACCCAAACTGCACGAGCCCTATGAACCAAAAAAGAAAACAAAGGTATCAATACAATAAAAGTAAGAAAGCAAAAATCATTTAGAATAACTCCCTAGAAGTTTACTAAGTCACCCTTGTTTTGCATGAAAAAATCATGCCAAAACAACGTAAAACAAGAAAACGGGCCGCACACTCCAACAAGAAAGGAAAGAAATTAGACTCCGATGGGTGAGCCTTTACCACGCCGCAAGACCGGGCCTCACCACCAATAAGCTTGCACACAAAACTACCAAGATACCCCCATCATGCTACATAGACCACCTAAAAGAAGGCACCGACTCACGTCCCATCAACACAAACAATCATCAAGACACTAGCCGCAATATCTAGAGAAAAGCACCAACATAGATAGATAAACACCGAAGATGCGGATCAAGAAAATACTCACAAAACAAGCTTGATTAAGAAACAAGAAAGCCAAAAAACCCAAGAAAACAATAAAAGAACGAATGCACCTAATTTAATGCCCTGGTATAGAGAATCACCAAACCTCTAGCAACTCAGAATCATCCCACTACGAGAATCTTTCCAAAGCACCCCAAAACTAGAATAAAACGAGCACAGTAGCGAAAATAGCTTCTCAACATAAGCGATCATACTGCAAGAAGACAAGGAAATGCATGAATCATACTGCAAGAAGACAGAGCCACCGCCACTAATTAAGGTGGACACCACACACCTACCGTTCGATCACCAAAGAGAACAGACGCAAAAGCCAAGAAGGGGATCGCATGAATCTCAGAGAAAAAAAAATCTTCGCTCCGCTACTACCAGAAGATGCTATGTGTCATTGTAAATTAATGTCAGTGCATTGGGGACTATCCAGACCATAAGTTTGGGGGGAATGTATATGAGGTCGGAAATGTAATTGCATCCACATTTTTAAAAAAATGTCCTTTTGAGTTTAATGAAACATGTAAGTTTATTGAAAATGTGCTTGAATTTTTTTCATTTGATGCTTAATTCTTGAATCATGTGAACTGTTAATGAATGAGTTGGATGAATTTAATTGAATGCTGTATCTTCAATTCTTGGATGAATGATTTAGATTGCATTAGTAATGGATGAATAGTATCATTATTTGAATCTTGAATGAATCTACCGTTTACAGCTACTTGTATATAAGTATAGTTATGAATAAAAGACACTCCAATGTGGGTGTATTGTGAACTGTCAAGGAGGAACACTCTAATGCAAGTGTTAGAAAAAGTAATCTAGCCAAAGGCTATCACTTCAAGTTTGTGTGTCGACGCAATTACATACTCCCTGAGGGTTTGTTGCACCCCATTGTTACTTCCCAAGAACAAGAGTATAGTAATACAATGACATCCCTCAGTCACATAAATATATATATATATATATATATATATATATATATAGTATATATTACTATACAATAAATGTTGTTTTGCTAGAAAGAATTTAGGATTTAAAGTAAGATGCTAGCATTGATGAAGTTGAAATTTTGATTATTCATACTTATGAATTGTCGGTGCAATATTTTGTCATTTGAATGTGATTCATTCATTAGCATTTTAGATGATTCAAGTTGCTAGAATGATCATTGCCTTGACAAAATTTTTGCTATAACCTTGCTAGTTTTTGTTTTAGTTTAGGACAACTAAAAACTCAAGTTTGGGGGTGTGATAGCATTAGAAAGAACCATTGATTTCTCCCTACTTATTGTATGATTTGTTCCCATTCGGTTATCTTTAACATACATTTTTTGTATTTTTAATTTAGTTATTGCATTTTCTAACTTAATGAAGCAAAGTCTAATTTCCTTTGAATTTATGATATTTTTACTACTGATGTCACTGTATTAGTCTGTTAAGCATTGCGCCCAGAGATATCACTATAGAAACTTGTCCAGAAGTATCGATGCATGAATTTGTCTAGAGTTGTCACTGCATAAGAGGATCCAGAATTGCGCCCAGAACTGTTGTAGCACCTGACTGTTGTCTAGTTAACACACCAGAAATGTGTGAGTTGTACAACTAGTATAACTAACTAGTATGGATAGAGAATATTAGATCTTAAAGGAAGGACACTTGTACTGTGAAGTTGCTATTAACTACTACAGAGAAGGAGAGAGAAGGGATCTTCTTCCTCGACCAAATTTGATTTTCTTCTTCTATCCATATTTTCTTAAAGCTTGCATCCATGGTAGCTTAACTTCCCAAGGGCGACCTGACATAGAAGAGAAGGTTGAACTGCTCCTGACGAGGAGCATTCTAAGTGCACTACAAGAGGAGAGTAAGGAAGCAATTTGAGTATAGTAGGAATAGAATACCGCAATTGTTTTGTTATTTTTCTTTCTTAAATGCTGGTAATTCTTGTTATTTCAAGTTGTATGGAAGTACATTTGAAATTTAGAACTGAATGAAAGCTATTTAAATCTTACCTTTACTGTTAATCTTTGGATTTAATTGTTTGACCACGGAAGTGTGATTTCAGTTGTCGAAATGTTTATTTTTTGGAAAACAAATAGGTCTAGAACAATGTTTATTTGAAAATCGAAAAATGGGAGTCACCACCAATATTTTATTCGGTGTGATTGGATCACCACAAAGCATTTAAAATCCATTTTGGAAAACATTTAAGTCTTAGAAATCTAGAAAATGGGTTCGTGAGTCAATTACGTGAGAGGAAGGATTAGCACCCTCACACGCCCAAAAATGGTACCACATTGATTATTTTAGGGCCTTATTTGTAAAATTTTGAAAACTCAAATAAAGTTTTAAAGTACGATCCTTAAATGCATAAGTCTTGTTTAAGAAAGAAATCAATTTTTTGTTTGGAAGTCTTGCTATTTTGAGTTGATCGAGAAAGAAAGTCACACATCCAGTGAGTTAGGACATAATGTTTTGAGATCCGGAGATAACGAGCTTTCCTTTGTTGTAAACTTTAAACCTTATAAAAGGGTATTTGATTATCCCGGTTTGAAGAAAAATCGCACCTTGTATGTTATGGCACAAATTTTCAAAACCCGAAATAAAGGAATATTGTCTCGATTTAAGAGTATTAGATTATCCCGGTTTGAAGAAAAATCTCGCCTAATAAGTTAAGGCACAAATTTTCAAAACCCGAAATAAAGAAATATTGCCTCAATTTTAAATATTTTGGAGAAAAATAAAAAAATGACTTTAATTAAAAAATAGAGATAAAAATGAGCATGCAAATTAAATACGAGCTATGCAATTAATGATAAAGTTAAATAACATAAAGAATGAACAAATATATGAAAATAAATATAAAAAGAAAAAAAATACAAGTTGTGAGTCAAAATAAATGAGAAAATACAAAGTTAATTTAAAAAAAGTTAAAAATTTATATACAAAAGTTGAAGAAAGAAAAAAAATAGGGTCAAAAATGAAAATTCGAAGATTTAGGGTTAAAACATAATTTTGGAAAGTTTGAGATCGAAAATGTGACTTTTAGAAAATTAGGAGGCAAAAATGGTAACTTTTTTATGTTCGGGGGCAAAATGGTAATTTTCGAAATTCGAGGGTAAAAATGTGATTTTTGGAAGTTTGGGGGCTAAAATGTGATTTTTTAAAGCTTAAGGGCAAATATGTAATTTTTGAAAGTTTAAGGGAAAAATGTAATTTTTGGAAGTTCGAGGGAAAAATTGTAATTTTTGCGAAGTTTATTGGTAAAAATGTAATTTTTGTGAAGTTTAAGGGTTAAAATATGATTTTGCAAAAGTGTAGGGGTCAAAATATGATTTCTAAACAGTTTAGGGACCTTCTGGGCAATAAAACCAAAAAAGATGGGACATGTGGCAGCCTCTCAAGCTTCCAGAGAGTTAAAGGACTAAATTGAAAGTGATTCAAAACTGTTGGGCAAATTTAAAATAAATTAAAAAAGCATTAAGGATGAAATTGAAACAATAAAAAATACGGAAGGACCAAAAGCATAAATAGACTAATTAATGAAAAAACGTGGATCTTGAGGCGGGTCGGATCGAGTCGGATTGGAGCTTGGGTCTGAGCACGAAACGACCTCGTTTTGGTGCTTAAGAGCCTAAACCAAAACGATGTCGTTTTGGTCCTCTATAAAATCCATTTCAATATCTCTTTTTTTCATTTTTCACTCTCTTCTCTCTAAAAAAAGCTTCAAAAAGACCTCTCCTCTCTCCCTTCTCTCCTCATGTCTAGCCGAGAGTTCCAAGCGCCCGTCCGATCATCGCCTGTCGCTGATCGCTGCCAACCGTCGTTGTCCGCCGTCATGCTCCATCATACACGGTGTCTAAGTATGTCCAAAAACCCTTTTTCATTTCTTTTCACTTTTTTGAACAGATTTCGACTTACGATCGATAGATCGGGCCTAGATCTATTGAAAATCTTTAAAAAAAACAAATCTTTTTTCAAACCCTTTTCTTTTTATAAGATTGATTTTGAGTTTTTCCAAAGTTTTGATTTTTATTAGAAAAATCCTTCAAAACTTAGATCTGCTTGTTTCTTTTTATCTTTTGATTTTTATTCGTTACTAACATATATGTTTTTAATATACCATGCTCAAATTTGCGTTAGTGGTGATGTTTGAGACTACCATCATGGCGACGCCTTGAAGGGGCTTCGTTAACACGGCTTCGACGGTGGTGGGTCAGATTAGGGTAAGACTTTTGGGTTCCCTTTTTTATTATTATTAATTATTATTTAAAATATTTTTTGAAAATAAATGAATATATTAAATGATAATAAATAATAATATAATAAATGTATTAATACATATATATATATATAAAACGTCCCAAATATTAAAGAAGATAATAAATGTATTAAATATATAATGAACATCAAATAAATATAAACTATTATATATTTAATATTTATAGAAACACATTGAATTCAGAGGAAATAATGGACAAACAGTGAATATTAATGTATTTATTATATACCTTGAAAATGGAAACTGAAGTCCTTGAAATCTATCATGTGTTGCCTCCAATGTTCTGTGTTCGAATATCTCTATTTTGTATTGATTTTGGAAAATATTTGTGTGTATTGATTTCTAATAAAACCTTCTGTATACTTTACAATTGTTTGAATTTGATTCTTATGACCAATTATACAATCATGTTAATTTGTCCCTTACAACTAAATGCTAGTCTTCTCTTCTTTTCCAGGTTCGGCTTGGTAGTGGTGGTGGTGGTAGTTCAAGTTACTGGTGCTGTGGTGCAACTTGGTTGCTGACGTGGTAGCTTTTGGTTGGTTAAGCTTGGGCGGTAATAGCACAAGTGGTCTGCTAGGGTTTTCAAAATTTTTAGTTTTGGGGTTTGAGTTATTTTGAGTATTTGGGTCAATTGAAATTGGGTACAATTGGATTTGTAAAAATGGGTTTTAGACTTTTTAATTTTGGGATATTTTGGACATTTAATTAAATTTGAATTTTAAACTCAAAATAAATTAAAATTTAAAATAAATTTAAACTCAAAATAAATTTAAACTTAAAATAAATTAAAATTTAAAATTTAAAATTGGGTTTGATGGTTTAAATGTTGGGCCCGGTCAAAATTGGGCTCCAACATCTGCCCCTCTTTGCTTGTTGCTACGTAAAAGGAGCTGAGCAAAGACCAAAAGGAGCCCAATTTTGTCAAATTTCATTTCTTTGATGCTCTTTCTTCAATTAACCCACCCTTCACTTTGTCGGTCGTTCAGCTTTGCTGCATCCACTTCTCTACATCTCTAGTGTTGTGATTCAATCTTGCCCCAAGGCAATTTCAAAATTTTCTACTGAAACTTCACTTAATTTGCTTGCAACATTAGGGTTTGGGTGTTGTAGCTTCATATCTTGATCTACTTCTTCGTATTTCACTAGGAAGATGGATTTGGTTCACTTCTCTACATCTCTTCAGGAAGATAACCACTTTATTACTTCGAATGACTGTAATATGCCCCATGATCGGGTAAGAGATTGGTTGATGATGATCTGCCCCAGGCTCGAGGTAAAAGATCGAATGGTTTCAATCTGCCCCAGGCTCGGGGAAAGAGATTTGCTGATGGTGATCTGCCCTAGGCTCGAGGTAAGAGATCGAATGGCTGTAATCTGCCTCATGATCGGGGTAAGAGATTTACTGATGATGATTTTTCCCAGGCTCAGGGTAAGAGATTGAATGGCTGCAATCTGCCTTAGTCTCGGGGCAAAAGACTTACTGATGGTGATCTGCCTCAAGCTCGGGATAAGAGATCGAATGGCTGTAATCTGCCCTAGGCTCGGGGTAAGAGATTTGCTGATGGTGACTTGCCCCAAGCTTAGGGTAAGAGATCGAATAGCTGCAATCTGCCTCAGTCTCGAGGTAAGAGATTTGTTGATGGTGATTTACCCTAGGCTCGGGGTAAGAGATCGAGTAGATGCAATCTGCCCCAGTATCGGGGAAGGGATTTACTGATGGTGATCTGCCCTAGGCTCGAGGTAAGAGATCGAATGATTACAATCTGCCACGGTCTAGGGGTAAGAGATCGAATGGTTGCAATCTACCCCAGTCTTGGGGTAAGAGATTTACTGATGGTGATCTGCCCTAGGCTCGGGGTTAGAGATTAAATGGCTACAATTTGCCCCATAATCGGGGTAAGAGATTTGCTGATGGTAATCTGCCCCCTAGCTCGGGCTAAAAGATCGAATGGCTGTGATCTGCCACATGATCGGGGTAAGAGATTTGCTGATGGTGATCTTCCCTCAGGCTCTCGGTAAAAGATCGAATGGTTGCAATCTGCAGTAGGCTCGGGGTAAGAGATTTGCTGATGGTGATCTGCCCTAGGCTGGGGGTAAGAGATCTAATCTTCAATCTGCTCTTCTTGACTAAGGGTAAAAAATGAAATGATATAATTTAAATTCAACTTCACTGTAATTTAAGGAAGATAGGATTTGATATCAAAATTTCATCTTACTCCTATGAAAACTTGGTATTATAGTTTGATCTCGATCCACTGTAACTTCGAGGTAGGAGATTTACTATTACAGCTTCAATCTACTCCTCTTCGTCTTTAGGGTATCAGCTCTAATGTTTCCTTGGTTCGTCTCACCATTTCGTGAGGATGTGACCTGTAAAGTATGCTTCTATATACCTCATATGTAGGCTCAAATTATTAGGATGCAATTATCAGAATAAATCAAATGCTCCTAACTACATGAATGCGTATGCTGAATGTCCGTTTTTTGGGTTAACATAGTATGTCGCTTGTCCTAATCCTGTCATGGGTGCTCTGTCCTGTCTCTTTCTAGGCTCAACCTGAACTGCTTATTTTCAAGTTTTCCCATTGGTGGTCCTGTTTCGAGCCCCTGTACCATTTAGGAAATTCCAGTGTAATGCTCATGGATCTTAGTATGATTCATATTATTAGTTCATTATCCGTTATTAAAAATGCAAAATGCTTGAACGAGATTATGAAAGAATAAGGTCTAAAATTTAATGAAGACACAATTCAAAAGAAAAGATTAAATTGAGGCAAATTTTGATCAAGAATTGCCAAGTATAAAACAAAAGATGGTTAAATACCCTGGATATCGCAGGATAAGCTTCTTTGAGCCGACTCGCTGAGAATCATTCTGAGCCCAAATATGTGTCTAGAAGACCCGGAGTGCTTTGTTGATGCTTCAAACTATAATTTTCTTTCATCCTATTATAATTGAGGGAGAAACGATCACTTCGAACCCGTTCTTGAATTTGAGCTGCCCTTTGCGGTTTTTCAACTCAAAATTCCTTTAGTTTTAATACGCCTTTTATGAGTTTTCATCTCGATCTTCTTCTTCTTCTTTTTTTGAGACGCCCTTTGTGGATGTTCATCTCATTCTTAGGCAAAATATTTTTTTACTGAATCTGAATTGACGGGGTTGTGGAGATCTTTGCCGTCCATTTCTTTTAGAATGAGAGCTCCTCCTAAGAAAGCTTTCTTTACCACGCAAGGTCCTTCCCAGTTGGGCATCCATTTCCCGCGAAAATCTTTATGTGTGGGAAGTATCTTTTTCAAAACTAGATCTCCCTCATGAAATTCTCTAGGATGAACCATTTTGTCATAAGCTCGCATCATTCTTTTTTGGTACATCTAACCATGGCGAATAACTCTTAATATTTTTTCTTCAATTAAATTCAACTAATCATATCGGGCCTGGATCCATTCTGCCTCATCTAGTTGTAACTCTGTCAAGACTCGGAGAGAAGGTATTTCAACCTCAATAGGTAAGACTACTTCCATACCATATGCTAGTGAGAATGGTGTTGCCCTAGTAGAAGTTCTGATTGAAGTTCTGTAAGCAAAGAGGGCAAATGGTAGTTTTTTGTGCCAGTCTTTGTAGGTCTCAGTCATTTTCGCAACAATCTTTTTTATGTTTTTATTAGCCGCCTCTATAGCTCCATTCATTTTTGGGCGATAAGGAGATGAATGTGATGCTTGATTTTGAATTGCTTGCAAACTTCTGCTATTGTGCTATTATTCAAATTCAAGGCATTGTCGGATATGATCCTCTCTGGCATCCCATATCAGCAGATGATCTCTTTTTTGAAGAACTTACTGACTGCAGACTTCATGATGTTGGCATAAGAAGCTGCTTCTACCCATTTGGTGAAATAGTTGATAACCACAAAGATAAATCTATGACCATTAGAAGCCTTGGGAGAAATTGGCCCAATGACATCCATGCCCCACATAAAAAATGGCCAAGGAGAAATCATGACATGAAGGTGTGATGGAGGTACATGAATCTTGTCTCCAAAGGTCTTACACTTATGGCACCTCTTAGCATAATTGATGCAATCCCCTTTCATGATAAACCAGTAATACCCAAATCTCATTATTTGCCTGGCCATTGTGAAACCATTGTTGTGTGTCCCATAAATGCCTTCATGAACTTCTTCTAAGATCTTTCTAGCTTCAACTGCATCGACACATCTTAATAACACTTGATCTTTTCTCCTTTTGTACAAGATTTCCCTATCTAGGACATATTCATTGGCCAGTCTTCTCAATGTCCTTTTTTCATTTTCAGAAGCTTGCTCGGGGTATTTGTGACTCTCACATACTGAACAATATCTTGGTACCATGGGCGATCATCCCTTTCTTCTTCTTCTTCAATATCATAACAATGAGCCGGAGCCTCACAGATGCTCATTTGAATGGGTTTCATATCTTCTGGTCTATTTACTTTAATCATCGAGGCCAACGTGGCAAGAGCATTAGCCATCTGATTTTTTTCTCGTAGGAGATAATGGAATGTGACATCATCAAACTCCTAGGTTAACTCGAGAACTAATTTTTGGTAATCAATTAGCTTAGAATCCCTCATTTTCCATTCTCCTTTGAGTTGATAGATTACTAGTGCAGAATCTCCATATATCTACAAAACTTTAATTCCTCGTTCTATAGCTACTCAGATTCTCATGATACACGCTTCGTATTCTGCCATGTTATTTGTACAACCAAAATCGAGTTTACCAAGGATAGTGGTCTCCTTCTGGTGATAGCAAGACTGCCTCAACTCCATTACCCGTGGTGTTTGAAGCTCCATCAAAATTTAATCTCCAAGAATGTTCCACTATGATTACCTCTTCAGTAGTCGCAACATACATTAAATCCTCATTCGGGAAGTCTAAGTTTATTGGCTCATAGTCCTCTAAAGTCCTACTAGCTAGGAAGTCTACAATCGTACTACCTTTTACTACTTTTTGATTGACATAGACTATGTCGAACTCCGAGAGTAAGATTTGCCACTTAGCCAATCTTTAGTCAATGCGGTTGACTCTATCATATATTTCAAAGGATCTAGTTTTGAGATTAACCAAGTGGTGTGGTACAACATGTATTGCCTTAATCTTCGCGTAGTCCAAACTAGAGCGCAACATAGTTTTTCAATTGGCAAATATCGAGTCTCACAATCAGTGAATTTTTTACTGAGATAATATATCGCTCGTTCTTTCTTTTCAGATTCATCGTGCTAGCCTAGTACGCATCCCATAGAATTTTCAAAAACTACTAAGTACAGGATCAACGATTTATTAGGAATTGGAGGTACCAAGATGGGAGCACTAGACAAGTAATCTTTAACCTTGTTAAAAGTTTCTTGACATGCATTATCCCATATACATGGGTTGCGCTTCCTAATCAAACGGAAGATAGGATTTGACTTTATCTGGATAAATTTCAATCCCTTTTTTGCTGACTACAAAGCCCAACAGCTTTCCTGACGTGGCTCCAAAAGTGCACTTTACTGGGTTTAACATTAATTGATACTTTCTTAGCCTCCCAAACAGCTTTATCAAGATCCTTACATGCTCTTCCTCTGTTCGGGATTTTACAATCATATCGTCAACATAAACTTCAATTTATTTATGCATCATGTCATGAAACAAAGTCGCCGTGACCCTTTGATAAGTTGCCCCCGCATTTTTGAGTCAAAAAGGCATCATTTTGTAACAGAATGTTCCCCATAGCGTGACAAACGTGGTTATCTCCATATCCTCAAGATCCATCCTTATTTGATTATACCTGGAGAAATCGTCCATGAATGAAAATAAGGAGTGACCTACTGTATTATCTACTAAGGTGTCAATGTGGGGTAGTGGAAAGTTATCCTTTGGGCTTGCTTTATTTAAATTTCGATAATCCACACATATACGCACTTTCCCATCTTTTTTAGGAACAGAGACTATGTTGGCTACCCATTTTGAGTATTTAACTACCTGGAGAAACCCAACGTCAAATTACTTTCTGACCTCCTCTTTTATTTTCAATAACACATCAGGTCTCATCCTTAGGAGCTTTAGCTGAACAGGCCTGCATTCTTCCTTTATGGTGAGTTTATGGACCACGATGTTAGTACTCAAGCCAAGCATGTCTTGATAAGACCATGCAAAGACATCTTGGAACTCTTGAAGCAATTCGATAAGATCCTTTCTGGTTTCTAGGGAGATGTTGGTCCCAATTTTCACTTCTTTCTTTTCATATTCGTTTCCTAAACTGATAACTTCCACTGGTTCTGAATGAGGCAAAATTTGTTTTTCTTCTTCTTCCATCATCCTTAACAGATCAGGAGACAAATTACAATCTTGATCATCTTCGAAGTCCTGAAGTTCTTCTAAACACATATCTTGCTCGAAATAAGGCTCTAAGTTAGCATCAAGGTTACTCATATTATCGATATTCAAGGATCTGTCAATGGAATAAAAAAGAGGTCCAAAGAACAAAATAAATTTACAAAAGAATGATTATATGGTATGAGTATGAGTATGTTTGTCAGTTTGGCCAATAATGTATGTATTAAAGAATGATTAATTTTGTTTATTGGATATGTATGAATGGTTTGTTAAATTGGATTAGGAATGAAAGAATAATTAGCGAGAGATTTGCCATATAAGATAAAAGATGCATTTTCATTCAAAATAACTAGATAATGATCATGGGCCCTTTTACAAAAATATCCATATTGCTTTCAAGCCTAAAGCAATAGGTGTGTTCTGAGCATTACTCTGAAGAAGCCCTAAAGACTACAGGGAGTTCTTTTACAGTCCAATTGTCGAGAGTACTTCTAGGGGCAAAAGGATGAATTTTCACGGGTTTCTTCCTTCATTTCCTTCTTCTAATACAGCATTGATGCTCAAACCCTTCATTGTCCCCCTGGTTTCAATTATTCTTCCCTCTCTTTCTTCTTCCTTTGGCCTTGAATTGATTATTCCTCATGATATGGACTTTTTTATATATGGGGAAAAATTATTGGCTCCCATTGGATCTCTTCTCCGGCCAATCGAGCTCTCTTTTGTTCCTGCTTCTTTTCCAACTCCGTTTTCTTTCCCTACGCATCTAGTTTATACCCTAGGCCAAAGCAATCTTGTTTCTCTTCCAACATTGGCACATTGATTCTCCCTTCAAGAAACCTTCTTAGTCCTTTTCCAGTTAGGCCTCCTTTGCTAGTTGTCATTTTTAGGATCATCTTTGTAATCTTCGATATTTTGGTTACAAGGATTCTGCTTCCTTTGACGAAAAAAGTTGCATTGACGAACTCTAAGGATCGAAAAGAACATTCCAAAGCATCTTCATCTGCTCTAATGTATGGCGCATCTTTTGCTATTGATGCTATTAAGTCCTCCTCATCATTGATTGTGACTAATCGTCCTTCGATCACCAATTTCAGCTTCTGGTGTAATGATGACGACACTGCTTCTGTCGAATAGATCTACGTTCTTCCAAGCAAGCAGTTATAGCTTGGTTTAATATCCATTACTAAGAAGTCTACCTCGTATGAGTTTGGACCGATTAACAATGGTATCTTGATCCGACCCATAACTTTCCTTTTTGTTTCATCGAATGCTCTCACTACATTATGGCATGTCTTCACATAAGAACCATCGATCGTTAACCTCTTTAATGTTGTCAATGGTAGAATATTCAAGGATGAACCATTGTCAATCAGAACACCAAGTAGTGTGTAACCTTTACAGCGGGTGGTGATATATAGCGCTTTTGTTCACCCCATACCTCCTGAGGGTATTTTGTCATCATTAAAAAAGATGAAATTATCGGCGCTGAAATTATTGACCAAGCGGTCTAGCTTGTTCATTGAAATGCCCTTGGCTACATAAGTCTCATTTAATACCTTTATCAATGCGTTACGATGTGCTTCTGAGCTTTGTAATAGCGTTAAAATGGATATCGAGCCGATTGCTTGTGTAATTGCTCCACCACGCTGTATTTGCTATGCTTGAGGAACTTCAAGAATTCCTTAACCTCTTCCTCTGTCATTGGCTCGTTAATTGGTGACTTTAGTTCGCTACTACTTCCTCTTTTTTATTCTTCCAAGTCTTTTCCAAATGTTTCATTTTCTATTCTTGCAAGGCTATAATCTTTCCACTATGCGTGACAAGACTCACGTATCGAGCTCCTTCTGATTCAACCTTGGAATTTTCCCCTCTTGATACTGTTACATTACAGTTGTAATTCCAAGGAACCCTTTTGTCATCCTTGTAAGGGAAGGCTACGAGTTTTTGAATTATTATTATGGGAGTAACTCTTGCTTTAGTTTTATTCTTCTTTGGCCATGAGATGATTATCATTGAGTTATTAACCCCAAAAGCTTTCTTAGGTATGCCTTCTTCGGAGGCGCATACTTCTTCCACTTCCTCTTTTTCCTCGAAAAATTCTAACTCCTTATTGTCCATCAATCCCTACACAATAGTTCTGAATTCATTGCATTCTTGAATCTCATGCTCTTCATCATTGTGGAACTCACAGTAGCATCCTTTTATCACTGTTTTTCCCGAATCTTGAGCAATTAAGACTGCTTTTATCATTTCGTGCCATACCCATCTCAAGGGTTATCTTACTTCCTCAATGCGAGTTTTAATCTTCCTTCCTTCTCCTCCGACTATTGCATTCACCCCTTGATCGAGATGTTTGGGTAGCGGATTCCCTGATACATTGGGATTAGCAGGATCCTCGAATTTCAGTGCCTTGGCATCAATAAGCTGTTGTACATCCCTTTTTAGGGCTGCACAGTTCTCAATTAAATGTCCAACTATCCCTGCGTGATATTCACATCATGCGTTTACATCGTACCAACTCGAGAATGGCGGTAGCAATAGCTTTACATGGATTGGCGCCACGAGACGTTCCTCGTACAATCTCGGATAAAGTTCCCTATGTGTCATGGGAATAAGACTGAATTCCAGTTTTGGTCTCGCACCAAACCTCTGCCTTGCATTTCTTTGATAATTTCCTTTCGTGGTTCTGGATGATGACATTATCATTGGCTTTGAGTAATTTGTCTTGTAAGAGTCTATTTTGTTGACCTCATTTTCCTTTTTACTTGGAGTTGTTCTTTTGACACCTTCTCCCATCTCAATTTTTCCGCTTTGGATTGCATTCTCAACCATCTCCTCTGACATAACCATGTCAGAGAAACTTTTGGTAGCGCTTCCCAACATATGGTTAATAAAAGGGGCTTTCAGAGTATTAATAAACAACATAGTTGTTTCCTTTTCCAATAATGGTGGTTGTACCTGGGTTGCTACGTCCCTTTATCTTTAAGCGTATTGTCGAAAACTCTCATTTGGCTTTTTCTCCATCCTTTGCAGTGTCAGTCTATCAGGTGCCATGTCAGTTGCATAACTTTATTACTTCATAAATGCTTGTGTCAGATCCTTTCATGAGCTTATCTTGGCACAACTCAACTGATTATACCATTTGGCTGTAGATCCTATTAAACTATCTTGAAAATAGTGTATTAATAACTGGTCATTATGGACATGCCCAGTCATCTTTCTGCAGAACATGGTGCTTCGGGGCAACTGGTCCCATTGTATTTGTCGAAATCCGGTGTCTTGAAGTTCGGAGGGAGCACTAGGTTTAGGACAAGGCTCAGCTCCTTAGCGTCAATGCCATAGAAGGTATTAGCACCTTCCATTGCTTTTACTTTTTCTTCCAACCACTTGTATTTGTCCTCCAGGTGTCTAGGGATCTCAGGCCTTGCTCTTTCCGTCTCCTGTATGTCATCCAAGTCATGGATGACGGGAATGGCTACATTATCTCCGGGGTTAGAATCGAATCCCAACTAAAAATTTACTAGCCCTGACATACCGCCTAGGTGTTGTTATTCTCTTATTGTTATAGGTACTCCCTGTGGATACGTTTCCGACGGTACTTGAGTATGCATAGAAGCATAGCCTAGGAGATATCTAGGCTACTCACTCTCCTCCCCTAGGCTTATAGAAGGACCTTTTCCCTTATCTGCCCCTACTCTTATCTGCTGTGTTAGCTCACTTATAATGCTCTTTTGATATTCTATAATCTGGTCCTTCATACTTACTGTACTTTTGCCAAATGGTCTTGCAACTGCAATTGCACCTACTCTAGCATTTCCTTTTGAATTTGCTCTTGTTTTTGCTCCATAGCTTGGTTTTTTTACAAGTGTTATAGTGATGTGAGTTTTCAATGATTACTGACGTAACTGTTAAAGTTTTAATTAGTTTAGAGCTATCAAGCTAAAACATGTGAAAATGTATTGCGAATGAATGCATTTATGTAAAAGAAAGGTATTGACTTATAATTCAATTTCCATTAGAAAACTTCACTGGATAACAAGTTCCTTTACATAAAGCAAATTACATAAATAGTTTTGCCTTAATGCTCAGAGCTTTGATTTTCTTGAGAAGTCCTGCTAGCTTTTGACCCCGTTCTATCCTTGTCTCATATTGTATGCTTATTTCATCTACTTTAACTGCTAGTGTTTGGACGTGGTCAGCTACTCCTTATATTTGATTCAGAGCCTCGCCCATAACATAATCCCTGTCTCGAAATTGCTTCTGAGTTTGCTGAAGATGCCAATCATTTATTTCCATTATCCTCTCTAGAATCTCGGTTCGTATTTCACTATTCTGTAATGCGACTTCCAATTCTTCCACCCTTTTATTCAATCTCTCGATCTCGACTCGACTTGCTTTCAGTTCTACCATTAAATTTCGACTACGATGTCTATAAAAGAATTCCTCCAATTCCTTTATTCGGGCCTTTAACTCGATCATCTCAGCTTAACTTTCCAACAGGCTGCTCTTCATGGCATTTTCTTGAATCTAGGCATCTTGAAACTTGTTTTTCCACTGACTTGTTCTATTCTTCTCTTCACGGATTTCCTGTTGTCATTGTTTCGACATTTTACCTAAACCGACAGTTCTTATTGACAAGCGAAGCTTCTTATAGTCTTTCTTTAGGTTATCGAGATCTTCTTCGGCCTTATTCTTCCCTTTTCTCAACTTCTCTACCTCCAGTTTCTGGACATCAATGTCTAATCCTAAAAGCACCTTTTCTTCTTCTAATTTTTCTATCATTTTTTTCATCTCAGCATTCTTCCTCTCAAAATCTTGTTTAATAATTTCTAGTTCAGTCAGGACAACTTGCAATTGCTCTTCAATTGGGTGAACAACCTCCGAGTTTGGCACAGGAATGTTGTCATTGATCCTTCTATTTCTCCACCAATCATATTTTACAATTGTCATGGGATTGGCGCCAAACACTTTCATCCTTCGAACTAGGTTTCATGCATTCAAGATCTCTCGAATCCTTTTCTTATTATTTTCTCCTTTATATGCGAATTCACACTAAGCTAACCCTTGAGTTGCTCGTATGAATTGTCTCGACCTGTATTGTCTTGAAACCAATAAAGGTGCATACCCTACGACTACCTAAATTCCTGCCAATGAGACCCAGTCGAAGTCTCCGCATCGATACAAAATTTCATTGGGAACAAACCATGGTGCTCGTCATTCTATGTCTTCGTCTTGGGGACTTTGAAGTATTGCCATCCATTTTTCTTCTGAGAAGTTTTCTTGCTTTTGCGTTGCTACAAACTCTTTTAGAGGAGAATAATCTTTAGATAAGTACTGATAAGAGACTTTTTCTTTTTTCCAAAAGTGGCTATGGAACCATATCATCAACAACGGTGCGCAACTGATAAACCGACCTTCTCCTTCCTTTTTGTATGCATTTAAAGATCTGAAAGTTTCAGCCAATATTACCAGGATCGGTGTAACCTTTTTACTCAATCAGTCAAATAAGTCTGTCACCGCATCTTTTATGTGTCCCAAAGCCTTGGGAAAAATTACTAACCCGTATATACCTAGAGTCAGGATGTCAATCGTTTTCTTCGCATCTAGGTGAGCTAGGATCAAATCTCGCAAACTCTTCCACGTAATGCATTTGTTGTCACCTTTCACCTTAACCCGAGCTACAACCCATTGCTCACTCATGCCAGTGATGTTTGTTAATATCTTGACAAAAGTCGAGAGACTAGGGGCTCTAGAATAGGCTCTATCTACCGAGATCTTCGAATAATGGAGTAAAATGGTGTATTCTTCTATCGTCGGTGTCATGTCCACATTCCCAAAAGTGAAGCAATTGTAGATCGGGTTCCAATACTATGCTAAGGCTCGGAAGAGGTACTTATCTACCTTAACCTCGAACAAGTATGGTAAATCTCCATATTCTTGGTAAAAAGTTTGTTTCATGTCATTATCCCAACTGTCTCATATCTCTTTCAATTCTTGCACATTGTTCTGAGCTGTACTAATCCTGGTATAATCTCAAAAGTCTGACTCATGTCCTTCTACTAAGCTACCCTCTTTTTGGCGTTGATTTTCCTCTAACCATATACAGACAACCATATTGTCTTCCACCTTATCAAGGTACTTGTTCTCCATGATCGATTCTCTTATCAATAATTAAAATTTTGGATCAACACATTTTCTTGTATGATGATGAAATGTAATGCAAAAGAGACAAAATAGAACAAGTTAGCAAAACACATCAATATCAATATTTAGGTACTTCTAAGGCAAGTACTTATGGCTCATTACATGTGGTTTAGTCTCTAGAGTAAAGGGTACCCAAACCAGCAGATTCATCGATCCTCACCCATTACAGGCTCATACGGATGAGTTTGATTTAGAGGGACACATTTCCCACATGTTTGCACGGAAGTGAAAACTTCACGAAAACATGGGTACGGATGTAATCCTGAAAGTGATCCACTATCCTACACGGAGGTGAAAACCTCACGAAGGAATAGTTTCCCACTTCCACTTAAAGGTTGTAGTATCATATGTAAATTAATACAAATCTATACTAGCAATATCGACATAATATAACATCACACAAAATGTTTGAGGATTGAATATTGAACAAAATCAAGTATTAAAAGTTTTAACAAAAAGGGCCGAAAATAATTAATTTTGGCTTGACACTCTTTTGTTTGAAATGTCCCCAGTAGAGTCGCCAAGCTGTCGAAACATTTATTTTTTGGAAACAAACAGGTCTCCAACAATGTTTATTTGAAAATCGAAAAATGGGAGTTGCCACCAATCTTTTATTCTGTGTGATTGGATCACCACAAAGCATTTAAAATCTGTTTTGGAAAACATTTTGGTCTTCGAAATCCAGAAAATTGGTTCAGGAGTCGGTTACGTGAAAGGACGGATTATCACCCTCACACGCCCAAAATTGGTACCACATTGATTATTTTAGGGTCTTGTTTGTAAAATAATGAAAACTTAAATAAATTTTTAAAGTACGATCCTTAAATGCATAAGTCATGTTTAAGAATAAATCAATTTTTTGTTTGGAAGTCTTGCTATTTTGAGGTGATCGAGAAAGAAAGTCACGTCTAGTGAGTTAGGACATAATGTTTTGAGACCCGGAGATAACGAGCTTTCATTTGTTGTAAACTTTAAACCTTGAAAAAGGGTATTCGATTATCCCGATTTGAAGAAAAATCTCGCCTAGTAAGTTAATGCACAAATTTTTAAAACCCGAAATAAAGGAATATTGCCTCGATTTAAGAGTATTTAATTATCTCGGTTTCAAGAAAACTCGCGCCTAGTAAGTTAAAGCACAAATTTTTAAAACCCAAAATAAAGGAATATTGCCTCGATTTTAAATATTTTGGAGAAGAATAAAAAATGACTTTAATTAAAAATAGAGATAAAAATGAGCATGCAAATTAAATACAAGCTATGTTATTAATGATAAAGAATGAACAAATATACGAAAAAAATGTGAGAAGAATAAAATACAAATTGTCAATCAAAATAAATGAGAAAATACAAAATTAATTTAAAAAAAGTTAAAAATTTATATACGAAAGTCGAAGAAAGAAAAAAATAGGGTCGAAAATGAAGTTTCAGAGATTTTAGGGTTAAAATGTAATTTTGGAAAGTTTAAGGTTGAAAATGTGACTTTTGGAAATTTTGGAGGCAAAAATGGTAACTTTTGGATGTCTAGGGGTAAAATGGTAATTTTAGAAATTCATGGGGTCAAAATGTGTTTTTTGGAAGTTCGGGGGCCAAATGTGATTTTTAGAAGTTCGAGAGAAAAAATGTGATTTTTGAGAAGTTCATGGCTAAAAATGTAATTTTTAGAAGTTCGAGGGTAAAAATGTCATTTTTTGAAGTTCGAGGGCAAAAATGTAATTTTTGAGAAGTTTAGGGGCAAAAATGTAATTATTGGAAGTTTGAGAGCAAAAATGTAATTTTTGAGAAGTTCGGGGAAAAATATAATTTTTGAGAAGTTCGAGGGTCAAAATGTGATTTTTGGAAAAGTTTAAGGGTCAAAATATGATTTTTGGACAGTTCAGGGACCTTTTGGGCAATAAAACCAAAAAATGGGACACGTGGTAGCCTCCCAAGCTTCCAAAGAGTTAAAGGACTAAATTGAAAATGATTCAAAACTGTGGGGCAAATTTAAAATAAATTAAAAAAAGCATTAAGGACAAAATTGAAACAATCAAAAAATACGGAAGGACCAAAAGCATAAATAGACCATTTAATGAAAACACGCGGATCCTGAGATGGATCGGATCGGAGGTTGGTTTTGAGCACGAAACGACGTCGTTTTAGTGCTTAAGAGCCTAAACCTAAATGACGTCGTTTTAGGCTCTACAAAATCCATTTCAAGCTTTTTTTTTCTTTTTTCACTCTCTTCTCTCCAAAAAAAGCTTCAAAAAACCCTCTCCTCTCTCCCTATGTCCGACTGAGAGTTCCAAGCGTCCGTCCGATCATCGCCCGTCGTCGGCCACTACCAACCACTGTTGTCTGCCGCCGTGCTCTGCCGTACACAGTGACTAGGTATGTCCGAAAACCCTTTTCTCATTTATTCACTTTTTCGAATGGATCTCGGCTTACGATTGATAGATCGAGCCTAGATCTATTGAAAATCTTAGAAAAAAACAAATCTTTTTTCAAACCCCTTTCCTTTTATAAGATTCTTTTTGAGTTTTTCCTAAGTTTTGATTTTTATTAGAAAAATCCTTCAAAACTTAGATCTGTTTGTTTCTTGTTATCTTTTTTTTTTTTATAGTTTATTTTTATTCGTTACTAACATATATGTTTGTAATCTACCATGCTCAAATCTGTGATGGTGGCGACGTTTGAGAGTACCATCACAGCGGCGGCTCGGAGGGGCTCCGTTCACGGCTTCGACGGCGGTGGATCAGATCGGTGTAAGACTTTTCGAGTTCCCTTTATTATTATTAATTATTATTTAAAATATTTTTTGAAAATAATTGAAGATATTAAATGATAATAAATAATAATATAATAAATGTATTAATACATATATATATATAAAACTTCCCGAATATTAAAGAAGATAATAAATGTATTAAATATATAATGAACATCAAATAAATATATACTATTATGTATTTATTATATACCTTGAAAATGGAAATTGAAGTGCTTGAAATCTGTCTTGTGTTGCCTCCAATGTTCTGTGTTCGAATATCTTTGTTTTGTGTTGATTTTAGAAAATATTTGTGTGTACTGATTTCTAATAAAAGCTTCTGTAAACTTTACAATTGTTTGAATTTGGTTCTTATAACCAATTATACAATCATGTTAATTTGTCCCTTACAACTAAATGCTAGTCTTTTCTTCTTTTGCAGGTTCGGCTTGGCAATGGCGGTGGTGGCAATTCAAGTTGCTGGTGCTGTGGTGCAACTTGGTTGCTGACGTGGCGGCTTCTGGTTGGCTAAGCTTGGGCGGCAGCAGAACAAGTGGTCTGTAAGGGTTTTTAGAATTTTTAGTTTTAGGGTTTGGGTTATTTTGAGTGTTTGGATCAATTGAAATTGGGCCTAATTGGGTTTGTAAAAATAGGTTCCAGACTTTGTAATTTTGGGACATTTTGAACATTTAATTAAACTTTAAATTTAAACTCAAAATAAAATTAAACTTAAAATAAATTAAAATTTAAAATTGGGTTTAATGGTTTAAATGTTGGACCCGGTTAAAATTAGGCTTTAACAGTCACTGTCACTGGAAGGTGCAGCGACAAATTAAGTTAACAAGCAAGATAATGAAAGTTGCTTGGGTATTAAAGGAATTTAATCCACTTGTTCCTGAATATGTTGCATTGCCAACAGGTGTGGTTATTATGCATGTTTGAGTCTTAGATCTAATTGGAGAGTCAAGTTTGGTAAAATTTTCATTGTGCTTATTTGCAACAACAAATTACCTTATATTTTAAACCTTGTGAGTCACACTTAGTTTTTTGCCAACTTTTCACGTTAGGAACCCCATTTCATTATCATTGCTTTACTTCTTAAATTTTTCATTATTGCTTCGACAAATCAATCTCATACTTTTACTGCATTTACCTGTCCATTGCTCCGACAACTTTACCACAATTTATATTGTTTTATCTGTTTATTGCATCAACAATTATAAACACAAACATTCATCCTTATGGGATCGACATCCGATAAACTTACATCTATCTATTATACTTGCATCAACAATGTACGCTTGCACATATTTGCTGTGACATTCATAGCGTGATCATCGTTGCACCTTCTAGTGACAGAGACTGCAATCACACTTCCATGGTCAAAAAATTCAAATCCAAAGATTAAACAATAAAGGCAAGCTTGAATAAGATATCATTTAGTCTAAAAAATCAAGAGTACTTCAATACAAACTTGAAATAACATGAATTACTAGCGTTTAAGAAAGAGAAATAAAAGAAAAAAAGGAGAATACTATTCCTTGGCCACTCGACTTGTTCCCTTACTCTCCTCTTGTGTTGCACTTAGGAGCTCCTCATTAGGAGCTTGTCTGCCTCCTCTTCTGCGTCAGGTCGCCCTTTAGAAAGTTAAGGTGCCATGGATGCAGGCTTCGAAAAATGGTTTCGAGAAGAAAATATATCCGGAAGAAAACCCTTTTCTCTTTCATTCTCATGAGTATTTAACTGCAGCTAAAAAATACAGGTGTCCTTTTGATCGGTATTTTTACGACACAATGATTATGCAAGCGTACACACGTCGATACAAGTATAGTTGATAAACAAATCTATCAGATATTGATCCCTCGAGGAATGGGTTCTTGATGTCTAAATGTCAGAGCAATCAATATCAAAATTAAGTGTAATGTGAGTACTAATGTTAGTGCAATATGTCAAATCTGCACACTAAAATTAGATATCAATGTCAACACAATCAGAGTCAAATGTTAAGTGTTAAATGTGAATGTACTGAAAGTAAGTCAAATGTGTTTAGTGTTGAGTGCTGAATATTTAAATTGCATAAAATGTAAAAGTGATCAAGTGTAAAGGGTAGAAATGGTTCACTGATTCTGCTAAGTTGCAACGCTGGATGTGTCGACAAGGTAGAGTATAGATGAATTGTCGCTGCAATAAAGTCCCTTTTAGTTCTTACCAACAATAGCTTCCTACTTAATCCCGACTTAAATACCCACAATCACTCTACCTCTCAGTGCGAGTACTGATGTGTATCCAAGAACAAGTAACTGGTTCTTATCTCAGTCCCGAGCAGCTCTCAGCTAACCCACTTATTAACCTAACCTGTCACTGCATCTCTCGATGTCGGCGCACTATAATTTCACTCTCGTGCTTAAAGCGGTTAAATCCAAGAATAAACAGATAAGCAGTGTAAAATAAGAATCAAAATGATATAACATTAAAAGACACTCTCGTATTCATTTAATATCATGAAAATCCATCATCGTTTAAGAAGAATGAAATAGTACAACGAAGCTTACTATCTCTAGACTACTAGGCCTACTCCCGAATTATTCCTTTTGTCTTGCATCAAACACCTTCTTGTCAAAACTGACTATAGACTTGCTTCATCAGCTTCCCAATTCCCAGCTCAAATCTCCAAAATCACACAGAAATTGTAAAATTTAATCCATTAGTTCTTGATGATTTCTTCATTCTTTGTTCGTCTATTTATAACCTCCAAAATATTGCAAGTTTCAGCCTTCATTCCTAGATCCAAATCTAGATTTTTTTTGCAGCTGTCGAAATTAGTTAGAGTACAACTGTGCACTCACGCAATTCTAGTATGTTCTTCAAAGATTTGCAAACTGTTGTTGTATCATTGGGTGCATTCTGAAATCACAATTGCAGCGACATCTGTGAAATTCCTGCGTTGGTGCTTCCAGCTATGGATTCAGTTTGATTCTACTCATTCAAGGTTTATTTGCAATGTGACGACATCTCTTGGTCGTAATTACCAGCTGATCTTGTGGCTGCATTCATCCAATATTAAGCTTCTAAACTTAGTTCTTGCACTGACAATATTAAGACGCAATATATCGGCTACTTGCGTCGACATTAGTACAAAAAATGGTTAAAAATAACAATAATTTAAACTAACTAACAATGAGTCGGAAAATATAAAAATTAAATATAAAATGCTAATGATACATGCTAAATGAAATACAAAAGAGACAATTAAGACACTAAATTAGGGAGAAAATCTATGTCATTTGTAATACCCTCACACCTCCAAACTTGAGTTTTTACTTGTCCTTAAGTAAACGAAAATAAACAAAGTCCCAATTAGAAATTTCACTGCAATCATTATTCATACAACATGAATTATCTAAATTCCTAATGTGTGAATTGCATTCATATAATAGAATGATGCGCTAACAATTTATAGCTATGAACAACATAAAACTGCAACTTCATCAATGTTAGTATCATGCATTGAATCTTAACCTTTCTTAAATCATTTCAGCAATTTATTCTTTTTCTTTTTCATTCTTCTTTTCTCATTTTTTTTCAAGTGACTGAAAGATGTCATTGCATTACTCTACCTTTGCTCCTGGTAGTATCGATGCGATGTAACAAACCTCCAGGAGGTATGTAATTGCAGTTACAACCTTTAGCTAGATGAATTTTCTTTTCTAAGTCTGCAGCGAAGTGTTCTCCCTTAAAAGTCACAATGCACTCATAATGGAGTGTCTTTTATTAATATATTATCGCTGCATTGGTCAGTTAGTTCAAGATTCAATACCAATACTATTCATTCATTACTGAAGAAATTTCAATTATTCATTCAAAAATAGAAAACTCATCATTCATTCATATCATCCAATTTCCACATTAGCATTGAAACAATTATAGAATTATGCATCAAAATAAAATTGTGCGCACATTTCTGTTGAAATTTTATAAATTTTCATTAACTAAAGAAACAAAAAAAAAGTCAAACATGAAGATGTAGTTGCATTTCCAATTCACATTAGCTTCCCCCCTAAACTTAATGTCTACATTGTCCTCAATGCACTAACAATTGTTATACATATATAATGGAATGCGGCTACAATGTACTAAACTAAAATGAATGCAACGACAATTAAAATGCAGACACAATAAAAATGTATGAAAACTAACTAAAAAAAGAGATGTACCAAATTATTCAGTAGCAGCCGATGCAGAGGCTACATTGGTTTTCTTCTTCTTCTTTTTTGGGTGCTCTTCCTCTTCATGGTGTTTCTTCTTTTTCTTGTCCTTATGCCTCTTATCCTTTAAACCAATCGGCTCGACGGATTACTCCTCCTCAGCGGTTTGGGTGATGGCCTCATTAATTATCACCTCTGATGGGTGGATCTCGACAAGTGGTGCTATGTAAGGCACAATAGCTAGAGGTTTCAGTTCCTCTATCTTGTCAATTACAATCTCAACCTGGCTCGCAATCGGTAGAGCCTCCTCTGAGCTGGATGCTCCCATAATATCCTTAACGATCATTGTTGGGGCATCAGTTTCCTTCTCCACCTGCACCTCGACAGGTTCTGTTTCTTCCTTCTCTTCTTCCTTTCCTTCCTCGTCTTGATCCTTCTCCTGATTACCTGCTTGATTTGCCTCTTATTCTACACTCGACTCATTTTCAACTGGACTAGTGTCAGCGTAATCGACTGCATCAACATCTTCTTCCATAATAGCTGCCCTCTCTGCCATATTTATGCCCAGACTATTTGAGAATTCATCTTCGAATAAATGGGTGATGTTGCGATCAAAATCATCATCAGCTTATGACTGCCCACCAACCTTCTCATCATCCAAAATATTGATCTGGGTTAGTGCAGGGGCAGGCCTACCATTAGGAGTAGGTTGCTCGGAAGATGAGTACTTCATCAGGCGATAGATGGATGGGAAAGTTGGGAAATCTAGCAGTGGGGTCTGGTTGATCTGGCTCAATGTAGCGAAAAGGGCTTCATTCCATGCCTTGGTGTATGAATAAAACTTGTGGAGTCAAAAACCCATGTCGTCCATGATGTTACCGGTATGAATAGAACGCATGTCGAGGCAATCAATGAACTTCTATTAGTGCTAGCTTCTTTGCTATTTGGTTTTTATCAGCGCATCGGTTTTGTCAGCCTTCTTCTTACCCTTTCCTTTGTCCCTCTTCTTGGAGATCTCTTTGGCCACTAGGGTGTCTTGGCCCCATTTCATCCTCTCAATAGAAATATCATTGATTGGTCCTTTGTTGTCTAGGACCTCCTCATCATATTTAGGCACAATGCCCTTATGTTGACAGAGTAGAAAAATAAGAGAGGGAAAAGGAAGGATACCAGTTTGCTTTCCTACAGATTCTGTGATCTAGGAATGTATAAGCTCTCCAATGTCGATGTGTCGATGGTGAAGAATGGAATGCAACATACACATACGGTCCAATGTGGCCGTAGTGCTATGGGTAGAAGGCATAACACGTTTGTTGATGAAATGAAACCATAACTTGCAAAAGATTGTAAGGTACCACCTATGCATTGTATAATTGTGAAACCCATTTCCCATCCATGTAGTGCCGTTGATGCAGAGGTCGTTCATCATTTAGGCCAAACAATCATCATCCAAATGGTTCAAAAAGGGTTTATGATCGTCTACTAGTTCCAGAATTCTAACATTACATTGATCTGCGCAATACTCCATGGGACTAGCCCTTCTCACACAAAGATAAACTCCTGCTCTTGATCCTCCAAATTCACATAAAACTCCCTCACCAATGTGGGAGAGTAGCTAGAAGGATGGTCGCAGAAATATTCCCATCCGAGGTGGCTAATGGTTCAGTGAATTTATTTCCCCAAGGTTTGATGTGGAGACAGTTAGGGACCCTGTTTGGAGTGAATATTACATTTTAGCATAACATTATGATACCGATCTTTAGTCGTAATTGTTAAAAACAAAACTAGGCCTATGGATGAAGGTGGTGGTGTCCTGGACAGAGCCATAGTAGGAGTAGTCGGAGTGTTCTTGGAGGGTTTAGGAGTGTTTATGGAAGCACGAGTTTTAGCCATGGTAAGAAGAAAAGAGCATAAATAAGATTTACAGAAGAATATTGCTTCAAAATAAGAAAAGGAAATATGAAGACAATGAAGGATATGAGTTGCAGTAGCAATGGCGGATGTAAAGAGAAAGATAACTGTAGTGGGAGACTTTATAACCTAGGTGTAATGAGTGGAAAAACAAGGGAAAAGTTACGTTTGCAGCCATTAATTACCAAGCTACAGATCATACCGATTTGTTTTAATCCAATGACAAAGAGAGGAAGAAATCAACCGACTTGATTCTTGTTGAAAAAGTAATGCTGACTCATCATAAAATGCATCGATAGAAATGGCAGAGGTATGGTCACAGTGGGTTATTATGGATAACTCGGTAGTATCGACACTGGTTGTTGCGTCGACAATTGTGTTGGGTAAAGTACAAGAATGGATGGCCCTATAGTTGGTTCCTCAGCATTAATTTCTCCTTGATGTTCTTAACTGCATCCTCCTCTTGTTGCTATGGTTCAAATGCGTCGACATGGTCTTTATTAGCAACGCTTGGTCCCACCATCTATTTTCCACTCCTTAGCATGATTGCTTTGCAATGCTCCTACCCCTTTTGTGTTGGATTCTCAGTATCACTAGGGAGAGATCCTGGTGATCTGGTGCATAGATTAGAAGCCAACTATTCGAGCTGGCTTCCAATGCTCGTATAGAGGAAGAGTTGACTTGCACTATCGCTTTAGTTCTTGTGATATGCTCGTGCATCATTGCTTCAAGAGCAGCCATAGGGTCCGACTTAGGTTGAGAAAACTGTTGCTGTTGATGCTGATGATGTTGTCCTTGCATTTGTGGCAATACATACTGTTGTGGTTCTAGTCGCGATTGTGGTTGCATTGAACTATGTGACTACATTTGTTCAAAACGAGAATTTATTTGTGTATTCTAATGATAATTCTCCTACGGATTGGCATTGTAACCTCCTTATCTATAACCCCCTTGATTTGAGGAATTTCCATATCTATACGTGGAAGTATTTTGATTCCCCCAAGATTAAAATCAAAGGCAATTAGGTTGTGTTCCATTAAGTTAGAAAATGCACTAACTAAATTAAAAAATGCTAAAAATGTATGCTAAAGATGACCAAATGGAAACAACTTGAATAATAAGTAGGGAGAAATCAATGGTTCTTTTTAGTTCTATCAGTTGGTAAAGGGGTTTTATTAGCATATCACTACTGATAGTCCTTTTGTATACGTACGGGGTATTTCTGTTTTATTTGATGTAGATAAAATCAACGATTATTTTGGGCTCAAAAATGTTAAAGATGAGCATTCAAAATTTACGAAGGAGATAACGAAGGAAGGATTGGACAAAGTTTTGCAAGATGTGTGTGTGCCAAGTAATTTTTGGGATAAATCCATAACCAATTGATACAGGATAGAGAGGGCCTCACTGAAATCGAAATGCCCCATTTGGGTCAGTTTCCTGAAGTCAAGGTTAATGCCAACAGTTCACACCACTACAATATGGAAAGAGAGATTATTACCTCTCTATTCGATCATGACGAGAAGAAAGATTGATGTTGGTCAGATGATTCTGGATGATGTGCATAAATGTGTGCAAAAGAATTCAAGTAGTTTAATTTGTCCTAATTTGATAACTGCTTTGTGTTTACAAGCTGGAGTTTCGTTGAAAGAGAATGAATATATGTTGCCGAACAAGGGCATGATCACAAAACAATCTATTATGCGAATACAAAAAGAAGAAACGATTGTAACCACACTGTAAAGGTAACAGTCCTATTATGCTATGCCTTTATTCACGAAGCTTTCTTCCAAAACTCCATTTGAAATGAAAGCATTATCTTGTCTGAGCAATATTGAGGAGAAGGATTGTGATATCTTAACCTCGATTAAAAAGATTGACATGATGGTAGCAGATTTCGAGTGCAAGATGGAAGCACTATGGGGCTATATGTGCATACGAGACGATGCTATTCAACAACTGCTGCAGCAAAACCAGTTTAAAGTCCCAAAATTTTCAGCTTTCCCGAGAATTCTATTTGATGAAACAATTACGATGAGACGAGATGCGAGCGACAACAGGATTCAGTCATCATCTTGCAAGTCATCATATGATGAGGAGTATTATCCAGAAGAAGAAGAGGAGGAAATAAAGGAACTCGATGTTGAAGTTGTTGAGGAGAGTTCATTGGAAAAAGAAAAAGTTGCAACACCATTAGCGAAAATTGCTACACCAAAGAAGATTGTTACACCAAAAGTCATTGCTACCCCATCCAAGGAGCTAGACCAGGAGAAAGAGGTTGATCGTTTGATCAATGAAATGACCAAAGAGGATGAGGATGAGAAGGAGGATGTCGTGCTCACAACGAGGAAGCAAAAGTTGAAAGGTAAGAACCCTACATGCAAGTCCCTCTACATCAATTGAAAAGGGTAAAATTTAATTTTACAACTTCAAACTTTTGTTTTTGTTTTTGTGATATAAGTGTTTTTGTTGTTGTTTTTGTCATAACATGTTTTGTTTGCATTCATTGTGTTCATGCATTGAGGACAATGCACACTTTAGGTTTGGGAGTGTGTTGTTCCATTTAGTTGCATATTTGTTAGTGTATTGTGTTTTTTTTTTGTTTTATAGTTGCCATTACATTTTAGTTGTCATATTGATATATTGCCATGAAAAATTTTTGTGAGAAATTTATGAAGCCAAGAAGGTCTAGATATATTGTTGATGTTCAATGAGGAAATAAAACCTTGAAAATTTTAAAATTTTGTAGGAGTGAATTAGGTAATTCAGATTAGGATAGTTGTTAAAAATTGATTTCTAAAAATAAAGTGATTTTGAAATTTGTGTGATTATTTTAAAGTAGATATTTCTTAATAAAACTTAGATTTTCTTTGAGCTAAGTTTTAAATGAGAATGTTAAGGCAATGATTAAAGAAAAGAAAAATTTTGTCACTCCAATGCTCAACCATTCTAAGTACTCTGATAAGATCATTGTGGCGTCACCACCCAAGGACCCGGAGAAATTTCCTTTAGGCCCAATTACTTGTGCAAGGTCTAGAAGGTTCAGAGATGCTATTACGAATAAATGCATTCAAGTTTGGAAGATCAGTGAGGTTGCCAATGTCCAAACCATGCCATGCAACATATGATTTGGCTCATGCAACATGGAAGAATCATGCAATGCAAAAGGGAAGCCATGCAGCATGCTACATGTTTATTTTTAATGCATGCATTACATTTCTTTTAAGTATGCACATGTTTAATATTCTGTTTCCATCATATAATATATAGTTGTTACATGTTTGATATATATATATATATATACTTAGGCATGGGAAGCATTTGATGCATTAGTATGTTGTTTGTTTGTTTTATTAAGAGTTACATTCACAATATCCAAATATATGTGTGTGCTCTGTGTTATGCTGATCATAAAAGACTTATATATATGTGTGTGTGGTGCAAGGTACAATGAAGGGACATAACTATTGGATGAGATGATTCAAAGCGTGAAGACTCTTGGAAAATGAGTGGATAACATGCATGGATCTATGGACAGGAAGGATTATGTTAATTGAATCAGATTATTTACATCAAGAGATGCATATTTTCAAGCCAAGAGACACCTCTATTGGACTTATGAATGGGCAGCGATGATAATTAAAAAACATGGACCAGAAGTGCCTATTTAAATGATATTCGTTTAGCACACATATGGAGGGATACAGTGTTTCATTCAAAAGTTTTTAAATGAATCAACACATTCATTTATGAATGATGAATGATGGTTATTCACTTTCATTTTGTAAGGCCTATAAATAAAGCCTATAAATAGAGGCTATCTTCTCCGTTTGTGAAAGCTAATTCAGATTCAATATATTTAGAGTTTTATCTCTTCTGATCTTTATAAAACTTTATCGATCATTCAAGTGCTGCTTGTTGAATCAACCCGTGATATCTTTGGTTCCTAGTTCTTCATAACTAGCGAGTCAAGATCCTTTTGTTTAGTGACCATTATAGAGTTCGGATCTTCACTTTTTAGTGTCGATTAATCTCTCAACTCCTAAACCCCAATTTCTATCATCCACCAACAACCTCTACCATCATCCATCATCCACGCTACTATCCTTTTAATTTCCAGCATTCTTTTCATATTTATCCTTCAAGCATATAAAACTCTCCAAATTCTGTTGCAAGCCTTAAACATAAAGTTACAAATTTAATGATCAAGGCATTACAAACATTTGGGTATTTCAACAAAGAGAGATCATACCAGAATCATAACAATTGGCATCAAAGTATAGGCTAAATCCAAGTAAGTCTTTGTGTTCTTTGGTTTTTGCTATTTGGAAGAAAAGAAAAGAAAAGAAAAGAAAATAAAAAATAATTGAAAAATATCATATTCGAAAAATAAATCCAACAGCAAGGTTGATTATTAATTTTGAGAATTTTTCATATCGTTATTTATTTATTCATTATTCTAATCTTGACCCATAAGCCTTTCTTTCTAAGCCTTCCTTTACACCATATCTTTCCAAACCTAACATCTATTTTGCAGTCGATTCACAAGTGTTTTGAAGGATTCTGAGTAAGTTCCATTCAAGAACTTTTAAGATAAATTAAGCGGTAAAAGACATGACAGAGTGAGCGTATCAGAGGGTAAAAGCCAAATAGAGCGAGTGAATTTTCTTACAGTGATCAGCGAGGCTTTTGCTTAATTTTTTTTTCTTTTGCTTTAATCATGAATACAAGTAAGAACATCGAGAAAACTTATGATGCACTATCAAGAGAAATCCTGAACTTACAATTCCAAGCACTTATTCGAGAATTGGGACAACTTATGGACCAAAAACCTCGAAGCCATCCATGAACACATTGATGGCCTAGAAGAGAGATCCGTAGGAGACCAAACCATTTTTGCACAAGGTAATCAAGGGCAAGGCGTTCAAGAAGGGGAGTTTGTGCAAATTATGGATGACAACAAACAACTCACTGTTGTACACAACCGACGCCCACAACGGAGGAGTCAAGAGAGGTTTGATGATAATCTTGCGAATATAAAAATGAACATTCCGCTATTTCAAGGGAAAACAGATCTAGAGGCTTATTTTGAATGGGAGAAGAAGATCAAACACATGTTCGATTGTCACAATTACTTCGAGCAAAAGAAGGTGAAGATAACAGCCCTTGAATTCACTAATTATGTAATAGTTTGGTGGAACCATTTAACCGTTAACAGACATCGAAACGGAGAACGTTCAGTGACCACCTGTGACGAAATGAAAGGCATAATGCGAAAGAGGTTTATACCAACCTACTATCATCGGGAATTATTATGGAAACTCCAAAATCTCACTCAAGGCAATATGAGTGTGAAGGATTATTATTCATCAAATATTAAAGAAGATACGGAATATACCATGGCTACGTTCATTTTGGCCCTTAATCGAGAGATTGCAAACATTATAGAATTGTAATATTATGTGGACCTTGAAGAATTGGTACGTCTTGAAACAACTCTTCTACTTCTAAATGGAGTCAAAATTCTAAATGGGGACAAAATGCTCCTAAGATGTCATACAAGCCAAGGATAATGTTGGGACTTTCAAACCCAACAAGGTTGTTGACGTGAACAAAGGAAAGCAACAGAATACACCAAATCGGTCCAAGGATATACAATTCTTTAAATGCCTTGGAAGGGGACATATAGCCAGTTAGTGTCCAAATAGGCATACAATGGTGATTCGAGAAGGTGGTGAAATCGAATCAGAATCAAAAGAGGAGGTTGACGTTATGAGGGAAGAGGATGAATACTTAAACCCTCCCACTGAAGGAGAGGTGCTCGTTGTGAAGAAGAGTCTAAATACACAAGTTGTGCAAGGCGATCAGCAACGTGAAAATATATTCCATACACGCTGCCATATTAATGGGAAGGTATGTTTTGTGATTATTGATGGTGGTAGTTGTACTAATGTTGCCAATGCATTAATGGTGGAAAAGCTTGGATTGGTGACGATAAAGCATCCACATCCATATCAGCTTCAGTGGCTTAATGATGGTGGAAAGTTAAAGGTAACAAAGAAAGTGATCATACCGTTTTCCATCGGAAAATACAAGGATGAAGTCCTATGTCATGTTGTACCCATGCATGCTAGCCACTTGCTTTTGGGGAGGCCTTGGCAGTTCGATCGAAGAGTAATCATGACGAGTATAGCAATCGATATTCATTCAGTTTTGAAGGAAGGAAGCACACGCTAACCCCTTTATCACCATAACAAGTGCATAACGATCAGACGTACTTGAAAAAGAGTTTCGAAGATCTGAAAGAAAAAGAGAACAAAAATGAAAAAAAAAAACTTAAATTGAGGTGGAAAATGAGCGAGAGATTGAGAGAAAAATAACAAGTGCTAGGGATAGAGTGAAATTGAAAGAGAACCTAAAAATGAGTGTTTATGCGAGGGGTAGTGAGATTAGAAAATGTGTTTTGGCAAGGCAAACACTTCTTGTACTCTTGTACAAGGAGAATTTTCTAAACACTAACAAACTCAATGCAACATTGCCTTCTTCTATTGTTCCTCTTTTGCATGATTTTAAAGATGTTTTTCTCGACAATATTCTAGGAGGTTTACCACCAATTTGTGGCATAAAACATCAAATTAATTTTATTCCTGGTGTACATTACCCAATCGACCAGCATATAGAGTCACCCCGAGGAAACAAAAGAGTTACAGTGACAAGTACAAGAATTGATGGAAAAAGGTTATATTCGGGAGAGCTTAAGCCCATGTGTCATTCCTGTGTTGTTAGTACCCAAGAAAGATGGATCATGGCACATGTGTGTGGATTGTGGAGCAATCAATCAGATCACTATCAAATATTGACATCCTATACCATGCCTAGATGATATGTTGGATGAATTGAGTGGATCCAGTGTGTTTTCGAAAATTGATCTTAAAAGCGGATATCACCAAATCAGAATGAGGGAAGGTGATGAATCGAAGATAGCTTTCAAAACAAAACAAGGTTTGTATAAGTGGACTATGATGCCTTTCAGCTTAACAAATGCACCCAGCACCTTTATAAGGTTAATGAATCACATCCTACGACCTTATATTGGTAAGTTTTGTGTTGTTTACTTTGATGACATTCTCATCTACAGTCGTTCTGTGGAGGATCATGAAATGCATCTCAAGTTTGCTTTGAATACACTTCAGAAGGAGAAATTATATGCTAACTTGAAAAAGTGCATTTTCTGTACAAACAAACTTGTGTTTTTAGGATTTATAGTGAGTTCTGAAGGATTGGAGGTTGATCACGAAAAGGTGAAGGCAATTGAAGAGTGGCCGATGCCTACAAGGATTAACCAGGTAAGAAGTTTCCATGGACTTGCCAGTTTCTATCAAAGGTTCGTCCCTAATTTTAGTATCATTGCTGCTCCTTTAACTAACGTAATTAAAAAGAATGCAAGTTTCTTTTGGAATGATGAGCAAGAACAGGCTTTGATCGGCCTATAAACGTCACAACATTTAAGTGCAAGCGGACACTCGTCGATGCAAGTATAGTTGATTGATTTGATCTATCGAATATCGATTTCACGAGGATAGAGTTCGTGATGTTTAATTGTCGAAGCAACTAAAGTTAAAATTAGAGGAATTGTTACTAAAAATGTCAGCGCAACTGAGTTAAATCTTCACAGCTAAAAGAGTTAATTTATCAATGCAAATATAAAATAAATTGTCAGAGCAAATTAAGATAAAAATGAATTGTTGTTGGGATTTTGTAAACGGAAATTCAGAAATATAAAAGATGTGATCAAGTCTAAGAACTGGAGAGGATCACTGACTTCACAAGTCGCAATGCTAAATGTGATTGCAAGGTAACAAATAGATGAATTGTAGCCGCAATTATGCTTCAATGATATCTTACTACTATCACTTCCTCTGTTTAACAAAGACCCAAATGCTAGTAATTACCAAACCTTCCAGTGTTGGTAATGCTTTGCACTTAAGAACAAGGGGCTAGAATTAACCTTCCAGTGTTGGTAATGCTTTGCACTTAAGAACAAGGGGCTAGAATTCCTTCTTAGCCTCAAGCAACTTTCGTTGTCTTACTTGTTAATCTAACTTGTCACTGCACCTTCTAGTGACTGTGACTACAATCAAACTTCTGTGGTCAAAACAGTTAAATCCAAATATAAAAAGATAAGGTGAATAGAGTAGAAATCAAATTCGATCTAACTTCAAATGGTACTTCTATACTCAAATTATAATCAATAGTATTCATCAATAATTAAAAGGTATCAAAGAAAAAAGTTGAAGTATCCTATTCTTAGTTTACTAGAACTATTTCGTGACAGCTCCTCTTGCACCGTAGATAGGCACTTCTTGTCAGAAGTCTTGCTCCTTTGCTCGTTAGGTCACCTTCCTCCGAAACTTAAACTTCCATGGCAGCTTGTTTAAAGATTTGAGAAATTTTGCCGAGTTTAATTCTTCACCACTTGATATCTATTTTCTTCCTTTCCCTCCTATTTATAAGCTCTAAAATTTACAACTCTTCTCCCTTCTCAGATCTAACCATTTTGGCAGCTGTACAAGTTGGTTCATTCCAGCTGTGCATTTGCAGGTTGTCGCTGCATCTCTGGGCGTAATCTATGATCTTTACTTGCGGTGACAACTTAGCATTCTCTTATGCTGGTGCTTCTAAGTATATTTGTGGTGTGAATTCACTTGTACGAGGTGAAGGTATAATTGCAGTGACATCTTTGGCCGTAATTCCAGGTTAAATTTGTGGCTGCATCTTTGAACACTTTCCAGCACTGATCTTCCGAGATAGATCTCTGCACTGACAATTCCAGACGCAAAACTTTTCCTGGATACGATGACATTAGTAGGACAAAGAGGCTAAAATGAAAAGAATTAAAGCCATACAACACTAAGTTAGAAAATGCAAACACTAAATATGAAATGTTTAACATGCATTATAAATATGATACAAAAGGAACAATTAATACACAAGTTTTAGGGAGAAAATAAGTTCATTTCTAATGCTATCACACCCCCAAACTTAAGTTTTTACTTGTCCTCAAGTAAATAAAAGTTAACAAAGTCACAATCAAACTTGTCACTACAATCATCATTCTAGCAAGTTAAGTTCTCTAGAATCCTAATGTATAAATTGCATTTATATGATAGAATAATGCGCCGACAATTTATAGACATGAATAATTAAGACTGCAATGTATATGGAAAGGAAATGCAATTGCACTCACATTTTTAAGAAATTATTTGTTCTTTTTGTGTAATGAAAGTATGCAAGGTTATGAAAAATGTAACCACAAATTTTTTCATTTGATGCTTAATTCTTGAATTATTTGAGATGCTAATGTATGAATTGGATAAATGTGATTGAATGTTGTATCCTTCTATTTTTGGATGAATGATTGAATTTGCATTAGTAATAAATGAGTAGTATCATTATTTGAATCTTGGAATAACTTGCCAATTACAAATATGTGTGCATAGATATAACTATGAATAAAAGACACTCCAGTATGGGTGCATTGTGACTTATCAAGGAGGAGTAGTCCAATGCAAGTGTTAGAAAAAGTAATCTAGCCAAAGGCTATCACTGCAATAGTGTGTGTCAGCGTAATTACATACTCCCTGGGGGTTTGTTGCACCCCATCGGTACTTCTCAGGAATAAGGGTATAGTAATGCAACGACATCCCTCAGTTGAAAAAAAAATAAAGAAAGAAAAAGGGAAAAGAAAATAAAAAAACAATATGTTTATATAATAAATGTTGTGTTGGTTAAGAGAATTTAAGATTTAGTGCATGGTGCTATCATTGGCAAAGTTGCAGTTTTAATTATTCATACCTATAAATTATCGACGCAATTTTCTATCATGTGAATGTAATTTATACATAGGATCTCAGAAAATTCAAGTTGCTAGAATGATTATTGCTTTGACAAAACTTTTTCTATGACTTGATAGCTTTTGTTTACTTGAGGACAAGTAAAAACTCAAGTTTGGGGGTGTGATAGCATTAGAAAAGGCCATTAATTTATCCTTATTTAAAGTATAATTAGTTCCCATTATATCATGTTTAGCATGCATTATTAGCATTTTATATTCAATAATTGCATTTTCTAAGTCAGTGGTGTTTGGTTTAATTTTAATTCATTTTATCCTACTTTTGCTACTAATGTCGCCACATTTATTATTCAGTATTGCGTCTTAAGATGTCAGTGCTGGGACCTGTCTTAAAAGATTAAAGTAGGAAAATGTTCAAGGTTGTCATAGCAATTTAGAATCCAAATTGTGCCCAAATCTATCACCGCATTAGCATTTCCAAATTGCACCCAGAAATATTGTTGCATGAACATATCCAGAAGTACCAGTGCATGAGGATATCAAGGTTGTTGCAGCAAATTAAAATCTAAATTTGCATCCAGAAATGTCGTGACAACCTGTAACTGCTTGCTGCATATACCAGATTTGCGTGAGGGTAAAGCTAGATAACTAAGTTGTACCAGATTTACCCGTCAATCCCTCCGATTCTCTAAATTTCTTTCGCATGATTGCAGTCTCTAATTGCATGTATGAGCGTCTCCGTAGAATTGTTACAACGGGGGTAAAGTTTACTATGGGTAGGGTTGATTGAAGCTATCTTACCGTTGGTCAGGAGAATGTTATGTCCAATCCTCCAGGCAAAAACTTTGAGCTTGGGGGGAATTTGAGTTTCCAAATGAGCTGCTAGAAAAGCCTGTGAGGGCCAAGCCCCACCTTTCTCAACACAAGCCACGAGTATCCAGAATTTTTTGTGTAAGCATCACACGGATCATGAAACCAGACTATTCTATTCTCGGGGCCATTCTAAAGCAAAGGGATCTCACAAATTATTCTAGCCAACTCACCACCATACAGAGCAGTCACACGAGCCTTCTTCCACTTGCATTCATGTCGGGTCTAAAGATCACGAACAACCCCAGTAGTATTCACAAAGGAAGACTGTAATAATGAGCTGCATCCAAACCTTCAAACCCCCACCTTTGGTTACTTAAAGAAATGCTTCTGCCATCACCAACTTGCCATCCAAATCCCAACCTTAAAGCCCTAGCAACCGAACACATACTAGCCCAAACGTAAGAGGGTTTATCCATACTTTTTGGGCAAAACGGATCCCCATCCGGAAAGTACTTCGAAGATAGCACGTGGTAACATAATGTCACCTTATAATTGATGAGTCACCAAAGTTGTCTGCCAATTAAAGCAATGTTAAACAGCTGCATGTCCTTAAAACCAAGATTGTCCATCCCCTTAGAAGTGCAAACCGTGTCCCAGCTTAGCATGGCCCAACCCCGCCCTTTATTTTTACTCTCCCACCAGAAGTTCTACACTTTGGCTTCAAGACTGTCAATGATGCCCCTTGGAAGCACGAAGATCGAAAGAGGATATGTCGGCAACGATTGTAGGACAACTTTAGAAAACACGTCCATGTCACCTCTTGAAAAGAGCCTTTTCGAACCCCCTTTAATTCTATTTGTAACCCTGTACAAGAGAAAATGAAAAGCATCAGTTTTATTTTTACCCACATATAATGGTAACCCTAGATAGTTGTCTAACTTTTCAACAACTTGCATGCCAAGCATGTTTTTGTAAAGAACTTTTTTACTATTCGGGGTATTAGCACTAAAAAATAAAGAAGACTTAGCTAGGTTTATTTTTTGGCTAGAGGCAGTTTTGAAGGATGCCAAGATCTCTCGAACATACTCCACATCCCTTTTCTTGTTTCGTATGAACAGTAAGGCGTCATCCAAGAAGAATAAGTGATTGATACGATTGCAATTCTGGCTGGCCCGTATCCCACGCATCAACCCTATGTATTGAGATTAATCAACAAACAAGAAAGAGAGTCCAAGCAAAACAAAAAAAGGTAGGGTGATATGGGATCTCTCTGTCGAAGGCAACGTTCAAGGCAGAATGTTTTAGAAAGTTTAGAGTTACTCTTGACCATGTAGCGCACTGTGTGAATGCATCCCATAATCTTAGCAACCCATGATGAGTCGAAACCCATACAAAACAAAATCTTCTCAAGGTAGCTCCACTTCACACGGTCATACACCTTGCTCATATCGAGCTTGGCGATGAACCCTTTGTTGGGGCCATTCTTGGCACTCTGCAAGTAGTGGGTTAGTTCATCGGTAGTAATAAAGTTGTCATGAATCGTCCTACCGGGTACAAAGGTGCTTTGACTAGGGGAGATGCAGGAAGGAAGGAGCACTTTGAGACAGCTAGCCCACACCTTGACCACCATCTTGTAGACCACACTGCACAAGCTTATAGGCCTATATTTGGTCATGTCCCTCACGTTGTCACCTGTAGAAATAAGCACCACAATAGTATCATTGATGTCCTCTATGCTTCGTTCACCATTCAATAAGATACTTGCAATATCTCAAAACATCATGATCGATAATGTCCTAATTCTCCTTGAAAAACAAGGCAGATAGGCCATCGCACCCAGGGGCTTTCCTAGGGTCCATCTATTTGAAGGCTTCAACAATTTCCTTGTCCTCCATTGGCTTTATAAGGTGTCGTTCATTTCCTAGGTGACGCACCTAGGAATAACTGACAACAAGTTCTCCACATTCGAGCTACCTACTGTCCTAAAGAGATCTACAAAGTAGTCTTTGGCCACTTTGCATACGCCCTCTTGATCCGTGATCCACCTACCATCTTTGTCCAGCAAACCATCAATCTTATTTTTTTATTTCTGTGGGATGCCTGCACATGAAAGAAGAGGATATTTCTGTCCCCCTCCTTTAGCCACCTCACCCGAGAGCGCTGGGCCCAATATGTTTCTTCCGCATTGTAAAGTCTAGCATGTTCCTCCTTGGCAGCGCGCAACCTGTCAGTACTACTCTCCGTACCATGCCCCTTAATGATCGTGTTAATCTCCTCACACAAATCTTTTTCCCAACTATCAAGTGAAGTGCAAACCATGTTGTACCCCTGCAAGACATCGCCCTTACTTTTAACCCACGCCTTTCTAATAACATCTTTGGCATCTCTATCTTTGGCCCAGCACGCTTCAAAGAGGAAAACCAGCCTTATGTCCCTAGACGTATCCAATGGTTTTCGACCAATGGTATCCAAAAAAATAGCATCATGGTTTCAATGAGCCTGTCTAATTACATTCGTTGAGAGGAAAAGGTGTTGCCTGAACCAACCCGAGGTCACCACGAATCTATCGATCCTCTCTCTGACCATGTCACCCCCTCTACGGTTATTGGTCCACGTGAACCAACCATTGTCGGGCTTAACATCAACTAGAGCTAGGTCCATCAAGGTTTTACCAAAATCCTCCATCACAGTGCGAGCCTTATGCCTCCCCCCATGCTTCTCCGAGTCATCTAATATTTCATTGAAATCCCCCATGATCCATTCCTCGTTAACACGGTTGCCAATGTCACAAATCAATCTCCATGTAAGATGGCATTGTCCTAACTCTGGATGGCCATAAATCCTAGTGAACCAGAAGCTATCCATGTTTCTAGCTTTAACTAACATGTCCACATGATTGGAGGATTAAGTTTGAACATCAACATATGTATCATCATCCCACATGACAACCAAACCTCTTTTGGTCCTATTTGAATCCACACTGAAACAGCTAACCATGTTGCACCTCTTTTGTATCCTGTCAAAATCACAACTCTTCATCTTAGTTTCGCTTAAAAAAATAATGTTGGGGTTATTGGCAGCGAGAAGCTGCCTCAACTCACCCACTGTCATGGGGATCCCCAACCCACGACAATTCCAGCAAAGGAACTTCATGGCTCCCGATGGGGCTAGTCACTAGCCTCCGCCTTCGAATAGGATATACCCTCCATCAACCTTCTCCTCACAACACGTATTGGGCTTCCATCATTACCTTTACCAGGGCCCCTCGACTTTTTCCTCTTCCAATCTGCTCTTAGCATCCTTGTCCCTTATGCAAATTATAGATTTCTAGGTGCTTGAGAAGAGGAAGCTGAAGCTTCCTCGAATGACTTGGCTGTATCTCTCACACCCTCCGCATTTCTCGTTTCCTACTTTCCTGCGGACAAATCCTGGTTCCCGTCCTCCTCTTGTGTAATTTCATCATCCATCAACTCAATGCCATTTCCCATCCTTCCACCATTTTGGCCTACTACAAGGAGTTGCACCCTCATCCATCTTCCGTATTGGTTAGAAGTAGGGTTGTCATCTTTCTTATAAAGAGAACATTTCTTAGTCCCATGCCCTATTCACCCACAAATATAGCAGAAAATGGGCAGCCTTTCATATTTCAAGAAGCATGTAATCTTGTGGCCATCTTTGTTTACCAAACAAGCCACTCTCCTGAGTGGTTTTGATGTGTTTACAAGAACTCGAATTGTAATGAAATCTACCCATCCACCTCCTTTGTCCCTCCAGTCTATGACCAGTAACTTGCCTATAGCTCCACCTACTACCGTCGCGATTTTCCTATCCATTAACCCCAAAGGAATGTTATGGATTCTAATCTAAAACGAGACATGTGAGAAAACATAAGCTTCCAATGCTTTATCTTTAACAAAAGGAACCATAGACAATACATGCTGATAAAAAAGCCATGGCATAAGATTGAAGGTTCTCTCACAGTCATCTCTCGAACCAAACTTAATCAAGAAATACCCCTCACTAGCTTTCATAAAGTTCACCCACTCTAATGTATACCATAGTGACTAGAGCACCCTATACATTGCCTCCTTATTCTCCTTTTCAGTAGTCAATAGTTTCCCAACAGCCTATGGTTCCTAACCTTTCATTTCCACCATCGAGGCATTTTGAGTTAGGATCTTTCTTGATTCTTCTTCTGAGAACTTCAACCTAGCCATCATATCGCTGACTTCTTCATCCATAGAGACAGTCCTCCTTCTCAAACTAGTAGAAATCACACCACCCCAGTCCAATTTCCACCCACCTAGAGAGGGCCATGATAGGACCCGAGCGCAACAGTGCTCCCAATCCACAAACGAGAACAAGAAAAATAAAAAAACCTCTACAACAATAAAATCTTTAAGCAAAGAAATCAGAGAAAAAAACCAAACGAGACTTTCTACGTTCGTTAATGAAAATAAAGAAACCAAAACTGTTAGTTTAGAATAGAAAAGTTTTTTGGAGAGAGTAACGTGAAAATAGCACTTTTTGCATGCAAGAACATGCAAAGTTACGTAGAAAAAGAATAACTGGGTCCCACTATCCACCCGTCGAATAGAGAAAAAATGAGGCAAAACAAGATCCAACGAATCAATTATTGACACCTCACTACTATTGACTCTCCCACCACCTCTTTTTCAAGCCTAGAGATAGAGACTCCTACCACTTCCCAGAAAGTCCCATACCGTGGCACAGTGGCCCGTCTTTTTAAGAAATGTCAAGATATAGAGACTTGCCACAGAAAACATAAAAAATTCCCCACAGTGGCAATAACCCACCTAGAGACGTTTAACAATGCTATCCACACACGAAAACAAGAAACAATATGAAACACAACATTATCAAATGAATATGTATTAAAAAAAAGAGTAATAACACCTGATGTAAAGCACTAGTCCCAAGAACCATACAACCAATAAAATATCAGTGCATGCACACCTCTTAGGAGTCCCCGAAAGACACCCACAAGCATAAAAAAAGAAACAAATAGAACCAGAAAAAAAAACTCCCTAATATTTAAGCAAACAAAAATGAAATAGAGATATAAAAATTAAGCCACCACCGAAAAGAAACAAAACACTTCCATAAGAGACGTGTACAGCTAACAACCACCATTCAAACACAAAAGGAACAGACACAAAAGCAAGAAAAGAAATCACATGAATCTTGGAGAATTTTTGCCGCTACAAGAACACTACCAGCAGACATTAAAATGTCTTAAACAGGGACACTTTATTTTTAGCCCAATGCTCCTGCACAATCAAGGCACCAAGGTGCTGGTGGTGTCTGATGCTCCCGCACATCCAAGGTACCAAGGTGCCGGTGGTGTCTGATGCTCTCACACATCCAAGGCTCCAAGGTACCGATGGTGTCCGACGCTCTCGCACACCCAAGGCACCAAGGTGTCGACAATGCTCGATGCTCTCGCACATCGAAGGCACCAAGGTGTCGATGGTGTCCAACGCTCCCGCACATCCAATGCCCCAAGGTGCCGATGGTGTTCAATGCTCTCGCACATCCAAGGCACCAAGGTGCCAGTGGTGTCCGACACTCCTGCATATCTAAGGAACGAAGGTACCAATGTTGTCCGATGCTCTCGCATATCCAAGGCACCAAGGTACCGATGGTGTTCGATGCTCCCGGACATCCAAAGCACCAAGGTACCGATGGTGTCCAGTGCTTCCATATATCCAAGGTTCCAATGCAAAAAGGTATCTCAAAGTAGAATGATTAGTGTATACTGTAATTTTTGCGCTGACAAGATATGAACGAAACTTGTCAAATGCAAAAACTACTGCCAGCAACTCTTTCTCAATTATCGTATAATTCATTTGTGCTTTAGTTAGAGTTTTACTAGCATAATATATTGAATGGAATACCTTATCTTTCCTTTTTCCTAACACAACACCTATAGCAAAGTCTCTCGCATCGCATATTACTTCGAACGGTTGCGTCCAATCTGATAGGACAACAATGGGTCCTTGTACTAACTACTGTTTAATATTTAGAAATGCTTCCAAGCAAGCTTCATCGATCAAAAACTTTTTATTTTTCTTTAACAAAGAGCATAGTGGTTTTGCTAATTTAGAGAAATCTCGGATGAATCTTATATGAAATTTGGCATGGCCGAGAAAACTCCTTATTCCCTTCACATTATTCGGTAGAGGTACTTTTCAATGATTTCCACCTTCGCTTTATCCACTTCAATGCCTTGAAAATATATTCAATGACTAAGAATAATTCCTTTGGTTTTCATGAAGTGACATTTTTCCCAGTTTAAAACCAAGTTGGTGCCCTTGCATCTTTTCAGCACTTTTGCTAAATTGTCAGCGCATATATCAAAATTTTGCCCATACATAGAAAAATCATCCATAAATACCTCTAATGAATCCTCGATCATATTAGAGAAGATGGCCATCATACACCTCTGAAATATGGCTAGGGCATTCACAAACCAAATGGCATTTATCGGAAAGCAAAGGTTCCAAATGGGCATGTGAAAGTTGTCTTTGCTTGATCCTCTGGCACGATTACAATCTGGTTGTATCCAAAGTACCCATCAAGGAAACAGTAGCAGGCCTTGCGAGCTAGCTTATCCAACATTTGATCAATGAATTGAAGCAGGAAGTGATCCTTCTTTGTGGTCGCATTTAAACGCCGATAGTCCATACACACTCGCCAACCTGTAGTAATGCGAGTAGAGATTAGCTCATTTTTATCGTTACTTACTACCGTGATACCGCTCTTCTTAGGCACACATTGGACCGGGCTCACCCATGTGCTATCTGAACTATGGTAGATTATGCCCGCGTCTAACCATTTGATAATCTCCTTCTTCACTACTTCCTTTATTTTCTCATTCAGTCTTCGTTGTTGCTAAATTGATTGTTTGCTTTCAACTTCCAACCTAATTTTATGCATGCAGAAAGAGGGACTCATGCCTCTTATGTCCGCTATGGTCCAGGCAATGGCTCTTTTATGTCACTTCAATATTTCGATTACATTTTCTTCTTAGTTTGCATCGAGACTTGCATTGACAATCACTGGCAATGTATCATTGTCACCTAGGAAAACATATTTCAGGTGTGTTGTTAATGGCTTTAACTCCAAAGTCAGAGCTTCTTCAATTGATGGTTTAAAAATAGGAATCGTCCGATTAGTCAGATCCAAAGATTCCAATTGCCAGCCATGTTTCAGCTCACAAACATTAACCTCAACTGTGTGATCACATTCAGGTGGGATATTGTCGTCAGATGTCACTGCATATTCTCCTGGCACTGTTGAGCTTTGTTCATTAAATTCCTCTGTAATTAGCTCATCTAGGACATCAATGTGATGACATTGTTCCTTACTGCGCGATAGAGATACTTCGAAAACACTGAAGGTTACATGCTCATCATTATGTCACATAATCAGTTCACCCTTGAAAACATCGATAAGAGTGTGTCCCATTGCGAGAAATGGGTGTCCCAGAATAATAGACACATCCTTATCAGCTTCACAATCAAGTATGATAAAGTCTGCCGGGAATACAAAATTGTCAACATGGACGAGAACGTCTTTAATTTGTCCTTCAATTTGTGCCAAAGATCTGTCCATAAGTTGTAATGTCACCATAGTGGGCTTCAAATGACTAATCCTCAATTTCCTGAAAGTTGATAATGGCATAAGATTAATGCTAGCTCTTAGGTCACATAGAGCTTTACTTAAATAATGATTTCCAATAGAGCATGTGATTGTAAAACTACCAGGATCTTTCATTTTTTGTGGCAATTTATTTGTTAACACAGCGCTACTCCCTTTTGTTAGCACAATTGTCTCAATATCGGATAGCTTTTTCTTCCTTGATAATAGCTCCTTCATAAATTTCTCATAGTTGGGGACTGCACAAGAGCATCAACTAGAGGTATATTAATATGGCAAAGGTATGTTTATAGTGGTTTGTTTTGTTGTAGCCGATTGTGTCGACATAGGAAGTTGTGTCGACAACTTTTTAGGATGAATGGTCAGCATCGGTTGGCAAAACACCTAGTGGTTGTGTGCTTGAATCTTTGTGGACATGTGCTTGGTTCAAGCTACTACTTTGCTATGTATTTTGCTTTCCACTTCGTAATGTGATAGCCTTGCAATGCTCCTTTCCTTTCTGATTTAGATTCTTAGTATTGCTTGGCAAAACACCTGGTGGTCGTGTGCTCATGTTAGATGTCATTTGTCCTAGTTCTGCTTCCAACGCTCGGATGAAAGATGAATTTCCTTGTATAATTGCTTCTGTTCTTGTAATATGCTCACGCATCAAAGTTTCAAGAGTAGCCAATGGATCTGCTCTTGATTAAGAATATTGTTGTTGTTGTTGTTGATGTTATCCTTGCATATTTGGTAGCATAGTTTGTTGTGGTTGCATTCGAACCTATGGCTGCATCTGAGTATGTGACTGCATCTAGTTTTGTGATCGTATCTGGTCAAATTGTGTATGCATTTGCTGATGATTATAATTCTACTACTGTTGACTGTAACTCCCTTGTCTAAAATTACCCTAATTTGTGGAATTTTCATATCTATATGTGGATGTGTTCTGACTCCCCCAAGGTTGTTGAGCTCTACCTGAACTGTTGTATGAGTTACCATATGAATTTTCACGGATGTTATTAACATAGAATGCATTTTCAGTATGCTGTGGGCAATCCTCGTAACTATGGTTGTCACCGTAAATTTCGCAGGAAAATGTCGGGACATCCATCTATTGAACTACTTAAATAGGGGCAACATACTTGTTCCCTTCATGTTTCTGATCATATTTGCCAACGAGGATACCTGTGCACTCAACGCTGATATAGCATCTAATTCCATAACTCCAGGATTTGTTTCTACTTGAGCACCACGAGAGATCGGGTATTGATAGTTATTTTGTGCAATCCTCTGTAATATTTGCACGGCTTCAATGTAAGTACAATCAAACAAAGGACCATTAGCAGATGCATCGACAAGATTTGTTGTCTACGTATTTAGTCCATTGTAGAAGGTCTCGATTTGTGTTTCCTGATGGATTTCATGCATGGGGCAATGTCTTAGTAGAGTTTTGCAATGTTCCTATGTACTGTGTAAATTCTCATTATCTAGTTGATGGTATGTTGTGATATCATTCTACAATCTAGCATTCATTGTTAGTGGATTGAATCACAAAACAAACTGTGTTGCTAGTGCATTCCATGAAGTAATAGATCTAGCAGGTATACCAAGGAACCATGTTCGTGCCCTTCCTTGAAAAGAGTAAGGAAACAGCTGCATATTTAAGGCGTCATCAAGAACACCATGTTGACTGGATGAAGCACATATAAGTAGAAAAGATTTAAGATGCTCCCTCACATCTTCATGAGGTAAACCTACATATTATCCATTTGAATTAAGCATTTGAAACATAACAGATTTTAATTCAAAATTCCCAGCTTGTATTACCGGTCTAACAACCCCTGGTTGTAAATCATCTAGCACAGGAACAATGAAATCTCTAATTGTCCTGTCAAGAATTTGCTCTCTTGGTGGCAGCGGTGGTTTATTGTTGACTATTTGTGGCTGCAGTGGAGGAACAACATTTTATGGTAGCAATGGTGGTAGATCATTGTTATTTCCAACCATTTTTCTTTGTTCGTCTTCTCCTCCGAATTGTCCTTTCAAGTTCTGGATCAAAACTAACAATGTTATTAGGATTTCTCCTTGTGGACATAAACACCTAAAAGGAAAATTGAAAAGAATTAACAAAAAATCAGTAATCAATAAAGGTTAGAAAAGAAACAAATAAATGCAACTACAAAAATAAACAACAAACAAACGCCATCCCCGACAACAGCGTCGAAACTTGATCGTGCTATGAACGTCACAGCATTTGTGCAAGCGAACACTTGTCAATGCAAGTATTGTTGATAGGTGTAAACTATCAGATATCGATCCCACAGAGATGGTTGTTTATGCTTAAATTTTTCTATGCAAAAAAGGTAAAACTAAAAAGAACTGGTAGGAAAAATGTCAACACAAATCGATTAAAACAATGCAGGTTAAGAATATAAAATTTCAGTGCAAATGAAATATTAAAGGTCTGAACAAATTAATAAGAGATGAATTGATGGTTGAGAAGTTGTAACGTAAATTCAGAAATATAAACGAATTGATCAAGTGTAAAGAATTGGAGAGGATCATTGACTTCACAAGTCGTAACGCTAAATATGAATACAAGGTAACTTATAGATAAATTTGTCACCGCAATTATGTTCCAATAAGATCGTACTAATATCAACTCTTCATTTAACAAAGACCTAAATATCCACTACTACCACACCTTACACTACTGGTAATGCTGAGCACTTAAGAATAAGTGACCATATTTCCTCCTAGTCCCAAGCAACTTTCGTTGTCTTGCTTGTTAATCTAACTTGTCATCGCACCTTCCAGTGACTGTGACTGAAATCGCACTTCCGTGGTCAAAATAGTTAAATCCAAAGATAAAAAAATGAGAAGAATTGAATAGAACTCAAGGCAAATATGATATTGATAGATACTTTCATATCCATACAATTATCAATAGTATTTATTAGCAATTTAAGAGGGATTAACAAAGGAATCGAAGCATCCTATTCCTAGTCTACTAGAATTCTCCTTAACCGCTCCACCAAGCACTTCTCGTCAGAAGCTGTTGCGTCCTTGTGGCATCATATCACCTTCCTCCAAAAATTAAGCTTCCATGGCAACTCTTGTCGAGAATGAATAACAGAAATTATAGATTTGAAATCTTCACACCTTGATGATCCATTTTCTCTTTCATCCTTTTATTTATAATCATTTTCCATTCCAGATCTTTCTCCTTCTTCAGATCTAGATCCTTGATGCAGTTGTAAAAGTTATTATTGCCAACTATGCACTCACGCAGATTTGGTATGTTCATTGAGCAGTTGCAGATTGTCGCGACATTCCTGAACGAAAATTATGGTTTTTTATTTGTTGCGATAATTTGTCATTCTCTTGCGCTGGTGCTTTTGGATATGTTATCAGCGTGAAATTCTTGATAGAGATGAAAAAGAATTCATGTGACGACATATTCGACAGCAATTCTGGATCAACTTGTAACCGCAACTTTGAATGCTTTCCTACTTCTGATCTTCCCAGGTGGATATCTACACTGACAATTTTGGAAGCAAAACTAGTACTAAACACAGCAACATTAGTGGCATAAGAGAGATAAAATGAAAGAAAACAATATCCAACAACACTGAGTTAAAAAATGTAAATACTAAGCATGAAATGCTAATAATGCATGCTAAATATGATACAAAAGGAACAATTTTTACATCAATTTAAGGAGAAATTGAGTGTCCTTTCTAATGTTATCACTGCCAGATGCTCTCGCACATTGAAGGCACTAAGGTACCGATGGTGTCTGACACTCCCGCAAATCGAAGGTGCCAAGGTGCCGATGGTATCCTATGCTCTCACAATCCAAAGCACCAAGGTGCCGATGGTGTTTGATGCTCTCGCACATCCAAGGCACCAAGGTACCGATGGTGTCCGATGCTCCCGAAGAAACATCGACATGTCTGAAATAGGGACACTTTTTTTAAGCCCGATGCTACTGCACCAATAGTGGCCTAAGTTTTTTATACTGCTCGACACGCCCACACATCCAAGGGCCTAAGTTCTTGATGGTGTCAGAGGCTCCAGTACATCCAAAACACCAAGGTGCTTATGCTTCCCGATGGTCACGCACATCCAAGGCACCAACGTGCCAATGATTCCTGATGGTCTCGCACCACCATCGGCCTAAGTTACCGAAGGTGTCCAAGGCTCCAGCACATGTCTGAAATAGGGATACTTTTTTCAGTACCGATGCTACCGTACCAACCGGGGCCTAAGGTGTCAATACTGCTCGACGCTCCCAAACAACCAAGGGCCTCAATTGTCGATAGTGTTCGAGGCTCCCGCACATCAAGGGTTTCAAGGTGCCAATGCTAGCCAATGGACTCACGTAACCAATGGCCTATGTTACCGGTGGTGTACGAGGCTCTTACACCACCAATGGCCCAAGGAGCGGGAGGATTATGTTGCAAGAAGGGAGGGGCCAGGATGATTCATTCATAAGCGAATGAACATATAACGATATGCAAAGCTTTGGGAAGGGGAAAGGGACTTGTTGCATCATTTTATATATTCCGAGATGTCTCATCAGAATGGTCACCGGACGTTTACCGGGATGGCTTATCGGAGAACCATCGAGAACCTAACTAAAGGTAGGGGGACTCCGATGTTGGGGCATGGGACGGGCGTGGGAAGTGTCCTTGACAACCCCTGCCTCTGGCCCCTCGTGATCACTTCCCCTTAAAGAGCTAAAAAAATTTTATTGATATGTTACTAGAAGACAATATTATGTCTAAAACAAGGACACTTCTTTTTTGGTGCCAAGTTACCAATGGTCCCGTGCTTTTTTTCGACCAATTGTCCCACACATCAACGACACCAAGGTGCTAATGGTATCCGAGGCTGCCGCACATCCAAGGCTCTAAGGTGTCGATGATTCTCGATGGTCCCGCACCACCATCGGCCTATGTTGTCGATGGTGTCCCATGCTCCCGCACCTCCAAGGCATCAAGGTGTTGAAGCTGCCCGATGCTCCCGAACATCTAAGTCAACAAGGTGTTGATGGTGTCCGATGCTCCCGTACATCCAAGACACCAAGATACCGATGGTGTCCGATGCTCCCGTACATCCAAGACACCAAGATATCGATGGTGTCCGAGGCTCATACACATCCAAGGTACCGATGGTTCCCATTGGTCCCGCACCAACAACGACTTAAGTTACCGATGATGTCCGATGCTCCCACTCATCCAAGGTACCAAGGTGTCGATGCTTCCTAATGGTCCCACACCACCATCAGCCTATGTTATTGATGGTGTTCAATGCTCCCACACATCTAAGGCACCAAGGTGTTGATGCTCCCCAATGGTCCCACACCACCATCAGCCTATGTTACTGATGGTGTTCGATGCTCCCACACATCTAACGCACCAAGGTGCCAATGCTTCCCGATAGTACCACACCCCCATCGATCTATGTTACTGATGGTGTCTGATGCTCCCACACAACCAAGGCACCAAGGTATCGACGCTACCTAATGGTCCCACACCACCATCAGGCTAAGTTGACGATGGTGTTCAATGCTCTCATACAGCATGAAGGTGCCCGTGCTTCTCGATGGTCTCGCACCACCATCGACCTAAGTTATCGATGGTGTATAGTGCTCTCAAACATCCAAGGCACTAAGGTACCGATGCTTCCCAATGGTTCGTAGCACTATCGACCTATGTTACTAATGGTGTTCGATACTCCCGTACATCCAGGGCAACAAGGTACCGTTGCTTCTTGATGCTCCCACACCACCATCAGACTAAGTTACGGATGGTGTTTGATGCTCTCGTACATCCAAGGCACCAAAATGCCCGTGCTTCCTGATGGTCCCGCACCACCATCGGCCTAAGTTACGGATTGTGTTTGATGCTCCGAAACATCCAAGGCACCAAGGTGCCCCTGCATCCCAATGGTCCTGTACCTCCATCGGCCTAAGTTACAGATGGTATCTGAAGCTCCCGCACATCCAAGGCACCAAGATGCCCTTGCTTCCCAATGGTCCCACACCACCATTGGCCTAAGTTATCGATGGTGTCCAATGCTGCCGTACATCTAAGGCACCATGGTGCTAATGGTGTCTGAGGCTCCCGCACATCCAAGGCACCAAGGTACTGGTGTTTTCAATGGTCTCGTACCATCACCGATCTAAGTTACCATTGGTGTCCGGTGCTCTCGCAGATTCAAGGCACCAAGGTGCCGATGCTTCTTGATTGTCCCTTACCATAATCAGCCTAAGTTACTGATGGTGCCCGATGCTCCTGCACATCCAAGGTACCAAGGTGCCGATGCTTCCCAATGGTCCTGCACCACTATATGTCTATGTTGTCGATGGTGTTTGATTTTTTCGTACGTCCAAGGCACCAAGGTGTCGATGCTTCCCGATGGTCCTGCACCACCATCGAGCTATGTTACCGATGGAGTCTGAAGCTCTCGCATGGCACGAAGGTGCCCGTGCTTCCTGATGGTCCCGCACCACCATCTTCTTAAGTTACCAATGGTGTCCGATGCTCCCGCACATCCAAGTCACCAAGGTGCCGATGCTGCCCGATGCTCCTACACATCCAAGTCACAAGGTGCCGAAAATGTACGATGCTCTCGCACATCCAAGGTACCAAAGTGTCGATAGTTGTCGTTGGTCCTGCACCACAATCGCCCTAAGTTACCGATAGTGTCTGATGCTCCCGCACATCTAAGGTTCCAAGGTGTCGATGCTTCCCGATGGTCTCGCACCACTATCGACCTAAGTTGCTGATGGCGTCCGATGCTCCTGCACATCAAAGGTACCAAAGCACTGATGCTTTCCGATAGTCCCTCACCTCCATCGGCTTATGTTACCGATGGAGTCCGATGCTCCCGTATAACCAAGACACAAAGGTGCCGATGCTTCTCAATGGTCTCGCAACACCGTCAGGCTAAGTTACTGATGATGTTTGATGCTTTCGCACAGCATGAAGGTGCCCGTGCTTCCCGATGGTCCCATACCTCCATCGACCTAAGTTACTGATAGTGTCTGATACTCCCGCACATCCAAGGCACCAAGGTGCCGATGCTTCTCGATGCTCCCACACCACCATCAGACTAAGTTACAGATGGTGTTCGATGTTTTCGCACTTTCAAGTCACCAAGGTGCCCATGCTTCCTGATGGTCCCGCACCACCATCGACCTAAGTTGACGATAATGTCTGATGCTCCCTAATATCTAAGGCACCAAGGTGCCCATGCATCTCGATGGTCCCGCACAGCCATTGGCTTAAGTTACCGATGGTGTTTGACGCTCCCGTATATCCAAGGCACCAAGGTGCCCAGGCTTCTCGATGATCCCGAACTACTATCAGCATAAGTTGTTGATGGTGTCCGAGGCTCCCACACATCCAAGGTACCAAGGTGCTAGTTATTCTCAATGGTCCTACACAATCACCGGCCTAGGTTACCGTTGGTATCCGATGCTCCCATACATCAAAAGCATTAAAATACCAATGCTTGTCAATGTTCCCGCACCACTATCGGCCTAAGTTACCGATGGTATTCGATGGTCCCGCACCAACAACGACTTAAGTTACCAATGATGACCTATGCTCCCACACATCCAAGGCACCAAGGTGTCGATGCTTCCCAATGGTCCCATACCACCATCAGCCTAAGTTATTGATGGTGTTTGATGCTCCCACACATCTAAGGTACCAAGGTGCCAATGCTTCCCGATAGTCCCACACCCCCATCGATCTATGTTATTGATGGTGTCCGATGCTCCCACACAACCAAGGCACCAAGGTATCGACGCTTCCTGATGGTCCCACACCACCATCAGGCTAAGTTGACGATGGTGTTCGATGCTCTAGTACAGCATGAAGGTCCCGTGCTTCCCGATGGTCTCGCACCACCATAGACCTAAGTTACCGATGGTATATGGTGCTCTCGCACATCCTAGGCACTAAGGTGCCGATGCTTCCCAGTAGTTCCGTAGCACCATCGACCTATGTTACTCATGGTGTTCGATACTCCAGCACATCCAGGGCACCAAGATGCCGATGCTTCTTGATGCTCTCACACCACTATCAGACCAAGTTACAGATGGTACTTGATGCTCCCGTACATCCAAGGCACCAAGGTGCCCGTGCTTTCTAATGGTCCCGTACCACCATCGGCCTAAGTTACGGATGGTGTTTAATGCTCTGGAACATCCAAAGTTACCTATGGTATCTGATGCTCCTGCACATCCAAGGCAACAAGGTGCCCTTGTTTCCCAATTGTCCCACACCACCATTGGCCTAAGTTATCGATGGTGTCCGATGCTCCCATACATCTAAGGCACCATGGTACTAATGGTGTCTGAGGCTCCCGCACATCCAAGGCATAAAGGTACTAGTGTTTCAATGGTCCCGCACCATTACCGATCTAAGTTACCATTGGTGTCGGTGCTCCCACACATCCAAGGCACCAAGGTACCGAGGCTTCTTGATTGTCCCTTACCATAATCAGCATAAGTTACTGATGGTGCCCGATGCTCCTGCAAATCCAAGGTACCAAGTTACCGATGCTTCCCAATGGTCCTGCACCACCATCTGTCTACGTTGTCGATGGTGTATGATTCTTCTGTATGTCTAAGGCACTAAGGTGTCGATGCTTCCCGATGGTCCTGCACCACCATCGAGCTATGTTACCGTTGGTGTATAATGCACTCGCACGGCATGAAGGTGCCCGTGCTTCCTGATGGTCCCGTACCACCATCTTCCTAACTTACCAATGGTGTCTAATGCTCCCGCACAACCAAGTCACCAAGGTGCCGATGCTGCCCGATGCTCCTACACATCCAAGTCACCAAGGTGCCGATAATGTCCGATGCTCTCGCATATCCAAGGTACCAAAGTATCGATGTGGTCCGAGGCTACCGTACATCCAAGGCACCAAAGTGTCGATAGTTTTTGTTGGTCCTGCACCACCATCGTAATAAGTTACCGATAGTGTCTACTGCTCCTGCACATCTAAGTCACCAAGGTGTCGATGCTTCCGTATGGTCTCGCACCACCATTGACCTAAGTTGTTGATGGCGTTTGATACTCCTGCACATCAAAGGTACCAAGGTGTTGATGCTTTCCGATAGTCCCTCACCCCCATCGGCTTATGTTACCGATGGTGTTCGATGCTCCAACACCACCATCAGACTAAGTTACAGATGGTGTTCGATGTTCTCGCAAAGTCACCAAGGTACCCGTGCTTCCTGATGGTCCTGCACTACCATCGACTTAAGTTGTCGATAATGTCTGATGGTCCCTAATATCTAAGGCACCAAGGTGCCCATGCATCTCGATGCTCCTACAGAGCCATTGTCTTAAGTTGCCGATGGTGTTTGACGCTCCCGCACATCCAAGGCACCAAGGTGCCCAGGCTTCTCGATGGTCCCGAACTACCATCAGCATAAGTTGTCGATGGTGTCCGAGGCTCCCGCACATCCAAGGTACTAAGGTGCTAGTTATTCTCAATGGTCCCATACAATCACCAGCCTAGGTTACCGTTGGTGTCCGATGCTCCCACACATCCAAAGCATTAAAATACCAATGCTTCTCAATGTTCCAGTACCACTATCGGCATAAGTTACCGATGGTATTCGATGGTCCCGCACTAACAATGACATAAGTTACCGATGTTGTCCGATGCTCCCGCACATCCAAGGTACCAAGGTGTCGATGCTTCCCAATGGTCCCATACCACCATCAACCTAAGTTACTGATGGTGTTTGATGCTCCCACACATCTAAGGCACCAAGGTGCCAATGCTTCCCGATAGTCCCACACCCCCATCGATCTATGTTACTGATAGTGTCCGATGCTCCCACACAACCAAGGCACCAAGGTATCGACGCTTCCTGATGGTCCCACACCACCATCAGGTTAAGTTGACGATGGTATTCGATGCTTACGTACAACATGAAGTGGCCATTCTTCCCGATGGTCTTGCACCACCATCGACCAAAATTATCGATGGTATATGGTGCTCTTGCACATCCATGACACTAATGTGCCGGTGCTTCCCAATGGTTCTGTAGCACCATCGACCTAAGTTACTAATGGTGTTCGATACTCCAGCACATCTAGGGCACCAAGGTGCCCATGCTTCTTGATGCTCCCACACCACCATCAGACAAAGTTACGGATGGTGTTTGATGCTCCCGTACATCCAAGGTACCAAGGTGCCCGTGCTTTCTGATGGTCCCGCACCACCATCAACCTAAGTTACGGATGGTGTTTGATGCTCTGAAACATCCAAAGTTACCGATGGTATCTGATGCTCCCGCACATCCAAGGCACCAAGGTACCCTTGTTTCCCAATGGTCCCACACCACCATTGGCCTAAGTTATCAATGGTGTCAGATGCTCCCATACATCTAAGGCACCATGGTACTAATGGTGTCTGAGGCTCCCTCACATCCAAGGCATAAAGGTACTAGTGTTTTCAATGGTCCCGCACCATTACCGATCTGAGTTACCATTGGTGTCCGGTGCTCCCGGATATCCAAGGCACCAAGGTGCCGATGCTTCCTGATGGTCCCTTTCCATAATCAGCCTAAGTTACTGATGGTGCCCGATGCTCCTACACATCCAAGGTACCAAGGTGTCGATGCTTCCAAATGGTGCTACACCACCATCTGTCTATGCTGTCGATGGTGTTTGATTCTTCTGTACGTCCCAGGCACCAAGGTGTCGATGCTTTCCGATGGTCCTGCACCACCATTGAGCTATGTTACCGAAGGTGTCTAATGCTCTCGAACGGCACAAAGGTGCCCCTGCTTCCTGATAGTCCCGCACCACCATCTTCCTAAGTTACCAAAGGTGTCTGATGCTCCCGCACATCCAAGTCACCAAGGTGCCGATGTTACCCGATGCTCTTGCACATCCAAGTCACCAAGGTGCCAATAATGTATGATGCTCTCGCACATCCAAGGTAGCAAAGTCCCGATGGGGTCCGAGGCTCCCGTAGATCTAAGGCACCAAAGTGTCGATAGTTTTCGTTGGTCCTGCACCACCATCGCCCTAAGTTTTCGATAGTGTCTGATGATCCCGCACATCTAAGGCACCAAGGTGTCGATGCTTCCCGATGGTCTCGCACCACCATCGACCTAAGTTACTGATGGTGTTCGATGCTCTCGCACATTCAGGTCACCAAGGTGCCCGTGCTTCCTGATGGTCCCACACCACCATCGACTTAAGTTGTCGATAATGTCTGATGCTCCCTAATATCTAAGGCACCAAGGTGCCCATGCATCTCGATGGTCCCGCACAGCTATTGTCCAAAGTTGCCGATGGTGTTTGACACTCCCGTACATCCAAGGCACCAAGGTACCCAGGCTTCTCGATGGTCCCGAACTACCATCAGCATAAGTTGTCGATGGTGTCTGAGGCTCCCCCACATCCAAGGTACTAAGGTGCTAGTTATTCTCAATGGTCCCATACAATCACTAGCTTAGGTTACTGTTGGTGTCCGATGCTCCCACACATCCAAAGCATTAAAATAACAATGCTTATCTATGTTCCTGCACCACTATCGACATAAGTTACCGATGGTATTCGATGGTCCCGCACTAACAATGACTTAAGTTACCGATGATGTCCGATGCTCCCGCACATCCAAGGTACCAAGGTGTCGATGCTTCCCAATGGTCCCATACCACCATCAACCTAAGTTACTGATGGTGTTTGATGCTCCCACACATCTAAGGCACCAAGGTGCCAATGCTTCCCGATAGTCCCACACCCCCATCGATCTATGTTACTGATAGTGTCCGATGCTCCCACACAACCAAGGCACCAAGGTATCGACGCTTCCTGATGGTCCCACACCACCATCAGGTTAAGTTGACGATGGTATTCGATGCTTACGTACAACATGAAGTGCCCATTCTTCCCGATGGTCTTGCACCACCATCGACCAAAATTATCGATGGTATATGGTGCTCTTGCACATCCATGACACTAATGTGCCGGTGCTTCCCAATGGTTCTGTAGCACCATCGACCTAAGTTACTAATGGTGTTCGATACTCCAGCACATCTAGGGCACCAAGGTGCCCATGCTTCTTGATGCTCCCACACCACCATCAGACAAAGTTATGGATGGTGTTTGATGCTCCCGTACATCCAAGGTACCAAGGTGCCCGTGCTTTCTGATGGTCCCGCACCACCATCAACCTAAGTTACGGATGGTGTTTGATGCTCTGAAACATCCAAAGTTACCGATGGTATCTGATGCTCCCGCACATCCAAGGCACCAAGGTACCCTTGTTTCCCAATGGTCCCACACCACCATTGGCCTAAGTTATCAATGGTGTCAGATGCTCCCATACATCTAAGGCACCATGGTACTAATGGTGTCTGAGGCTCCCTCACATCCAAGGCATAAAGGTACTAGTGTTTTCAATGGTCCCGCACCATTACCGATCTGAGTTACCATTGGTGTCCGGTGCTCCCGGATATCCAAGGCACCAAGGTGCCGATGCTTCTTGATGGTCCCTTTCCATAATCAGCCTAAGTTACTGATGGTGCCCGATGCTCCTACACATCCAAGGTACCAAGGTGTCGATGCTTCCAAATGGTGCTACACCACCATCTGTCTATGCTGTCGATGGTGTTTGATTCTTCTGTACGTCCCAGGCACCAAGGTGTCGATGCTTTCCGATGGTCCTGCACCACCATTGAGCTATGTTACCGAAGGTGTCTAATGCTCTCGAACGGCACAAAGGTGCCCCTGCTTCCTGATAGTCCCGCACCACCATCTTCCTAAGTTACCAAAGGTGTCTGATGCTCCTGCACATCCAAGTCACCAAGGTGCCGATGTTACCCGATGCTCTTGCACATCCAAGTCACCAAGGTGCCAATAATGTATGATGCTCTCGCACATCCAAGGTAGCAAAGTCCCGATGGGGTCCGAGGCTCCCGTACATCTAAGGCACCAAAGTGTTGATAGTTTTCGTTGGTCCTGCACCACCATCGCCCTAAGTTTTCGATAGTGTCTGATGATCCCGCACATCTAAGGCACCAAGGTGTCGATGCTTCCCGATGGTCTCGCACCACCATCGACCTAAGTTACTGATGGTGTTCGATGTTCTCGCACATTCAGGTCACCAAGGTGCCCGTGCTTCCTGATGGTCCCACACCACCATCGACTTAAGTTGTCGATAATGTCTGATGCTCCCTAATATCTAAGGCACCAAGGTGCCCATGCATCTCGATGGTCCCGCACAGCTATTGTCCAAAGTTGCCGATGGTGTTTGACACTCCCGCACATCCAAGGCACCAAGGTACCCAGGCTTCTCGATGGTCCCGAACTACCATCAGCATAAGTAGTCGATGGTGTCCGAGGCTCCCGCACATCCAAGGTACTAAGGTGCTAGTTATTCTCAATGGTCCCATACATTCACCGGCCTAGGTTACCATTGGTGTCCGATGCTCCCACACATCCAAAGCATTAAAATACCAATGCTTCTCAATGTTCCCGCACCACTATCGGCATAAGTTACCAATGGTATTTGATGGTCCCGCACTAACAATTACTTAAGTTACCGATGATGTTCGATGCTCCCGCACATCCAAGGCACCAAAGTGCCGATGCTTCCCAATGGTCCCATACCACCATCACCCTAAGTGACAAATGGTATTTGATGCTTTCACACATCTAAGGCACCAAGGTGCCAATGCTTCCCTATAGTCCCACACCCTAATCGATCTATGTTATTGATGGTGTCCGATGCTCCCACACAACCAAAGCACCAAGGTATCGACGGTTCCTGATGGTCCCACACCACCATCAGGCTAAGTTGACGATAGTGTTCGATGCTCTCGTACCGCAAGAAGGTGCCCGTGCTTCCTGATGGTCTCGCACCACCGTCGACCTATGTTATCGATAGTGTCTAGTGCTCTTGCACATCCAAAGCACTGAGATGCCGATGCTTCCCAATGGTTCCGTAGCACCATCACCTACATTACTAATGGTGTTCGATACTCCAGCACATTCAGGGCACCAAGGTGTCAATGCTTCTTGATGCTCCCACACCACCATCAGACTAAGTTGTAGATGGTGTTTGATGCTCCCGTACATCCAAGGCACCAAGGTGCCCGTGCTTTTTGATGGTCCCGCACCACCATCGACCTAAGTTACGGATGGTGTTTGATGCTCCGAAACATCCAAGGCACCAAGATGCCCATGCATCCCAATGGTCCTACACCTCCATCAGCCTAAGTTACCGATGGTATTTGATTCTCCCGCACATCCAAGGCACCAAGGTGCCCTTGCTTCCCAATGGTCCCACACCACCATTGGTCTAAGTTATCGATGGTGTCCGATTCTCCCATAGATCTAAGGCACCATGGTGCTAATGGTGTCTGAGGCTCCCGTACATCTAAGGCACCAAGGTACTAGTGTTTTCAATGGTCCCGTACCATTACCGATTTAAGTTACCATTGTTGTCCGGTGCTCCGACATATCCAACAAACCAAGGTGCCGATGCTTCTTGATGGTCCCTTACCATAATCAGCCTAAGTTACTGATGGTGCCCGATGCTCCTGCACATCCAAGGTACCAAGGTGCTGATCCTTCCCAATGGCCCTGCAGCACCATCTGTCTATGTTGTCGATGGTGTTTGATTATTCCGTACGTCCAAAGGCACCAAGGTGTCGATGCTTCCCGATGGTCCTACACCACCATCGAGCTATGTTACCTAAGGTGTCTGTTGCTCTCGCATGGCACGAAGGTGCCTGTGCTTCCTGATGGTCCCGCACCACTATCTTCCTAAGTTACCAACGGTGTCCGATGCTCCCGCACATCCAAGTCACCAAGGTGCCGATGCTGCCCGATGCTCCTACACATCCAAGTCACCATGGTGTCGATAATGTTCGATGCTCTCGCACATCCTAGGTACCAAAGTACCGGTAAGGTCCGAGGCTCCCGTACATCCAAGGCACCAAAGTGTCTATAGTTTTCGTTGGTCCTGCACTACCATCGCCCTAAGTTACCGATAGTGTCTGATGCTCCCGCACATCTAAGGCACCAAGGTGTCGATGCTTCCCGATGATCTCGCACCACCATCGACCTAAGTTACTGATGGCGTCCGATGCTCCTGCACATCAAAGGCACCAAGGTACTGATGCTTCTCGATAGTCCCTCACCCCCATCGACTTATGTTACCGATAGTGTCCAATGCTCCCATACAACCGAGGCACGAAGGTACCGATGCTTCTCAATGGTCTCACAACACTATTGGGCTAAGTTATCGATGGTGTTTGATGCTTTCGCACAGCATGAAGGTGTCCGTACTTCCCGATGGTCCCGTACCTCCATCGACCTATGTTACCAATAGTGTCTGATACTCTCACACATCCAGGGCACCAAGGTGCCGATGCTTCTCGATGCTCCCACACCACCATCAGATTAAGTTACAGATGGTGTTCGATGTTCTCGTACATTCAGGTCACCAAGGTGCTCGTTCTTCCTGATGGTCCCGCACCACATCAAACTAAGTTGTCGATAATGTCTGATTCTGCCTAATATCTAAGGTACCAAGGTGCCAATGCATCTCGATGGTCCCGCATAGCCATTGGACTAAGTTGTCGATGGTGTTTGACGCTCCCGCACATCTGAGGCACCGAGGTGCCTACGTTACTCGATGGTCCCGAACTACCATCAGCATAAGTTATCGATGGTGTCTGAGGCTCCCGCACATTCAAGGTACCAAGGTACTAATTGTTCTTAATGATCCCACACAATCACCGGTCGAGGTTACCGTTGGTGTCCGAGCTCCCACACATCCAAAGCATTAAAATAACAATGCTTATCAATGTTCCCGCACCACTATCGGCATAAGTTACCGATGGTATTCGATGGTCCCACACTAACAATGACTTAAGTTACCGATGATGTCCGATACTCCCACACATTTAAGGCACCAAGGTGTCGATGCTTCCTAATGGTCCCACACCACCATCAGCCTAAGTTACTGATGGTGTTTGATGCTCCCACACATCTAAGGCACCAAGGTGCCAATGCTTCCCGATAGTCCCACACTCCCATCGATTTATGTTACTGATGGTGTTCGATGCTCTCACACAACCAAGGCACCAAGGTATCGACGCTTCCTGATGGTCCCACACCACTAACAGGTTAAGTTGACGATGGTTTTCGATGCTCTCGTACAACATAAAGGTGCCCGTGCTTCCCGACGGTCTTGTACCACCATCGACTTAAGTTATCGATGGTGCTTGGTGCTCTCGCACATCCAAGGCACTAAGGTGCCGATACTTCCCAATGGTTCCGTAGCACCATCGACCTATGTTACTAATGGTGTTCGATACTCTAGTACATCTAGGGATCCAAGGTGTCGATGCTTCTTGATGCTCCCGCACATCCAAGGCACCAAGGAACTGGTGTTTTCAATAGTCCCGCACCATCACCGATCCAAGTTACCATTGGTGTCTAATGCTCCCCCACATCCAAGGCACCAAGGTACCGATGCTTATTGATGGTCCCTTATCATAATCAGCCTAAATTACTGATGGTGCTCGATGCTTCTGCACATCTAAGCTACTAAGGTGCCGATGCTTCCCAATAGTCCTGTACCACCATCTGTCTATGTTGTCGATGGTGGTTGATTCTTCCGTACGTCCAAGGCACCAAGGTGTCGATGCTTCCTGATGGTCTTGCTTCACTATCGAGCTATGTTACCGATGGTGTCTGATGCTCTCGCACGGCACGAAGGTGCCCGTGCTTCCTAATGGTCTCGCACCACCATGTTCCTATGTTACCATTGGTGTCCGATGCTCCCACACATCCAAGTCACCAAGGTGTCGACGCTACCGGATGCTCCTACACATCCAAGTCACCAAGGTATCGATAATGTTCAATGCTCTCGCACATCTAAGGTACCAAAGTACCGATGGGGTCGAGGCTCCCGTACATCTAAGGCACTAAAGTACTGATAGTTTTTGTTGGTTCTGCACCACAATCGCCCTAAGTTACGGTAGTGTCTGATGCTCCCGCACATCTAATGTACCAAGGTGTCGATGGTTCCCGATGGTCTCGCACCACCATGGACCTAAGTTACTGATGACGTCTGATGCTCCTGCACATCAAAGGCACCAAGGTGCTGATGCTTCTCGATAGTCCCTCACCCTCATCGGCTTATTTTACCGATGGTGTCCGATGCTCCCGTACAACCAAGGCACCAAGGTACCGATGCTTCTCAATGGTCTCGCAACACCATCGAGCTAAGTTACCGATAGTGTTCAATGCTTCCGTAAGCATGAAGGTGCCCGTGCTTCCCGATGGTCCCGTACCTCCATCGACCTAAGTTACCGATGTGTCTTATACTCCGCACATCCAGGGCACCAAGGTACCTATGCTTCTCGATGCTCCCATACCACCATCAGACTAAGTTACAGATGGTGTTCGATGTTCTCGCACGTTCAAGGCACCAAGGTGCCCGTGCTTCCTGATGGGCCGGCACCACCATCGACCTACGTTGTCGATAATGTCTGATGCTCCTAATATCTAAGGCACCAAGGTGCCCATGCATCTCGATGGTCCCGCACAGCCATTGGCCTAAGTTACCGATGGTGTTTGATGCTCCCGCACATCCAAGGCACCAAGGAGCCCAGGTTTCTCGATGGTTCCGAACTACCATCAGCATAAGTTATCGATGGTGTCCAAGGCTTCCGCACTTCCAAGGTACCAAGGTGCTAGTTGTTCTCAATTGTCAAACACAATCATCGGCCTAGGTTACCGTTGGTGTCCGATGCTCTCACACATCCAAAGCATTAAAATACCAATGCTTCTCGATGTTCCCGCACCACTATCGGCCTAAGTTATCGATGGTATTCGATGGTCTCGCACCAACAACGACTTAAGTTAACGATGATGTCCAATGCTCCCGCACATCCAAGGCACAAAGGTGTCGATGCTTCCCAATGGTCTCACACCACCATCAGCCTAAGTTACTGATGGTGTTTGATGCTCCCACACATCTAAGGCACCAAGGTGTTAATGCTACCCGATAGTCCCACACCCCCATCGATCTATGTTACTGATGGTGTCCGATGCTCCCACACAACCAAGGCACCAAGGTATCGACGCTTCCTGAAGGTCCCACACCACCATCAAGCTAAGTTGATGATGGTGTTCGATGCTCTCGTATAACATGAAGGTGCCCGTGCTTCCCGATGGTTTCACACCACCATCGACCTAAGTTATCGATGATGTCTGGTGCTCTTGCACATCCAAGGGACTAAGGTGTCGATGCTTCCCATTGGTTCCGTAGCACCATCGACCTATATTACTAATGGTGTTCGATACTCCAGCACATTTAGGGCACCAAGGTGCCGATACTTCTTGATGCTCCCACACCACCATCAGACTAAGTTATGGATAGTGTTTAATGCTCCCGTGCATCCAAGGCACCATGGTGCCCGTGCTTCCTGATGGTCCCGCACCACCATTGGCTTAAGTAATGGATGGTGTTTGATGCTCCGGAACATCCAAGGCACCAAGGTGCCCATGCATCCAAATGGTCCTACACCTTCATCGGCCTAAGTTACCGATGGTATCTGATGCTCCCGCACATCCAAGGCACCAAGGTGCCCTTGCTTCCCAATGGTCCCACACTACCATTGGCCTAAGTTATCGATGGTCTCCGATACTCCCATACATCTAAGGCACCATGGTGTTAATGGTGTCTGAGGCTCCCGCACATCCAAGGGACCAAGGTACTAGTGTTTTTAATGGTCCTGCACCATTACTGATCTAAGTTACCATTGGTGTCCGGTGCTCCCGCACATCCTAGGCACAAAGGTACCGATGCTTCTTGATAGTCCCTTACCATAATCAGCCTAAGTTACTGATGGTGCCCGATGCTCCTACACATCCAAGATACCAAGGTGCCGATGCTTCCAAATGGTTCTGTACCACCATCTGTCTATGTTGTCGATGGTGTTTGATTCTTTTGTACGTCCAAGGCACCAAGGTGTCGATGCTTCCCGATGGTCCTACACCACCATCGAGCTATGTTACCGATGGTGTCTGATGCTATCGCACGGCACGAAGGTGCCCGTGCTTCCTGATGGTCTCGCACCATCATCTTCTTAAGTTACCAATGGTGTCCAATTCTCCCGAACATCCAAGTCACCAAGGTACCGATAATGTCCGATACTCTTATACATCCAAATCACCAAGGTGCCGATAATGTCTGATTCTCTCGCACATCCAAGATACCAAACTACCGATTGGGTCTGAGGCTCCCGCAATTCCAAGGTACCAAAGTGTCCATAGTTTTCGTTGGTCCTGCAACACCATCGCCTTAAGTTACCGATAGTATCTGATGCTCCCGCACATCTAAGGCACCAAGGAGTCGATGCTTCCCGATGGTCTCGCACCACCATTGACCTAAGTTGCTGATGACGTCTGATGCTCCAGCACATCAAAGGCACTAAGGTGCTGATGCTTCCCGATAGTCCCTCACCCCCATCTACTTATGTTATCGATGGTGTCCGATGCTCCCGTACAACCAAGGCACCAATATGCCGATGCTTCTCAATGGTCTCGCAACACCATCGGGCTAAGTTACCGATGGTATTCGATGCTTCCGCAAGCATGAAGGTGCCCGTGCTTCCCGATGGTCCCGTACCTCCATCGACCTAAGTTACCGATAGTGTCTTATACTCCCGCACATCCAGGGCACCGAGGTTTCTATGCTTCTCGATGCTCCCACACCACCATCAGACTAAGTTATAGATGGTGTTCGATGTTCTCGCACATTCAAGGTACCAAGGTGCCGTGCTTCCTGATGGTCCTGCACCACCATCGACCTACGTTGTCGATAATGTCTGATGCTCCCTAATATTTAAGGCACCAAGGTGTCCACGCATCTCGATGGTCCCGCACGATCATTGGCCTAAGTTACCGATGATGTTTGACGCTCCCGCACATCCAAGGCACCAATGTGCCCAGGCTTCTCGATGGTCCCGAACTACCATCAGTATAAGTTGTCGATGGTGTCCGAGGCTCTCGCACATCCAAGGTACCAAGGTGCTACTTGTTATCAATGGTCTCACACAATCACTGGCCTAGGTTACTGTTGGTGTCCGATGCTCCCACACATCCAAAGCATTAAAATACCAATGCTTCTCAATGTTCCTGCACCACTATCGGCCTAAGTTATCGATGGTATTCGATAGTCCCGCACCAACAACGACTTAAGTTACCGATAATGTCCGATGCTCCTGCACATCCAAGGCACCATGGTGTCAATGCTTCCCAATGGTCCCACACCACCATCAGCCTAAGTTACTGGTGATGTTTGATGCTTCCACACATCTAAGGCACGAAGGTGCCAATGCTTCCCGATAGTCCCACACCCCAATCGATCTATGTTACTGATGGTATCCGATGCTCCCACACAACCAAGGCACCAAGGTATCGACGCTTCTTGATGGTCCCACACCACCATCAGACTAAGTTGACGTTGGTGTTCGATGCTCTCGTATAGAATGAAGGTGCCCGTGCTTCCCGATGGTCTCGCACCACCATCGACCTAAGTTATTGATGGTGTCTGGTACTCTCGGACATCCAAGGCACTAAGGTGCCGATGCTTCCCAATGGTTCCGTAGCACCATCGACCTATGTTACTAATGGTGTTCGATACTCTAGCATATCCAGGCACCAAGGTGTCGATGCTTCTTGATGCTCCCACACCACCATCAGACTAAGTTACGGATGGTGTTTGATGCTCCCGTACATCCAAGGCACCAAGGTGCTTGTGCTTCCTGATGGTCCCGCACCACCATCGTCCTAAGTTACGGATAGTGTTTGATGCTCCGGAACATCCAAGGCACCAAGGTGCCCATACATCCCAATGGTCATGCACCTCCATCGGCCTAAGTTACCGATGGTATCTGATGCTCCCGCACATCCAAGGCACCAAGGTGCCCTTACTTCCCAATGGTCCTACATCATCATTGGCGTAAGTTATCGATGGTGTCCAATGCTCCCATAAATATAAGGCACCATGGTGCTAATGGTGTCTAAGGCTCCCGCACATCCAAGGCACCAAGGTACTAGTGTTTTCAATGGTCCCGCAGCATTACCGATCTAAGTTACCATTGGTGTCCGGTGCTCCCGCACATCCAAGGCACCAAGGTGTCGATGCTTCGATGGTCCCTTACCATAATCTACCTAAGTTACTGATAGTGCCCGATGCTCCTGCATATCTAAGGTACCAAGGTGCTAATGCTTCCCAATGGTCCTGCACCACCATCTGTCTATGTTGTCAATGGTGTTTGATTCTTCCGTACGTCCAAGGCACTAAGATGTCGATGCTTCCCAATGGTCCTGCACCAGCATCGAGCTATGTTACTGATGGTGTCTGATGCTCTCACACGGCACGAAGGTGCCCGTGCTTCTTGATGGTCCTGCACCACCATCTTCCTGAGTGACCAATGGTGTCCGATGCTCCTACACATCCAAGTTACCAAGGTGCCGATAATATCCGATGCTCTCGCACATCCAAGGTACCAAAGTACCGATGGGGTCCGAGGCTCCCGTACATCCAAGGCACCAAAGTGTCGATAGTTTTCGTTGGTCCTGTACCACCATCGCCCTAAGTTACCGATAGTGTCTGATGCTCCCGCACATCTAAGGCATCATGGTGTCGATGCTTCCCGATGGTCTCGCACCACCATCGACCTAAGTTGCTGATGACATCCGATGCTCTTCCACATCAAAGGCACAAAGGTGCTGATGCTTCCCGATAATCCCTCACCCCCATCGGCTTATGTTACCGATGGTATCCGATGCTCTAGTACAACCAAGGCACCAAGGTACCGACGCTTCTCAATGGTCTCGCAACACCATCGGGCTAAGTTACCGATGGTGTTCGATGCTTCCGCAAGCATGAAGGTGCCTGTGCTTCTCGATGGTCCCGTACCTCCATCGACCTAAGTTACCAATAGTGTCTGATACTCCCGCACATCCAGGGTACCAAGGTTCCTATGCTTCTCGATGCTCCCACACCACTATCAGACTAAGTTACAGATGGTGATCGATGTTCTCGCACATTCAAGACACCAAGGTGCCCGTGCTTCCTGATGGTCCCGTACTACCATTGACCTAAGTTGTCGATAATGTTTGATGCTCCCTAATATCTAAGGCACCATGCATCTCGATGGTCCCGCACAGCCATTGGCCTAAGTTATCGATGGTGTTTGACGCTCCCGCACATCCAAGGCACAAAGGTGCCCAGGCTTCTCGATGGTCCCGAACTACCATCAGCATAAGTTGTCGATGGTGTACGAGGCTCCCGCACATCCAAGGTACCAAGGTGCCAGTTGTTCTCAATGGTCCCACACAATCACCGGCCTAGGTTACCGTTAGTGTCCGATGCTCCCACACATCCAAAGCCTTAAAATACCAATGCTTCTCAATGTTCACGCACCACTATCAGCCTAAGCTACCGATGGTATTCGATGGTCCCGCACATCCAAGGCACCAAGGTGTCGATGCTTACCGATGGTTCCGTACCACCGTCTATCTATGTTGTCGATTGTGTTCGTTGCTTCCATACATCCAAGGCACCAAGGTATCGATGCTTCTTTATGGTCTCGTAACACCATCGGGCTAAGTTGTCAATGGTATCTGATACTCTCGCACGGCACGAAGGTGCCCGTGCTTCCCGATTGTCTCGCACCACTATCAGCCTAAGTTATCGATGGTGTCAAATGCTCCCACACATCCAAGGCATAAGGTGTCGATACTTCCAGATGGTTTAAGACCGCTATCGTCCTATGTTACCGATGGTGTCCAATGCTCTCGTACATCCAAGCCAACAAGGTACCCATGCTTCCCGATAGTTTCGTACCACCATCGGTTTATGTTACCGATGGTGTTTGATGCTTTCACAGATCTAAGGCACCAGGGTATCGGTATGTCCGATGCTCTCGCACATCCAAGGCACCAAGGTGCTGATGATTCCTAATGGTCCAGCACAACCACCATCCAAGTTACCGATGGTGTGATGCTCTCACACATCCAAGGCACCAAGGTGCTGATGATTCCTAATGGTCTAGCACCATCGACATATGTTGTCGGTGGTGTCCGATATTGACGCACTTTCAAGAGACCAAGGTATCGATGCTTTTCGATGTCTCACACCGCTATCGACCTAAGTTATCGATGGTGCCCGAAGCTCCCGAACGGCATGAAGGTTCCCTTGCTTCCAAATGGTCTCGAAACACCATCGACCTAAGTTAACGTTGGAGTTCGATGCTCTCATAAATATAAGGGACCAAGATACCGGTACTTCCCGATGGTCTCGCACCACCATTGGCATATGTTACCAATAGTGTCTGATGCATCCGCACATCTAAGTCACCATGGTGTCAATACTTACTGATGGTCCCACACCACCATCGAGCTAAGTTGCGAATGGTGTCCGAAGCTCCTGCACATCCAAGGCACCAAGGTGCCCATGCTTCTCGATGGTCCCGCATCACCATCGGCCTATGTTACCGATGGTGTCAGATGCTCCCACACATCCAAGGCACCAAAGTGATGCTTTCAGATGGTCTTGTACCACCATCGACCTATTTACCGATGCTATTCGATGATTCCGCACATCCAAGGCACCAAGGTGTCGATGCTGTCCGATGCTCCAGCAGATCCAAGGCACCAAAGTGTCGATACTTTCTGATGCTCTCGTAAATTCAAGGCACCAAGGTTTCGGTAATGTTTGAGGCTTCCGTACATCCAAGGCACTAAGGTACCGATGGTTCTCGATGGTCTTGGACTATTACCGGTCTAAGTTACCGATATTGTCTGATGATCTTACACATCCAAGGCACCAAGGTACCGATGCTTCCCTATGGTCCCATTCTACCATCGATCTAAGTTATCGAAGGTGTCTGATGCTCCCCCATATCTAAGACGCCAAGGTGTCATTACTTCCTGATGGTCCCACACCACCATTAGCTTATGTTACCGATGGTGTCCGATACACTCGCACATCTAAGGTACCAAGGTACTGATGCTTTTCGATGGTCTCGCACCACCATTAGGCTAAGTTATCGATGTTGTCCGATGCTCCTACATGACACGAATGTTTTCATGCTTGCTGATGGTCCCGTACCACCATCGACCAAAGTTGTTGATGGTGTTTGATACTCTCGTAAATACAAGGCACCAAGGAATTAGTGCTTTTCGATGGTCCCGTACCACCATCGGCCTATGTTAGTAATGGTGTTTGATGCTCCCACACATCCAAGGTACCAAGGTACGGATGCTTCTCGATGGTCTCACACCACCATCTGGTTAAGTTACGGATAGTGTCCGATGCTCCCGCACATGAAAGGCACCAAGCTGCCCATTCTTCTCGATGGTCTCGTACCACCATCGACCTAAGTTATGGATGGTGTAAGATGATCTCGCATATTCAAGGCACCAAGGTACCCATGCTTCCCGATGGTCTTGCGCCACTATCGGCCTAAGTTGTTGATGGTGTCCGATGCTCCCGCACATCTAAGGCACCAAAGTGCCCATGCTTCTCGATGGTCCAGCACCACTATCAATTTAAGTTATCGATGGAGCCTGATGCTTCCGTAATCTAAAGTACCAAGGTGCCAATGGTGTCCGAGCCTCCCGCACATCCAAGGCACCAAGGTGTCGATGGTTCCCGATGGTCTCGTACCACTACCGACCTAAGGTGTTGATCGATCTATAAAAGTCACAGTATTTATGTGCAAGTGGAAACTCGTCGATGTAAGTATAGTTGATTGATTTGCTCTATCGGATATCGATCCCATGAGGATAGAGTTCTTGATGTTCAATTATCGAAGCAACTAAAGTTAAAATTAGAAAAAATGCTAGTAAGGATGTTAGCACAATTAAATCAGATCTGCACCACTAAGTTAGTCAAAGTTGTCAATGTAATGAATAATTTCAGAGCAAAATAAATGACAGAGCAACTAAAAGTAAAATAAATTATTGTTGATATTTTGAGAATTTAAATGCAGAAAAAGTAATGTATGATCAAGTGTGAAGAATTGAGTGGATCACTGATTTCACTAAGTAGTAATGCTGGATGCGTCAACAAGGTTTTTTATAGATGAACTATTGCAGCAATAAGGTTCCAATAAAATCAAACCAATAACAACTCACTGTTTAACCAAGACTTAAGTGCCCACATTTACCCCACCTTCAAGTGTTGGCAATGCGTTGCACTCAAGAACAAGTGATTAAAATTCCTCCTAGTCTCAAGTAACTTTTGCTGACTTACTTGTTAACCCAACTTGTCACGGCACTTTCCAGTGTTGGTAGACTGCAATTACACTTCCGTGGTCAATATAGTTAAGTCCAAGGGAAAATAGATAAGAAGAATTAAACATGAATCAAAGTAATCTAACATTGAAAGATATTTCCATATACAATCAACTGTCAATAAGAATTCATCAATAATAAGAGATGGGTTGACAAATAATTCAAAGCATACTATTCCTAGGCTACTAGGATTATTCCTTAACCGCTCCTCTTGTATCGCATCAAGCACTCCTAGTCAAAAGTTATCACACACTTGCTCGATTAGCTCACCAGACTCTCAAACAAAGCTTCAAAGCTTTAGAGAATTTGAAGAATTAATTTCTTCACCTCTTAATACCTCTTTCCTTCTTTTCTCCTCTATTTATAAGCTTTGAGAATTGTAAATCTCATCTTTTCTCAGATCCAACTTCTTTTGCAGCTGTCAAAGTTTGTTAAATTCCAGTTGTACACTCACGCAGATATGGTGTGTTCTTCATAAATCTGTAGGTTTTCGCGACATCGCTATGTGTCTGCAGCATGAATTCACTCATACAAAGTAGATGTTTCCATGCCGTGACATTTCTAGTTGTAATTTCAATCTAAACTTGTGGCTACATCTTTGAACTTTTTGTAGCATCAATCTTCCGAGATGGATCCCTGCGCTGACAATTTTAGACGCAATACATATGCTACATATGGCGACATTAGTTCACAAAAGAGATAAGATAACGAGAACTTAAGCCAAACAACATTGCGTTAAAAAAATATAAATATTAAGTATGAAATGACTATCATGCATGCTAAATTTAGTACAAAAGGGACAGTTAATACATAAATTTAGGAAGAAAATAGGTGTCATTTCTAATGTTATCACACCCTCAAACTTGAGTTTTTACTTTTCCTCAAGTAAATAAAATCACAATCAAAATTGCAATTATCATTCTAGCAACTTAAGTTTTTTGGAATCCTGATGTATAAATTGCATTCATATGATAGAATAATGTGCTGACAATTTATAGATATAAACAATCAAGACTGCAACTTTACTAATGTTAGCATCATGCTTTGAATCTCAACCTTTTTTAACCAATACAATATTTATTGCAACATTTTTCTATTTTTCTCTACTTTTTTGTTTTCTTTTTCTTTTGTATGTGACTGAGAGATGTTATTTCATTACTCTACCTTTGTTTCTGGGTAGTAACAATGGGGTGTAACAAACCCCCAGAAAGTATGTAATTGCACCGACTCACACGCTTGTAGTGACAGCTTTTGGCTAGATAATTTTTCTAACACATGCAGTGATGTGCTCTCCCTTGATAAGTCACAATGCACTTACATTGGAGTGACTTTTATTAGTACAATGTCGTTGCAATTAGTACAATGCAATCCAAATCATTCATTCAAAAATAGAAGGGCTCAATATTCATTCACATTTATCCAATTCACATATCAGCATTCCAAACACTTCAAAATTTACGCATAAAATAAAATTTGTGCTCACATTTTTGTTGAAATTTTGCATACTTTCATTAACCTAAAGATACAAATAAATTTTCAAATATGTGGGTGTAATCGTATTTTCATTTCACACAAGATCCCCCCAAACTTAATGTCTGCATTGTCTCCAATGCACTGACAATATTATAAAAATTAAAATGGACATGCAACTACAATGCAAATGTACTAACAAATAAAATGCAGTTTTTTACAAATAAAAATGCAATGAAAATTAAATGCTATGCATACAACTAACTAATGAAAAGTAAACTAACTCATTGTTCAGCAGTCGATGAAGTGGTTGCTTTGGCTTTCTTCTTCTTCTTCTTTAGGCACTCCTCTCTGTTTTGTGCCTCTTTTTCTTGTCTTTCCTCTTTCGCTTTTTCTCCTTAGAATCAATCGAAGCAGCGGATTGCTCCTCCACAATCGGTTGAGTAAAGGCCTCATCGATAGTCACATCAGATGGATGAACTTCAGCAAGCAGTGCCACATAGGGCACAATGGCAAAGTAAAGATCCTCGGTGCTGCTAGTGACTGCCTCAGCCTAGCTCGCTTCAGGTGGAGCCAAGTTTTCAATGGATGCCCCCGCACTGGTAGTTGTGTCGACAAATTCTTCCTCGAAATTTTTCGGGGCATCTTCTTTCTCTTTATTTTTCTCCTCTTCTTCCTTCTCTTTTTCAATTTTCTTCTCCTCCTTAAACTTCTCCTTCTCAGCTGTGTCTGGTTCGATGCCTTCCTTAGTTTCCAAACCCACAAATATGATTAGTGTACGCATCTCCTCAGTAACAGCCTCCCTTTTCGCCATGTTAGCCCCAAGGCTATTCGAAAATTCATCCTCAAATAGGCTGCAGATAATTCTGAAACAGTTTTCCATGATGTCGGAATGTCCCTTCGGCTCCTCATTATCAAAGATATGAATTCTCGTTGGGGATAGGACAGGTTGAGGCCTACCTTCAAGAGTAGGTTGCTCGGAGGATGATGGGGCTTCCCTAACAATAGACGGGAATACAAGAAACTTTGGGATGGGATTTGGGCTCAGACTTCTTAATGTAGAGATAATAGCATTGTTCCACGCCCTTATGTACGCATAAAAGATGTTATGTCTGTAATCCATTTCATCTAACATGCTGACAAGGCGAACCTGGAGCATATTCGGGCGATCAATGATATGCTCTATTGTAGCCAGCTTCTTCTCAACTTGAGGGTTTGTGGGTGCATCTTCTTGCTTCTCTTTTTTTCTTTTTTTCCCTTTCTCCTTCTTAGGCACCTCTTTCACTAAAGGGGTTTATTGTCTCCTAGTCATTCTCTCCACCGATATATCATTTATTAGCTCATTGTTATCCAGCACCTCCTCACCATCTCAGGGTACAATACCCCTTTGTTTGTAGAGCATCAAAGTTAAAGAAGGGAAAGGTAAGATACATGTTTGTTTACCAATGGCTTCAGCAATTTCATCATGTAAAATTGTGCAGACATTGATGTGGCAGCCCTTCAGAATGGAGTGCAAAAGGCACATGCGATCCAACGCCACAGTTGTGCTATGAGTTGAAGGTAGAATTTGGCTGCAGTTATGCGGAACATTGCCAGTCTACACAGCGTCCTCGACGCATAGATCCCCCATCACCATGTCAACACTTTCATTAGTTAACTCCTCTAAAAACGTAGTGTGGGTATCTTCCTTTTCAGCGAAGTGAAAGAGTACGTTGATATGGGTCGCACTCCAAGGCACCAGACCCTCGTGTACAAATACAAATTCTTGTTCAGAATCTACTAAATTGGCATAGAACTCTCTTACCAAAGTAGGAGAGTAACCAGTCGGATGCTCGCAAAAGGACTCCCAACCCAAGCGAGAGATTATCCTTGCAACTTGTTTCCCCAATGGCCATTGTAGCGACAATTGAAAATCTTGCTTTGGGTGACAGTTTCTCTTGAAGAGGAATAGGATAGGTTCTTTCTATGAGGGTTGGTCAACAATTCGAACCATAGTGGTTAAAGATTCAACGGGGGATTTCGAAGGAGTTTTTGCTCCTCGTGTTCTTGCCATTATGACTGAATAAAGAGAACGAGAGAGTTTTACAGAAAAGTGTGAAGGCAATAAAGAAGATGGTTGTAGTAGCAATGAAGGTTATGAGTGGGAGAAGAAGAACGACAAGATAAGGGTTTTATATTACTTTCAGAGGAAGAGACGTGATTATTGCAATTGTCTTGGGAAAACGTTGCATCTGTAGCCAATAAATTTTAGGCTGTAGATTGTACCTCTTATTTTGATCTAATGGCTAAGGATAGATGAAGATCAATCGGCACGATTCTTACAGAAAAAGCTTTTGCCTAGTCATCACAGAATGCGTTGACAAGTTGTGCTTTATGATGTGTCGACAACAAAGATATTTTTTATTCCTGCATAAACTAAAAATGAAACAAATGAAAATAAAAAGCAAAAAGTAAAAGTAAAAATTACAATGACATTTAAGAAATGTGACCAAATTTATGGTCTAGTTATGTTCTTTAACATCTGGGCTCACATAATGCTTCAGTTGTTAGCCATTTACTTTAAATTGGTAACCATCCTTCATATCTTCAACTGTCACTGCACCGTGCTGGAATGCTTTGACAACTTTGAAAGGGCCTGACCATCTCAAGCGCAATTTACCTGGATGTAATTTCAAACGTGAATAAAATAGAAGTACTAACTAACCAGGGTTAAATTGTCGCCGCAAGATGATATTGTCATGTCATCTCTTAGTCTTTTCTTTGTATATTACTGCATTTTCATATGCAGTACGTTGAATTTCTTCTAGCTCGAAAATGTCCAACAATCGTTTATGTCTAGCAGCAATGTAGTCCATGTTTACTTGCTTGATCGCCCACATGGCTTTATGTTCAAGTTCAACCGGTAGGTGACAAGATTTACCGAACACTAATTGATACGGTGACATCCTCAACAGAGTTTTGTATTCAGTGCGAAGTGCCCACAACACATCATGTAGCCGCGAAGACCAATCTCTCCTAGATGGATTAACCACCTTTTCAAGAATACTCTTAATTTGTCGATTGGAAACCTCCGCTTGGTCATTCATTTGTGGATGATATGTGGTGGCCATACGATGCTTCACACCATATCGTTTCAAGGATGTCGCTACTTGTTTATTGTGAAAATGAGTACCTTGATCACTTATTAATGCCATAGGTGTTCCAAATCTTGTAAGGATATACGTGTGGAAAAACTTCAACACCATTTGAGCATTATCCTTTGGAACCACAAATGCTTCGATCCACTTAGAGACATAATCAATAGCAACTAAAAATACATATTGTCAAAAGAGTTTGGAAATGGTCCCATGAAGTCTATACCCCAGACATCAAATTACTCCATCTCTATGATAGGTTGTTAGAGCATCTCATTGCGGCGAGATATAGAACCTGTGCATTTACATTTATTATATTGTTGCGCAAAATTGTAGGCATCTCGAAACAATGTAGGCCAGAAGAATCCTGATTGTAGGACATTTGCAGCAGTCCTCATTCCACCAAAATGTCCTCCGTATGGAGCATCATGGCAATGTCTCAAGATGAAAGTCATCTCTTCTTTAGGAATGCAACGATGAATAATGTTGTCGACCCATACCTTGAACAGGTATGGTTCATTCTAATGATACTTCACAACGTCGCACATAAATCTGATCTTCTTGTGACCTGTTGCACTCGAAGGTAGCTTACCACAAACTAAATAATTGACAACATCAGCATACCATGGAGATGCGTCGACATAAAATAATTGCTCATCTAGAAATATGTCAACAATGCCTGATTGATTGTCATCTTCGCTTCCAGCTTCCAAACGGGATAAGTGGTCTGCTACTTGATTCTCGGATCCTTTCCTATCTTTAATTTCGATATCAAACTCTTGTAAGAGTAGGATCCATTTAATTAATCTCGATTTGGCATCGTTCTTTATGAAAGGTATCTCAATGCAGAATGATCTGTGTACACTGTAATTTTTGTGCCGATAAGATATGAACGGAGCTTGTCGAATGCAAAAACTACTGCTAATAATTCCTTCTCAGTAGTTGTATAGTTCACCTGCGCTTCAGTTAAGGTTTTACTAGCATAGTAAATTGAGTGAAATACATTTTCTTTACGTTATCCTAGCACAACTCCTACAGCAAAATCACTCGCGCCACACATTAATTCAAATGGTCCATTCTGGTGCAACGACAATTGGAGCTTGTACTAGTTAGTTTTTTATTTTTGTGAATGCGTCTAGACATGCGTCATCAAACACAAACTTTTTATTCTGCTCTAGCAACAAGCATAGTGGTTTGGCAATCTCAAAAAAATCTCTTATAAAAACCAGCGTGACCAAGAAAGCTTCTTATTCCTTTGACATTCATTGGTGGTGGCAATTTCTCAATGATTTCTACCTTTGCTTTGTCTACTTCAATGCCCTGACATGATATTCAATGGCCAAGGAAAAGGTCCCAAATGGGCATGTAAACGTGGTCTTTGCTTGATCTTTCGACGCAATAGCGATTTGATTATATCCAGAATAGCCATCTAGGAAGCAATAGTAGGCTTTGCCAGCTAGCCTATCCAACATCTGATCAATGAATGGTAGTGGAAAGTGACCCTTCTTTGTGGACAAATTAAGACGACGATAGTCCATACACACTCGCCAACCAGTAGTAATGCGAGTAGGGATCAACTCGTTCTTATCATTACTTACCACTGTGATGCTGCTCTTTTTGGGCACACATTGGACAGGGCTTATCCATGTGCTGTCTGAAATGGGGTAGATGATACCCGCGTCTAGCCACTTAATAGATTGCTTAATGGATTGCTTCCCTTCATCTTCCAACATGATCTTGTGCACGTAAAAAGAGGGACTAATTCCTCTAATGTCTGCATTGCTCCAGGTTATGGCTCATTTGTGTTGCTTCAAAATCACTATAAGCTTTTTTTCTTGACTCGCATTAAGGCTTGCACTGATAATCACTGGTAATGTGTCATTATCACCTAGAAAGGCATACTTCAAATGCATCGGTAATGGTTTTAACTCCAAGGTAAGAGCATGTTCGATTGATGGTTTAAACACAAGAATCGTCCTGTTGGATAAATCCAAGGATTCTAATTGTCAACCCTGCTTCAGCTTATAATTATTAGCCTCAGCTCTGTGGTCACATTCAATTAGGATATCATCAGTGGTTGTCACTGCATCTTTATTTGAAACTGCTGAAATTCGTTCACTGAATTCTTCTATAATAATTTCATCCAGCACGTCAATGTTATGACATTTCTCCTTACTTCTTGACGGAGATACTTCGAACACACTGAAAGTGACATGCTCGTCATTGTGACACATAATTAGCTCGCCCTTGAAAACATCAATAAGTGTGCATCCCGTTACTAAGAATGGGCGTCCTAAGATGATGGGCACCTCCTTATCTGCTTCAAAGTCAAGGATGATAAAGTCGGCAGGGAACATAAGCTTGTCAACTAGGATGAGGATATCTTTGATCTGGCCTTTAGGTTATGCTAAAGATATGTCCGTAAGCTATAGTGTCACTACAGTGGGCTTCATAGATCCAATTCCTAACTTCCTGAATGTGGACAAAGGCATAAGATTAATACTAGCTCCCAAATCACATAAGTCTTTACCTAGATAATGAGTTCCAATAGAGCATGGGATTGTGAAGCTGCCAGGGTCTTTCATCTTTGGTAGTAACTTATTTGTTAGCACAGCACTGCACCCCTTTATGAGCGCAATCGTCTCGATGTCAGAAAGCTTTTTCTTCTTCGATAATATCTCTTTCATAAATTTCCCATAATTGGGGATTTGCACAAGAGCATCCACTAGAGGTATGTTAATTTGTAATTGCTTCAAGGTAAAGACAAACTTCTTATAATCTTTGTCATGGTCCATCTCCTTGAATCTTTGTGGAAATGACAAAGGTATGGTGTTAGTGGGTCATTGTAAAAGATTCGATTGCGTCGACATGGGCAGTTGCGTCGACATTTTTGTTGGTTGAATTGTGGACATAGGAGTGAATACAGGTGGCCCCTCCTCATTTATTTCTGATGGGTTTTCCTCATAGGTTACTTCTTTTTGTTGCTTTGGCTCATATGCATTACATGTACTTGATTGTAACTGTTACTTGGCTTAGTAATTTGCTTTTCACTTCTCAGCGTGATAGCCTTACAATGCTCTTTCACCTTTTGAGTTGGATTTTCAATATCGCTAGGCAAAGCACCTGGTGACCTTGTGCTCATGTTAGAAGCCAATTGTCCTAGCTGAGCTTCCAACGCGCGAATAGAAGAAGAAATTCCTTGAATGATTACTTTTGTTCTCGTGATATGCTCTCGCATCAATGCTTCAAGAGTAGCCAACGGATCTTCTCTTGGTTGAGAATATTGCTGTTGTTGTTGTCGATGCTGTCCTTGCATACTTGGCATTACATTTTGTTGCGATGGTATTCGAGCTTGTGACTACATCTAGTTCTATAAATGCATTTGATTTTGTGATCGCATCTGGTCATTTGAACGTATATTATCTGGATGTGCATGCAGTTGCGGGTTGTGATTTTAATTCTGCAGTTGTTAGTTGTTGTTCTAACTCCCTTGTCTAAAAATACCTTGAGTTGAGGCATTTCCATATCTAAGTGTAGACGCATTCTGGTTTCCCCAAGGTTGTTATGTACGATTAGGATTACAGTATGAGTTACCATAGGAATTTCCTTTGATGTTGTTGACATAAAATGCGTTCTCAGCATGTTGTGGGCAATCCTCATAACTGCGGTAGTCACAAAAAAATTCATAGGAAAATGTCGAGACATCCATTTGTTGGGTTACTTGAATTGGGGCAACTTCACTTGTCCCCTTCATATTCTTGATCATGTTTGCCAACGAGGATACCTGTGCACTCAAAGCTGATATAGCATCTATTTTCATAACACCAAGATTAGTTTTTACATGAGCAGAACGATAAATTGGATATTGATAGTCATTCTGTGCAATTTTCTCTAATATCCATACGGCTTCATTATAGGTGCAATATAACAGTGATTCATTGGCAAATGCATCGACAAGATTTCTTGTCTGCGCATTCAACCCATTATAAAATATCTTTTTGGGTCTCTTGTTGAATTCCATGTATCAGGCAACATCTCAGCAAAGTCTTGTAACGTTCCTATGTAGTGTGTAAGTTATCATCATCCAGTTAATGATATGTTGTGATATCATTTCGCAATCTTGCATTCATTGTCGGTGGATTAAATCTCAGCACGAACTGTGTTGCTAGTGCATTCCAAGAAGTAATGGATCCAGTTGGTAAACCAAGGAACCATGTTCTCGCCCTCCCTTGCAAAGAATAAGGGAACAGCTGAATTTTCAAGGCATCATCTGGGACACCATGTTGACTAAAAGAAGGGCATATGAGTAGAATCGATTTAAGATGCTCTCTAGCATCTTCATGAGATAAACCTGCATATTGTCCATTAGAATTCAACATTTGAAACATAACCAGTTTCAATTCAAAGTTACCAGCTTGTATTGCTGGTCAAACAACCCTTAGTTGTAAGTCATCAAGCACAAGAACAACGAAATTTCTGATCGTCCTGTCTTGAACTTGCTCTACTTATGGTAGCGGTGGTGGTAAATTATTAACTCCTTGTGGTTGCATTGGAGGAACTATATTCTATGACGACAACGGTAGAAGATCATTGTTGTTTCCAACCATTTTCTTCTATTCTTGCTTCCTCCTTCAAATAGTCCGTTCGAGTTCTGGATCAAAGCTCGCAATATCCTTAGGATTTCTCCTTATGGACATGTAACTCCTAATGAATAAAGAGAAAATCAACAAAAGAATGTTAAACAAATTAGTAAAAATAAAAAGTTAAGTAAGAAAGAATAATTACAACTACAAAAGTGAGCATCAAATAAACGCCATCCCCGACAACGGCGCCAAAACTTTATCGGACCATAAACATCACAACATTTAAGTGCAAGCGAGACTCGTCGATGCAAGTATAGTTGATAGATTTACTCTATCGAATATTGATCCCACGAGGATAGAGTTCTTGATATTCAATTGTTGAAGCAACTAAAGTTAAAATTAGAGAAAATGCTAGTAAGTATGTCAGCGCAATTAAATCAAATCTGCACCACTAAGTTAGTCAAAATTGTCAATGCAATGAATAATGTCAAAGCAATTGAAAGTAAAATAAATTGTTATTGATATTTTTAGAATTTAAATGCAGAAAAAGTAAAGTGTGATCAAGTGCGAAGAATGGAGTGGATCACTGATTTCACTAAGTAGCAACACTGGATGCGTCGATAAGGTACTTTATAGACGAACTGTCGCAACAATAAGGTTCCAATGAAATCAAACCAATAACAACTCACTGTTTAACAAAGACTTAAGTGCCCACAGCTACCCCACCTTCCAGACTCAAGAACAAGTGACTAAAATTCCTCCTAATCTCAATTAACTTCCGCTGACTTGCTTGTTAACCCAACTTGTCACCACACTTTCCTATGTCGGTAGACTACAATTACACTTTCATGGTCAATACAGTTAAGTCCAAGGGGAAAACAGATAAGAAGAATTAAACATGAATCAAAGTAATCTAACATTAAAAGATATTTCCATATACAATCAACTATCAATAAGAATTCATCAGCAATAAGAGAGGGGACAAATAATTCGAAGCATATTATTCCTAGGCTACTAGGATTATTCCTTAACGGCTTCTCTTATCTCGCATCAAGCACTCCTCATCAGAAGTTGTTGCACACTTGCTCGATTAGCTCACTGGACTCCCAAACCAAGCTACAAAGCATTAGAGAATTGGCAAAATTAATTTCTTCACCTCTTGATACCTCTTTCCTTCTTTTCTCCTCTATTTATAAGCTTTGAGAATTGTAAATCTCATCTCTTCTCAGATCCAACTTCTTTTGCAGCTGTCAAAGTTTGTTAAATTCTAACTATACACTCACGCAGATCTGGTGTGTTCTTCATAAATCTACAGGTTGTTGCGACATCGTTGGGCGCGATCTGTAATCTTTAATTGTGGTGACAACGTGTTATTCTCCTACGTTGGTGCTTCCAGATGTGTTTGTAGCATGAATTCACGCAATACATATGCTGCATATGGTGGCATTAGTTCACAAAAGAGATAAAATAACGAGAATTTAAGTTAAACAACATTGAGTTAGAAAAATATAAATATTAAGTATGAAATGACTGTCACGCATGCTAAATATAGTACAAAAGGGACAGTTAATACATAAATTTAGGAAGAAAATATGTGTCATTTCTAATGCTATCAGTTGCTGATAGTTTTCGATGCTCTTACACATCCAAGGCACCAAGGTGCCGATGCTTCCTGATGGTCCCACACGACCATCGGCTTAAGTTTTCGATGGTGTCCGATGCTCCCGCACATCCAAGGCACCAAGGTACCAATGCTTCCTGGTGGTCCAGCACAACCATCGGTCTATGTTGCCGATGGTGTCCGATGCACCCCCAAATCCAAGGCACCAAAGTGCTAATGCTTCTTGATGGTCCCGCACCACTATCGGGCTAAGTTTCCAATGGAGTCCGATGCTCCCGCACGGCACGTAGGTGCCCGTGCTTCAAATGGTCTCGCACCACCATCGACCTAAGTTGTCGATGGTGTTCGATTCTCCCGCACATCCAAGACACCAAGAAGTCGATGCTTTTCAATGGTCCTACACCACTATCGGCCTATGTTACCGATGTTGTCCGATGCTCCTGCACATCCAAGGTACCAAGGTGCCGATGCTTGTCGATGGTCTCGCACCACCATCGAGCTAAGTTACGGATGGTGTCTGATGCTCCCGCACATCCAAGGAACCAAGGTGCCCGTGCTTCTCGATGATCCTGCACCACCATCGATCTAAGTTGCCATGGTGTCCGATGCTCTCGCACCTCGAAGGCACCAAGGTGCCGATGGTCCAGCACATCCAGGGCACCAACATGCCGATGGTGTCCGACGAGTTTAAAACAATTTTTAAAATTCAAATTATTTAATAAAATTTTATATTTTATATTTATAAAATATAATATAAAAATTCTAAAATATTATTAAAAAATTAAAGAAAGTTAAAATTATTAAAATTATGGAAAGTAATAATTAAAAATATTTAAATTGTTAATAATAATAATATAATAATTAAGATAATGATTATAATAATGGAATAAAATATACATTTGAATTTTTTATCAAATATATAATGCTTCAAGTTGAATAATAATAAAATTTTGCTTAGAAAAATTATTCAAAATATTTAATAATGTGCTCTAACATGGAATTAATTATACCTTTAAAAAAATTATCAAATATATAAGGGCTTCAAATTTATTTGCTAACATACGAGTAGCAAATACCGAAACAATATTTTTATTGGACATATTTAATCCAAACTATTTAAGTCGATTCGTTAAAACTCTCAAGTACTTCACAGAATAAGACACGTGAACTCAAAATGTTTTCACTCGATTCGATCGAACACCCACCCCCAAGTAGTTAGGAAATTTACGGGCCTCGAAAGTACTTGGATAAATCCATATATTTACAGCGAATAGCTGATCGAGTTTTGGTCCTCCATAAAATTGACATGGCACGGCAGAAAAATTGAACAAGTGCCTTGAATCAATAGTTAGTGGGAGCTCACACCACCAAGGCCCCATCGTGCCATGATTTCTCGAGGGGTCGACACAACATAGTGGTAACTCCGTGCCACTAAGTCCCCCACTTTGGACCCCAGGGTCATGTTTTGCAAAAAGAGGAGACGATATTGGATCGAGGAGGGATGAATCGAAGCGACAAAGGGCTGAATCTCAGTGGATCGTGGCAGTAAGGCCACTCTGCCACTTCCATTACCCCATCGCATATTTAAGTCATCTACAAAGGATTCTACTTGTCGCTCAGTGGGAATTACGCTCCAAGGAGGCATTCAGTCATAATCCAGCACACGGTAGCTTCGCGCCACTGTGTTTTCAAACAAGCGCGATAACCAATTGTGTGAATCAACGGTTCCTCTTGTACTAGGTTGAATTACTATTACGATGCTTCCATCAGTAGGTAAAACTAATTTGTTTAACGATAGTCTAAACCCAACTCATGTACCCTATTAGTGGGTGAACAATCCAACACTTGGTGAATTCCACTTCATAATGATAGGAAGAGCCGACATCGAAGGATCAAAAAGTAACATCGCTATGAATGCTTGGCTGCTAGAAGCCAGTTATCGCTGTGGTAACTTTTCTGACACCTCTAGCTTCAAATTCTGAAGGTTTAAAGGATAAAAGGGCCATGCTTTCACAGTTCGTATTCGTACTGGAAATCAGAATCAAACGAGCTTTTATCATTTTGTTCCATATGAGATTTATGTTCTCGTTTAGCTCATCTTAGGACACTTGCGTTATCTTTTAATAGATGTGCCACCCTAGCCAAACTCCTCACCTGACAATGTCTTAAGCCCGTATCGATCGGCCGAAGCTGACCTTGGGTCCAAAAAAAGCGGTCATGCCCTACCTCCGATTCACGGAATAAGTAAAATAACATTTAAAGTAATGGTATTTCAATTTCGCCCGAGAGCTCCCACTTATCCTACACCTCTCAAGTCATTTCACAAATTTGGATAAGAGTCAAGCTTAACAAGGTCTTCCTTCCCTACTAATTCTGCCCAGCTCGTTCCCTTGGCTGTGGTTTCGCTGGATAGTAGATAGGGATAATGGGAATCTCGTTAATCTATTCATGCGCGTCACTAATCAGATGACGAGGCATTTGGCTACCTTAAGAGAGTCATAGTTACACCTGTCATTTACCCGTGCTTGGTTGAATTTCTTCACTTTGACATTTAGAGCACTGGGAAGAATCACATTGCGTGAGCATCTGCAGGGACCATCGAAATGCTTTGTTTTAATTAAACAGTCTAATTCCCCTTCTCCATACCAGTTCTGATTAAATTGTCTATCACGTAGGGAAGGCCCCCGAGGGAGTCGTTCCTAGTCCATTCTCCGGCCGACACGCAACGACTTGCTCTCGTTGTAGGAGTAGCTCGAGCAGTGAACTGATAGCCAACGGGTTTGGGACTGGGACCCCCGTGCCCAACCCTCAAAGCCAATCTTTTTCCCAAGGTTACGGATCCATTTTACCGACTTCCCTTTCTTACATTGTTCCATTGACCAAAGGTTGTTCACCTTGGAAACCTGATGCGGTTATGAGTATAACCGATCACGGACAGCACTCGATCCTTTGGATTTTCAAGGGTCGTCGGAGGTGTATCGGACACCAAGCGACGTACGATGCTCTTCCAGCTGCTGGACCTTACCTCTGGCTGAGCCATTTCTAGGGTGGACAGGCCGTTAAACAGAAAAGATAACTCTTCCCGGGGCTTCGTCGATGTCTTCGAACTCCCTAAAGTTGTCGTCAGTCACCGCGTCTTGGTTTAGGAATTTTAACCCGATTCCCTTTCGAAGCTCGCATTGAACGTGCTATCGAACGAGCTTCCCCCGTCTCTTAGGATCGACCAACCCTTGTGCAAGTGCCATTCACATGGAACCTTTCCTCTCTTTGGCCTTCAAAGTTCTCATTTGAATATTTGCTACTACCACCAAGATCAGCACCGTCGCCCGCTTTGCTCGGGCTCGTTCCTCGGGTTTTACGATGATCGCTATGCCCTCCTACTCATCGAGGCCTTACCCTTGCCCAATGATCGGGTATAGGTCGCACGCTTAAGCGTCATCCAATTTCGTGGCTAGTTGATTCGGGAAGTGAGTTGTTACACACTCTTTAGCGGATTTCGACTTTCTTGACCACCGTCTTACTGTCTTAATCGACCAACACCCTTTGTGAGTTCTAGGTTAGCACGTAGTTAGGCACCGTAACTCGACTTCCGATTCATCTCGCATCGCCAATTTTACTTACCAAAAATGGCCCACTTATAGCTCTTGGTTCCGTGGCAGGGCTCAACGAAGTAGCCGTGTTGTCCTACCTATTTAAAGTTTGAGAATAGGTCGTGGGTGTTACGCCCCCGACACCTCTAATCAGTGGCTTTACCCTATAGAACTCGCTAAGGGCTCTAGCTATCCTGAGGGAAACTTCGGAGGGAACCAGTTACTAAATGGTTCGATTAGTCTTTCGCCCTATACCCAAGTCAGATGAACGATTTGCACGTCAGTATCACTGCAGGCCCACACCAAAGTTTCCACTAGCTTCGCCCCGTTCAGTGATAGTTCACCATCTTTCAGGTCCCGACAGGCATGCTCTCACTCGAACCCTTCTTAGAAGAACAAGGTCGGTCGACGATGCACCTGCAAGAGATCTCGCCAATCAGCTTTCTTACGCCTTCCGGGTTTTTTAGCCCGTTGACACATACACATGTCAAACTCCTTAGTTCATGTTTCAAGACAAGCCGAATGGGGAGCCCATAGGCTGATGCCAGGAGCATGCAAGTACATAAGCACATCGAGACGACGCATGCTGGATCTCACGATCAAGGCGATGACGTCTCTACAGGCGTACCAAGAGCCTTAGCTTGCGTTGCCAGCACAACCCGCATCGATCCATGTCTTTAGTCGATCGATAGAGTGACTCTCACCATTCCACACCCGTTCGAGGCATATTGACGACCCCCATCCGCATCCCTCCCGATAATTTCAAGCACTCTTTGACTCTCTTTTCAAAGTCCTTTTAATCATTCCCTTACAATACTTGTTCGCTATCGGTCTCTTGCCTGTATCTAGCCTTGGACGAAATTTACCGCCCGATTAGGGATGCATTCCCAAATAACCCGACTTGTAGACAGCATCTTGTGGTGCGTCAGGGTCCGAGCACGACGGGGCTCTCACCCTCTTCGACGCCCATTTCCAATGGAATTGAGCCTAGTCCGTCGCTGAGAATGCTTCTTCAAACTATAATTCAAACACCGATGGTACCTGATCCTCAAGCTGAGTTTTTCTCAGTTCGCTCGCCGTTACTAGGGGAATCCTAGTAAGTTTCTTTTCCTCCACTTATTTATATGCTTAAACTTAGCGGGTAATCCCGCCTGACCTGAGGTCGCGACGCGAGCATCATTATTGCGATACCGAAAGGGTTCGAGGGCCTCGATCGACCATCGTGCACAAATTTGAACGAGGCTATGCTTATAGCATTACTACTGATCGTTGTAATGATGACGTCATCAAGGACTCAAATTTAGAGTAACCGCTAGTTATGAGTGCAGGAGATGCTAATTTTTGCCCACAATTCAATTGAGGCTCGAGGGTTAAGGGTTGGATGGGGACAACGATGTGTGACACCCAGGCAGACATGCCCTCGGCCTAATGGCTTGGGGCGTAACTTGCGTTCAAAGACTAGATGATTCAAGGGATTCTGTAATTCACACCAAGTATCACATTTCATCGATCCGAGACCGAGATATCTATTGTCGAAAGTCATTCTATATATTTTCCTACAAAAGAATAACATTACTAAAGTAATGACACCACGAACAGTGTGATGACAAAAAACGTGCCCTTTTTTTATTTCGATTCCTTGGCGTAATTCACGCCGAGGGTTTGTTTGTTTTGCCTCGAAAATGTTGAACCTGACATCTCACTCCGTCGAATACGTAAAAGGCAACAAGACCAACCGCTTCGAGATGAGAAAGTGGTGAGGGGTAAGGATGGCACCTGCACCACCTCCGGTGTTGGTTACAACGCGTTCACGGGTCATTTTGCTAGGCAGGTTTCGACAATGATCCTTCTGCAGGTTCACCTATGGAAACCTTGTTACGACTTCTCCTTCCTCTAAATGATAAGGTTCAGTGGACTTCACCGGACTATTCAATCGGTAGGAGCGACGGGTGGTGTGTACAAAGGGTAGGAACGTAGTCAATCCGAGCTAATGACTCGTGCTTACTTGGAATTCCTCTTGAAGACCAACAATTGCAATGATCTATCCCCATCACGATGAAATATCAAAGTTTACTTGGGCCTATCGGCCAAGGTTATAGGCTCGTTGAATACATCAGTGTAGCGTGCATGCGGGCCAGAACATCTAAGGGCATCATAGACCTGTTACTGCCTCAAACTTCCTTATCTTAAAAGGCCATAGTCCCTCTAAGAAGCTAGTCACGAAGGATCACCTCTGTGTAGCTAGTTAGCAGGTTGAGGTCTCATTTGTTAACGAAATTAACCAGACAAGTTGTTCCACCAACTAAGAACAAACATGCACCACCACTCATAGAATCAATAAAGAGCTTTCAGTCTGTCAATCTTTACTATGTCTGGACCTGGTAAGTTTCCCCGTGTTGAGTCAAATTAAGCCGCAAGCTCCACTCCTGGTAGTGCCCTTCCATCAATTCTTTTAAGTTTCAGACTTGCGACCGTACTCCCTCTGGAACCCAAAGGCTTTGATTTCTCATAAGTATCAGCGGAGTCCTAAAAGCAACATCTACCGATTCCTAGTCGGCATCATTTATGGTTGAGACTAGGCCGGTATCTGATTATCTTTGAGCCCTTAACTTTTCATTCTTGATTAATAAAAACATCCTTGGCAAATGCTTTCGCAGTTGTTCGTCTTACATGAATCCAAGAATTTCACCTCTGACTATGAAATACGAATGCCCTTGACTGTCCCTGCTAATCATTACTCCGATCCCGAAGGCCAACACAATTAGATCGAAATCCTATGATGTTATCCCATGCTAATGTATACAACTGTAGGCCTGCTTTGAGCACTCTAATTTCTTCAAAGTAACAGCGCCGGAGGAATGGTCCAACCAATTAAGGCCAGGAGCGTATCGTCGGTAGTAGGGATGAGCATACCGGTGCTCATAGTAAGTCCAACTATGAGCTTTTTAACTGCAACAACTTAAATATATGCTATTAGAGCTAAAATTATCGTGGCTGTTGGCACTAGACTTGCCCTCGAATGGATTCTCGTTAATGGATTTAGATTGTACTCATTCCAATTATTAGACTCATAGAGCTGGGTATTGTTATTTATTATTACTACCTCCCTATTTCAGGATTGGGTAATTTACGCGCATGCTGCCTTCCTTGGATGTGGTAGTCGTTTCTCAAGCTCTATCTTCGGAATCGAACCCTAATTCCCTGTCACCACCATAGTAGGCCACTATCCTACCATCGAAAGTTGATAAGGCAAAATTTTGAATGATGCGTCGCCGGCATAAAGGCCATGTGATCCATCGAGTTATTATGAATCATCATAGCAACGGCCAAAGCCTACGTCGACCTTTTATCTAATAAATGTATTCCTTCTAGAAGTCGGGGTTTACTGCACGTATTAGCTCTAGAATTACTACTCTTATCCGAGTAGCAAATACCATCAAACAAACTATAACTGATTTAATGAGTCATTCGCAATTTCACAGTCTGAATTTGTTCATACTTACAAATGCATGGATTAATCTTTAAGACAAGCATATGACTACTGGCAGGATCAATCAAGTAGCATTCCTCCACGACACCGACAATGCATGGCCCTCAACATGCTGCTTGAGCAATGAAGGGGTCATAATAGAGCCTAAGCATTATCCGTGTCGAGAGACAAAATGCATAGGCATCGAGAGATAAGGGCCTAAGCCCTATTCTCATAAAAAAATTTAATTTTCAAAGCACGATCGAGCACCAATAAATCGACTTAGCAATACCGATTTGAGGGGGTACACTCGAGACATAAGGCCCGATTGAGGTCTACCACGCACCATGAAAGGCATAAGATGGAGAAGGGATGACAACACGTACATATTTCCATCTGCTAAGGTATGCAACACAAGATCCCAATCACACCCCTTTAGTTCAATGTCAACAAGGGAGGTAATGAAGCGGAGTGCGGCTTGACAGTTCGATGCAAATAACACGGAGCCTGCCAATACACACAATCAAACACCACTCATATGCATGTTACGAACTAGTGGTAGAACTCACGGACACCGGTCTACAACCCACCCAACCAACGAATTGATAGGGGAGCGGAAGAAATAATGAACGAGGGTACACCACAACCGTTTGGCATAAGAAACCATTAGAACCTTGATCAAGCCAAGATCGAGCTTATAATCTCAACTCACACCCACCAACGAGCCCTTACCATCGAAAGGACTTGGTGTTGGGGTCATGGCAGTGTCGATTACAGGCACGAGCTTGGCAAGACCAAGATGTCGAGTGGTTGCCGACTTGGGAAGCACAAGGCTTCCCTGTAAGGGATATTTTCTCGAAATAGGGAACTTGGTCCTGAAGTCATTGACTACATTTTTATGGGCATAGACTTGGTCGACAGGAAAATCATCGCCCCCACCACCGACACCGACGATCCACTTGCTACCACACTGATACCTACGTAGCCGTCCACAACCTTATGGGGGCGAGGAATGCCCCCACGTCGGTAGGTGGGACTTCGGGGGGCAACAGATCACTCCCGCTTAAAGAGCTAAAAAACTTTTTTAATGTGCTACTAGTATATTTTTTTGAACAAATGGGACCCAATGGCCCCTCCTCATATTATTAACATGAATCTAAGATAACAAGGTTTTGGATTTCACTAGGAAAATCCAAGTTAAAGAAAAAATTTACAATGCTTATTAAGACCAATTTTATTAAGGGAATTTGCCACTTTATTACAACTCCTATGGCACCAATTCACCTTACAATCATATAAAGAATTTATAATCTCCCTGCACTACCGTAGCAAAAAGCATATAACAGTGACATCCTCACGCGTCTAAGTGACCCGATTAATAACAGCAGCATAGTCACCCTAAAAAATTACTTGGTTCTTTTAACCCAATCGAGGCTGCGAAAAAAGAACTCAACTTTAACCCAACCTGCACTAGCCGCTTTATGCATGAAAAACACACGCCACCCTCATGCACAAAACCCTCCGTGTCACGAGTAATGAAGCCCATGCCAGCTTTGTTCCTATTCCAAGTAGCATCAAAGTTTATTTTGAGATAACCACAAGGGGGATTAGACCACTGAGGTTGTTGCACCTATCTAAGACACATACCCTGATTATAAAGATTATGGATACGAAAATCCTGGCAAAAATTGACCGCTCATCCCAAACTAGCTTCGATTCCTCCATGTAACCCTTAAATAACAAATTATTTCTTGCATTCCAAATGTTCTATATGACCAAGATAAAACATTTGATAAGCAGTCTTGTTAAGAAGCCTCATCGTGCTCTCAAGCTAGCTGATACCATTAATCCACTCGGAGCTCAAGATACACTCGTCGATGCCTCCATGAATCAGCAACTCCTTCGCCTTGATGTAATCACGGAGAGTATGAGTTAAAAACTCCTCCACCACACCACACCTCGGGCAGGTAGGATTAAGAGCAGGGTTGATAGCAGTTATTTTGACCTTGGTCGAAAGAAGGTTATGACCAATACGCCATGTAAAAATATGAACTTTCAGGGGTAGCTTCAATTTCTAAATTAGACACCAAAAATTCCTATGGAGGCCAAAACCAGCTTTTTGCAAAACAAGCCAAGTGTAGCCAAACTTCATGGAATAAACACCTTGAGGGGTGTGAAACCATATCATTCTGTCAACCAAACCTTCCTTAATAATGGAAATCTCACAAATCTTATTTCCAATATCGAAACCATACAATTCAATCACCTTGCCTCTGTCCCAAGTTAGCCCAGTCGAGGACCATAACTCCCAAACAAAGTTCCAACGCATATTATGAAGGTTAGGAAGCAAAGAACTACCACTTAAGCCTTTGAAACCCCATTGGCATTCTTTGATATTAATAAACTTGCCATCCTCAACTTGCAACCCAAAGCCAGTCTTCAAAGCCCTGGCAACAATGCATAAGCTAGACTAAGCATAAGAGGGCTTGTCAACAGATTTGGGGTGAAAAGGGTCACCATACGAAAGTATTTAGCCGATAGGACCACATAACATAAGGTGTCTTTGTGGTTGACCAATCTCCACAGTTGTTTACCAAGGAAAGAAACATTAAATAGCTTCATATCTTTAAAACCAAGGCCCTTATCCCTTTTGGCAAACAAACTCTATCCCACGCTAACATAGTCCAGCCACGATCTTTATGATTATTAGCCCATCAAAATTTTCTAAGGTTAGCCTCCACTTTTTCGATGATACCTTGGGGAAGAAGGAAAATAGAAAGAAAATACGATGGTAGGGATTGAAGAATAGCCTTCAAAAAGACCTCTTTACCACTAAAAGAGAGCAAGCGCTTTGACTAACCCTTTATCCTAGAAGAAACTCTGTCCACAACCTTACAAAAAGCGTTTGTCTTATTCTTTGTTCGGTAAGAGTCTTGGAGTTAAAAAATAACCACAGGAAGACCAAGGTTAAGTTTCCATGCTCTCCACTGTATGCATGCCCAACTGATTACCAATTTCGATCTTTTGAGTCGTAGGAGTCTTGGAGCTAAAAAATAATGACAATTTAGTAAGATTAATTTTTTGCCTCGATGCTTTCTCAAACACATGCAGGATATGTTGAACATGTTCCACATTGGCCCTTTTATTCCTATTGAATAACAAGGCATCATCAGCGAAAAATAGGTGGTTGATGCGAGGGCAGCTATAGCAAACCCTTATTCCTCACATTAAGCCATTAGATTTGGCAGATAACAACATACGTGAAAGGGCATCCATGCAAAAAATAAATAAATAGGGTGATAAACGGTCTCATTGTCTGAAGCCCTGTTGAGGGGTAATGGTCTCGGATAAAGTAAAGTTGCACTTCACGACATAACGTACGGATCGGACACAATCCATAATTTTGGCCACCAACTTGTTTGCAAAGCCCATACATAGGATGATACATTTGAGGAACATCCACTCAACGCGATCGTAGGCTTTGCTCATGTCGAGCTTAGACACAAAACCTTTGTTGGGTCCGTTCTTCGAACTTTGAAGGTAGTGAAGGAGCTCATGAGCAATCAAAAAATTGTTGTGTATCATACGGCCTGGTACGAACGCGTTCTGATTTAAGGAAATACACCTAGACAAGAGAAGTTTTAACCTGTTAGCCCATGCTTTGGCCACTACTTTGTAAAGAACCCTACATAGACTTATAGGGCGGTACTGTGTCATATCTTTAGGTTTATCAGATTTAGGAGTAAGAACTAAAATAGTTTCATTTACTTCCCTTGCACTGAATGTGCCATGAAGAATCTCTTTACAGTAACTGATCACATCAACCTCAACGACATTCCATTATTCCTTTAAAAACAGGCCTAACAAGCCATCAATACCAGGAGCTTTCATGGGATCCATCTGGCGCAAAGCATCCACAATTTCATTGTCTAACATCAACTCTAGAATAGTAGCGTTCATGTCATCCGAAACATAATTGGGAATTTGATCTAAAATCTGGTCAACATTGTCAACACAATCAGTAAAAAATAACTCAACAAAATACTTACGAGCCACCTCGCTGACATCTTTCTCACTAGTAACCCAGCTGCCATCGATGTTCGTCAGCCCGTCAATGTGATTCTTGTGGGCACAATGGGAGGGCGCTCACATGAAAAAATTACGTGTTCCTATCACCTTCGCGCAACCACCTAATGCGAGACCTTTACGCCCAGTAAGTTTTCTCCACGTTGTAGATATTCAAAAGCTCCTTTCGAGCCTGAAAAAGTTTCTCGGTACTTTGATTAACATCCTACCCATTGCTACAAGAAAAAATGCGTAGGCATCGAGAGATAAAGGCCTAAGCCCTACTATCACAAAAAATTCTGAATTCGAAAGCACGATCGAGCACCAATGCACCGACATAGCCACACCAATTTGAGAGGGCACACTCGAGAGACAAGGCCCAATTGAGGTCCACCATACATCACAAAGGGCATAAGATGGAGAAGGGATGGTAACACGTACATATTTCCATCTACTTAAGTACGCAACACAGGATCTCGATTGTACCCCTTGAGTTCAATGACAGCAAAGGGAGGTAATGAAGCAGAGTGCGGCTTAACAGTTCGATGCAAACAGCACGAAGCTTTCCAATACACACAACCAAAACACCACTCATATGCTTGTTACAAACTAGTGGTAGAACCCACGGACACTGATCTACAACCTACCCAACCAACGAATTGATAGGGGAGCAAAAGAAACAATGAACGAGGGCACACCACAATCACTTGGCATGAAAGCCCACTTGAACCTTAATCAAGCCAAGATCGAGCCTATGTTGTTTTGTAGATTTCATTTTGCTGTTTGAAGATCAGATCGTTTTGAAGAAATCACACTATCCCGAGAGCTTGTTCGGTAGTCTTTAAATCACTTGGTTTTATGGCATGTACTAGGATGTTTAATTGGTACTTTACTCAAGTTTTTTTAAGTTTGAATTGAATAGTTAAAGAATACATTTTGGATGAATTGCATAATGTTTACTTGGTTTGTATATTAGATATGCATTTTGAATGGACATGAGTTTATACACTTGGATTGTTGAATGTAAATGAAATGGAAAGGATGTAAGTATGATTATGCCTTATTTTGATATGTGTTTATAGGTGAATTAACTATGTTAAATTAGGTACATGTTGAGTTGATTTTATGGAAATTTGGTAGGTTATTTCTGACATTTTGCTAACACACACGGCTTGACACACGGGCCATCACACGAGTGTGTGTCCTGGGAAAATTAGGTGCAAGGTTCACACGGGCTGGGACACGACCGTGTGGCTCAATTTCAAGTAAACACATGGCCCAACCCATGGTTTTACACACGGACGTGTGAGGTATTTTTGCATTTTCACAGGCCTGTCACACGGTCTGTCACACAGCTATGTAAGGGTATTTCGTGTATGCATATGATCTGGGGCACGATCGTGTGACCCTTGTTTCACTGAAATTCGATGTTTCGTGTAATGTTTTAGTTGTGTTTCAATCAAGTCCTTGTGAATTGAGATGATAGGATGATAATATTGAATTGAATTGAGTTATACTTGAATATATTAAGTTTGACATGAATTATGATGGGGTTATATAATTGCTTCGAGACTTGGATGTTAATAGCCTTGAAACCCTAATCGATTACGATGATGGGTTTTGGGTGTTACACCATCACATACATTAGGTGGGATTTGTGAGAAGAGGAAGATGTGGCCATTATTAGCAAATATGTGGCAATTTTATTGCAAAAACTGTGTGGCCTTCATTGGCAAATTAAGTGGTAATTTATTCAAAAAGTTCTATGTAATCGTTTTACGATATTTATGTGGTGGCTTGTCCACAAAAATTGGTTATGTTTGGATGGATTGGTTCCGGGGAACTCGATTGTAATGTGTAGTGGAGATGGGTACGAATTTTTATAAAACGTGTACCGTTTTCAAAATGTGCATTGACATATTCATGCATAGTATCGGTGATGAATTATTTGGTCTTATTGATATGTGTATATGATGTGAATGTTATATGTGTTATTGCCCTATATGTGTTTATGTGTTTATAGTGAGAAATCTTACATTGAGCTTCCAAAAACTCACCCACGATATTTTATATGTTTTTAGATAATCCTCGTGGCTAGGACTCAGATACGATCAATGGAGAGGTTCTCTCGGTAATAAAAAATATTTTCGAGAATAATGGTATTAGACATTTTAATAAGTTTGATTTATTTAGATCATTATATCTAGGATTTGTAATTGAACATTAATTATGGGATGTTCTGGATTATGATTTTCTTGGGTTTATGTTTGCATAGTGATATATGATTTCAAGTTTGTTTTTAATAAGTGAGGTGATTGGAACTCTATCATTTGATTTTATGTAATGAGATTACTTGAATTTCGAATAATGATTTTACCAAATTATATAGTCATTATGAAACTTTAAATAAATGAGTTTGCCGTTGCAATATATGTTATAAGTTTTGATGTTTTATAAAACTCAAGATTTGATTTCTAAATTGAGATGACACTAATTTATGGACTTTTGTTTGAAAAAAAAAAACCCAATTACTAGTTTTAAAGTGACTTTCAAAGAGATAAGTTTTAAAGCGTTTTGTCTAACCATTCCCATGGATAATGTGATCGCTCGAATTGGGCCATAATGTCTAGGCCCGGTTTGAGGGGTTACACAACATAAGGAAGAATAGGATAATCTTGAAACTACCTTCGATGTCACCACATAGCATGAGGATGTCGCAACAAACCCTTGGAAACATCCCTGAATAAGTACAATGATCACTATGTCGCGACACAGGACCTAGTGTGTTGTGACATCAACCTATGGACGCAAAATTACACCGAGTGAGGGTCATTTTGGTCTTCACAATGCATCTTTAAACTCGAGAATGTCAATTGACTTAGGGTTGAGGATGACGACCATCAAAAGGCTATAAATAGGCCCCTTGAGCACCCATTTTACACACACTACTTTCCTAAGATTTTCTCTTCTTTCGTTTTAGGTTTTAGGTTTTAGTTTTCTTTCTTTAGGTTTTTAGTTTAGTTTATTTCTTGTTCTTCTGGTTTTTGGAAACTCAGTTGTAGACACACACCGACGCTTGTGGATTAATTTCAGATCTTAATACAACTTCCTATGTTTTTCTTCACTTCTATATTTTTAATCCAAAGCTTTATGTTTATATTTATTATTGAATATATGATGTCTCGAAAAGACATGAAGAACTAATCTCTTTATGGGGGATTAACGAGTGGAGGCATGATGATTTAACTATTGTGTATGGTTTCTCAATGGATCAGTTGTTTGGGAAAGGAAGAACATAAACAAACCCTAGGCCTGACAATCTTAGAAAGTCATCAAGGTGGGAATTAAACCCAAAATTGGTATGGCCCATCTGTGAACACCTTAACCCCGAGTCGGCTTGGACTGTGAGGTCGTAAGATAAGTAGTCTCCGTCGACTCATGACTTTAGTGGATGTATCGAAAGATTTTGCTAGGATTATGACTAGTTGATTGATGAGAAGCCCAAAGAAACGGTTGATGAAGCAGGCCGAAGCGAGTTGATCTCCCATATTCAGGTCTAGCAAATCTTCAAACTGTGTTTTCGAATTACTTTATTTGTTTATCTTTATTCAGTATTTTAGCTATTCTCATTAAAACCACAAAGCCTTATTTATATCTTGTACTATAACTCAATTAAAGTATTAACTAGATATTGTTAGTGCAGGAATTGCAGTTACCTAGTGCTACGCCTCTCTTGGGTACGATTCTCGGAGTACTCACACACCCCGTTGTTACTATATTACAACCTGACATGTATACTTGTGGAAGCTGTAATCACACTCTAGACATTAGTATGTTCGGAGGCAGTCACTAGTCAAATTTCACTTTAGTCCCTACACATTTCCAACTTTTTCTATTTAGTCTAGTTTCTAATATTTCAAGTTCTCCTTGGTACTCCCTACAAAATTTGAATTAACTCAGTAAGAATATGCATTTAATTAACTCTTTTCAAATTTCCCCAATTTCTTATTGTGTACTTTCCTGAAATAGTACTATATATTGTACCGAAAATTTTTGAGATGTTACATATCTATGTCTCAAGATATGATCGTTTATGTAAAGGAGTTCGATTTCCTGCGAGAAGTTCGAGTTCAATTGCAAATTAACTTCTCCTACTTGTCAAAGCATATCAAAACACAACCAAGTATTAGATTATCAATGTTTTATTGTTCTTAACAATCTCCTAGATGCATAGAATTTTTTTAAATTATTTCATGCACACCTTCCACGTTTTATAGCATTGCATTGATTGACTGTTGATCGGCAACAAATTGTGAAAACCGATCAATGACAATCAAAGTTGGTCAATTTTTTTTTGGAAAAAAACTCATTATTACTATAAATTTTATAAAAAAATTTAAAAAATTTAAAATTATTATTGATATAAAAAATTTTGCAACTTTATATATATTAAAAGTTTTAATTTATTTAATTTTTTGGACATTCTTATAATTTAAATATTATTCGCTAATATGACATAAAAGATAAAATAATCTCACATTAATAATTAAGTACATGTGAAACACCATATCAGTGAATTTTTACCTTTAGTTAATTAATTATCATGTCAATTTTACGTCCAAATCTAACCTAATTAAAAAAAATAAAAAGATTATTGGTTCAATGCTGAAAAAAGTAAGTGCCAAAAAAAAAGGGATCAACAGTAGAGGTTAAATATACCATTATTCAAACCTATAATATAACATTTAGATATCCAACTTAAATGGATTATATACAGAACTATACATAATGCTTTATTATTCTCGTACGTAAGGCATGATATTGGTGGTCTTTTGCCAATTTATGATTTAAGTAGTGCATGAAAGTACCCAAACTAGAAGCAAAAGAAACATATCACCGTATAAAGCAAAGCAAACGTTCGAAATCTTCGAGAAAGTAACAACGATTGGATTATATCTTTCACGCCCTCTATAAAGAATACAATCCATCAAAGTTAAAAAAAAAATCCTTCAAGTGCGCCCAAGGCCTAGCTAGCTTACCTTAACACCCTCTCTCTTTTTATTCTTTCTTCCTCTTACAAATCACATTGCGATCACCATCAACATTCAACGTTAATAATCCCCCTTTACTTCTCTTTCTTTTCTTCCTTTCTTTTATTTTTCACCATCCTTTATGTCCTAGATATAAGGCGAACAATCAATCATGGTCGGAGGTAGTTCTTTGCTGTTTAGAACTCTGTTTGGAACACTTATAGTTTTGGGATTTATCTTGGGTATATCAATTGGGTTCCTAAAAAGTGCAGGAAATGAAAAGAAGACAACGATGACGAGTGATGATTATCAGTCATCGACAATGACGACAAAGGTGCAGCAGCAGGAGGAGCAAGTTAAGGTATTAGCTCAAGGAAAGTCAAGTGTGGCGCATCCGAAGCAGAATCTCAACTACATGAGCAAAAGAAGAGTTTCGAATGGACCAGATCCTATTCACAACAGGTTTGATTCTAATCATATTCAACTATCATTTGTACTAAATTATACATTAGATATATATCGATTATTATATGGTATTCTATTTTTATACAACTAGATGTGAGCAAAGGCTTCATAAATATTTTTATAGTTTATTTGACTAGCAAGTATGATTTACATGAATATAGTTTTTTCTCTAACAATTCGTAAAGAAATTTTCAATTTTGGTATTTTCCTCAAAACTTTCTTTTTTCTCCTTTTTCAATCTTTTTTGAAGTAATAATTAAGTTGTAATTTTGCAACTCCAACTTCCATCTCACTTACAAACAATTTAAATTTTAGGAAAAATTACACATTAATATCTATTAATTTTCTCTTGAGATGACATTCATATGCATATATATGTATATAGACACACATTATAATTGACTGTTATATTGAATTTTAATGCACATGTTTTCAGTACGGTATCAGAGCCATTAAGAGACTCAAGGGGCTATGGCTCCCTTTTAAAGTCAAAGATTTTTCAATATATTCCTTTATATACATACTATGTCCCTCCCAAATATAGAAGTAGGTTGTTTCGATATTTTTATAGTATTAAAAATTGGGGAATAAAAATTGAAATATGAACAGAACTGCCCACTCTTGACAATCAAATTACTTTCTTAATCTTTTCTCTTTGTAAAAATTGGAATGAGAGAATTTCTTTTTAGATAGCACATCTTATTTTTAGCATAAGCTTCCCAAGTTTAACATCCGAATTAAACCACTGCTCCAATATGCTTTAATCTCCAACCTTCCCTTTTTTCGGTCTCTTAATCTTTGCTTGTCCAGTGCTAGTTATCAATAGCATGAAGCATTTACAAAGTCTTTACTTAATAAACTTTATATCATGGTACTTTTCTTTTTCTTTTATAGTAATAGAAATCTGCAATAAGCCCTTTTCTTTTTCTTTTGTGGTATGACAAAGCAAACTATCTGATTAGCAAATCAATAGAACTAAAAGCTAAACAAGCGTATAATAAAATATTTTGAAAACTACCCCATATTATATATATATATATATAAAAGAGGTTGAAAGACTCTAACATGGAAATAAAGGAATGAATTGCGATGCTGAAATTTAAACTCAAGTCTATTGCGTACAAATTTTTAAAGTAACATGTTTCTTTTTCACTAGAGAAGTTGCCACTTGAATGCTTCTTTAACTTTTTGAATGATCTTTTGCTCTTTTTAATAGGCGAGCTGGCAACTTGGGACGACCGCCGGAACAAGCATAGGCATCAAAGTATGGGTGGTTCGGGAGGTTTCAAATCAGCCAAAGTGCTTAAAGACCGACGAGGAGTAACCACAAAGCTAGCATATTATATGCAATATAACTTGTATGTAATTTTTTATTTTTTTGGGGGAGGGGGGAAGTAGGACTATAAAATTAATATTGAAACATATTTGAAATTTCCAATTAAGCTTGCAATGCATGCATGTGTAGTTCTTTACTAGAAAGACTTATTATGGAGAGTGAAGTGAAGTGCTGGGGCTGTGGTAGAGTAGTAAACAAATGGAAGCTTGTTCCATACTACAAAATATGCTCATCAAAAGCATCTAGTAAATCCTTTTGTATCTACTTTTTAAGTGTTTCATAAAAGGCAATATTTTATTAATTGGTTGCTAAATTTTTTTTGAAGAGATACAAATAAGAACGTTTATACAAGATAATTCAATTTTAAAATCATTCAATTATCAATCTAATTAAGAGGATCAGTTAGAGTAGTTTTTTCTTTTGGTATACAATAAACCAAAGGAATAGATATATATACGTATCCATGTATGGATTAATAGTATTCAATACTCGAACATTGTACAATCCTATATATATATATATATATATAACAGGTATCAGTGTCCTGTTAGCAATGTATTGAATATATATATATGAGAGAGAGAGAGAAAGAGAGAGAGAGAGAGAGGGGGTAGTAGGATTGAGGAAGAGTTAATGGGGTGTGGAAGTGGGGAAATATGTTGTTATAAAATATGCATGTATGAGAGGACATGTACCAAAAATCTGTCATGGATCAACCAGTGCAAGCAGTGATTCTTCGGCTCTAGCTTGGGCTGGTTTTGTTTATTTAGTCAATTTGAGTTTTATTCTAGAAAAGGTGGGCATGAGTTCCAAAACTAAAGTGCATCCACCAATTAAAGGTGTTAAAGCTCCAAAAAGGAAAAGTTGTTTTACATATATCTTTGGGTGTTAGTCTTTTTCTCTTGATTCTTTTGGGACTGTTTTGGTCTTTGGGTCCCTTCGAAATTGTAAACAGAGGGTGAGATTCTAATATCTCGTGCAAATCAAAGCAAAACAGTATATATGTATATATATATATAAAGAGAATCAAAAGAGGCTAAAGAGACTACTCACGCAAATGTAACCTTTTATTTCGAACTCTATCTTGTATTTGAGAAGCAAAGCAAAAGTAGGGTAGATTCAAATTGAGGCAATTATTGTAAAGAGAAAAAGCAAAAGGAGAAACATGCTTATATATGAGCCTTTTGCTACATTTTGCATGTAACAGTGAGAGAGTCGCTAAAAAAATAAAAATCAGGATTACTTAGCCTAGCAAAATTGCCCTTACGATTTTCAAGGGTTGAATTAAAATCATAAAAACACTTTATTAAAAAGATCTAATATGTATAATATATTTATCTAAAATTATTTTGAAGTGCTTAAAATTCTTTTAACATTTTAGAGACACCGGATTGATCCTCCTGGCATAGGATCGATCTCTGAAAGTAAGTAGCTAACTTGCATTTCTACAAGGTAGAGGATCTATTTTAAGTAGAGGTGCTCATGGATCGGGTTATATCGGATTCGGGTTAAATTTAAATATAATATTAATATATTTTATACTTGTCTAAATTTGGTTTGTCTCGAAATCTAAGCTTAAAATTTTGTCGAAATTTATCTATATTTACAAAATATTAACCTAAACCCATTTTAGACCCACCCATATTATTTTTTACATTTTTTTTTTAAAATATTTTATTTTACTTTAATATTTAATAATTTTATACATTTTTTATTTATTAATTTTTTTATATAATAATCTTAACATTATTTTAATGTTTACATTAGAGTAATATTATATATTTAGTATATGTTTATTTCTTTAAAGTGTTCTAAATTACATAATATAAAAAATAATATAAAATATTATAAACTTAAAATAGGTTGGGTCGGGCCAGGCTAGGCTCGAGCTCAAATGTTCAAGCTCAAATCCGACTCATATTTTAAATTTGCCTAATTTTTTTGCCAAAATATATTTTTGGGCCTAATTTTTTTGCTCAAATCCTCTCAAATTTCAGACAAACCTTTGAGTTTGGACGAGTGACTTGACCCATGAACAGGTCGAATTCTAGTATTGATCCCTTGTGCCTGACAATTAGTTTTTCTACGGTGCTATAAAACAAGATTTTTATACTTCAAACAATCATTTTTCATCTCCAATGGCGTGCTAGAAATCAATTTCTTAATATAGATACACCTCAAAATTACTAAAAGAAGAAATAGACACATAATCTAAGCAAGAATTTAAGTGAGTATAGCTTAAATATTTTACATTTTTTCTTACTGTTATACATTAGTTACCGTGAATCTGAGTCCTAGAAATGACTCGGACCTTCGACCTATGATCCGAATAGGTTCCATTTGAAGATAACGAGTTCGCAGATACAGTTCACAAGAAGGGCTTACGGAGACGGCTCGTAGAAGAGGGTTCGCGAGCCCACCTCGCAAGATGGGGTCATAAATTGAGCTCGCGAGAAGTTCTTGCACGCCTAAGGAGCTTGCAGAAAGATCACATATCCCGCATGTCGTCTAAACATGTGATCAACAAGTATGGATCTCACAAAGGACGTCAGTCCCAAAAACATAAAGGATCACATGCGCTGTGAACACCCGCCCAACTGGCTACGGAGCTCGCAGAGAATGTCAGCATTAAGGATAAAAAATCTCAATACCAGAAACCATAATGTCGAGATAAAACTAATGAACCCCATTATGAGCTCTAATTGTACCATTAGGAATATGTATAAATATCCCCGATATCCTTATCAATAAAATACGATAAAAATATTACTCAACACTTGTACATAGACATTAGTGCTTTATTGTATATCTTTACATATCTTGTTCTATCTTTTAGAGAGCTTCAATTTTATAAACACCTGTTTTATTTATTTACATGAATTCTCCAATTGTAAATTGGGTAGGTTTCTATTTGAGACTTAAAGCTTTGCTTCGTTCAATAAAAAACTGAAAGGATGGAATGACGTAAAAAAAACGGAAGGAAAATGAGTTTAGTGGACGCTTTGGTACAACAGAAAATATGGAGGAAAGAAAAATAGAGGGACAAGGCTTTTCTTTCCCATTTACAAATCACCACCATTCATCTGAAATTTGACCGGAAAAGAAAAAAAAAGGTTAATCTGATTTAAAAACTGAAAATATAAAATTAATCCTAATAAAATTAAAAAATACTGTTTTTATCTTTTAAATCATTGCATCTTCTGTTTCATTTATATAAGATAGATCCCCAGTTTTTATCTTTGAAAATTTCATATCTCTAGTTTTCATTAGTCTTTCTTTCTTTAATCTCGCATCGGTATTGTGTAGTGTATACAACTTAAAACCCAATTCCTCCTCCACTTGTCTCTATTTGTTCATCTTTTTATATAACACTCCTCATCCATTTCAAATTATAGGTACGGATGAGAGATATCACCAAAGCATATACATAAAAAAAAGAATTTAGATTTATTTAAGAATTAAAAGTTTAGAACATTTTTATAAAATAACTATTATATGTCTTAGAAAAATTGAAAGCTTTAAAACAATTTAAAATCATTTAGTATTTATTTGGAGTTGACCGGGGGATGATTATAACCAAAAATGAGCTCAGAAGGTCAAAACAACGTGGTGCGACATTGTGACAAGACTAACTGAGTAATGAAATCGCGACGTGAGGAAAGCAAAATCGCGACATTAGGCACTGAGGTTATGACATTGCAACTCCATGGTCGCAATGTGACTCACTAAGTACGCCAAAACAAAAATATATTTTTGAAGAGAAATGCAAAAGAGGCACAAGTTCATCGTTTAACTTTACAATTGCTACACTAATCTAAGTCTTTGTATGCATGTCAATAATCCAATACAAATGATATTTAAACTCTAGAATCACAACCTTAAAAGCTCGATGGATGATATGGTGTGTCAGGCCTTAAATTTTATTTATTAAATTGCGCAAATTTATAGCATAAGGTAATTAATAGTCAAGTGGTTAAGAGTGTTAATTTAATCTTAGAGGTCCTATGTTTGAAAACTTTTACATTTGTTTTATTTATTTTTCTTCTCTTACCAACAATTGTTGACCATTCTAGAAGGTCAACACCCTCTTGTCATCCAAATATTGCCATAAAGGGGGAGATTCTCCTTCCTTTTTGTTTGAGTCCCCTTGTCACTCCCCTTTTTATTGACGATCCACTTTTTACTCTCTTTGTCCCCAAATTTACCCAAAATGAGCCTTTGATTACTCATGACCGGCCCTAACTCTCCCAAAACCCCATTTTTCATTTTCGTATTCCCATTTTTTCTCTCCTCCCCTCTCTTGCCATTTACCATATTTTCTTCACCGGTTTTCATCTTTTTTCTTTAAATTTCACCACATTTGAAGCCAATTCTCCTCTAATCTCTTCCCCTCTTCCACCACACATGATTGTCGCACCACCACCTCACCTCTACCATCGTCGTCGTTGCACCGCCATCGTGTCACTGCCATCGGCCACCATAGGTTTTTCTCGTTTTTTTCTTTTCTTCTCCTTTTTCCAAAATAACTCTTGAATCTGAATTTTTTTTTAAATATTAAGGGCCATTTTTCGAATTATTTTCTCTAAACACTTCTATTTGCGTTTATAGAGCCTAATCCTTCTCTTTGATCGATTTTTGAGATTTATCATCAAGCCTCCTTTTCAATTATTTCTGTAAGTATGAAAGGTTTTCGTTCACGCTATGTTTTTGTAATATTATTTCTAGATTATAATAATACTAATCACTCCTTCTCGTGCCTTATTTGAAAAGTTAATTGAAAATCCTGGAATCATCACCCATTCGTGACAGTGTACAATTTGATCACACTTTTGTGTAAGTATTGCCGACTCACCATTATTTTCTCATTAAGAATCATTATTCATTCATTATATCGACACTAACACATATATGTTATCAAACATAGTGACTCAATAAAACAGTTTCATCTCTTTCGAAGTGGAATCGAGATCTATTCAATCAGATGTAAGGTGTGGGGACTTATTTGATAATAATCGTTATTAATGATGAAATAATAATAATGAAGATATTTTTAAGTGTAATATTTATGGATATTCGATTGTTGAACTACGTGTATATGAAAATACAAGTGTATTCATATAGATCGATAAAAACTGATAAACAAGGATATCGAGTAAGTAAATCCTGAAACTCTGAGATCTGTGATGTGATTGATTTATTGGATGATTTTGTGATTTATGTATTACGTGATTTCCATTACTTATGTCATGTGATTTATGGCTCAATAATATGATATTTTGATTTATATGAAAATGATATATGTTATTAAATTTGATCTACGAATTCGCATGTTAAGCATGCCATATTCTAATATTTGGATTCGCATGTAAAGCATGCTATTGAAAAATTTGTTCAATTGCCATAACACTTGCATAGGGTGAGAGAATACGTATGGAGGAAGTATTTGGCAGTAAATATGCAAATTTTGGTGGCATGTCCACATTATTCTATATTTGGTAGTAAATTTGCAAATATCTGGTGGTTTGACCACACTATTTTGTTTATGGCAGCACGCCTGCACTATCTGGTTGTTAGTCCACAACTATTGGTGTGATATTGGATGGACGAATTCTGGGGAGCTCTTATTGGTGTGTAGTGGAGCTGTATATGTTCTGTTTTCAAAATTTGCATTGTTTTCTAAAAAGCGTTGCATTGACATCGTCAAATCGCATTTTGCCATATCTGATTCTATAATTGAATATTTTATGCGTTATGACATGTTTAAAATAATGTTAATATGAGTTATTCTATGATTATTATTATTATTTGAGACTCACACTGAGCTTTTTTAAAGACCCCTTCAAATTCTAATTTTCAGATAATCGTGGTTAGTATAGGCTCGACTATAGAGGCACTATCGGTTTTTTTTAGAAAACGATGCTACTATTGTTATTTGCTATGTTGGGTTGTTTTTATAATTGTGAACGTTTAATTGTGTTTTTGGTTGGGACTTTGGTTTTGGATTTTGATTTGAGACTTATTCTGCACGAGTTATTATTATAAACTATGATTTAAATGTTTTAAAGAAAATAATAAAATGATGAATTTTCAAATAAGATTTATTCAACTCAAATTAGTGATTTTAAACTCAATACTCAGTTTTCAAAACTCATCACAACATGTTTACGAGATCGATGATTTTCAAGTATTGATATCAAATCTATGACTTTCAAAATAACGAATAACTTAGCTATGAAATTATCTGCTGCAACATTTTTTATTGAATCACGACATTTTCCTAAATGATCAATAAACTTGAGTTCAGATTTCTAAACTAAAATAAATAACACAATTTTTCAGTTTTTCTTAAAACAAGGTGCAAGGACAAGTGATTTCTAAAGAGGAAATTTCTAAATGTTTTACTACGCCATTGTCATGCCAATGTGATCTTCAATATTAGGCCATAACATCTGGGCTAGGTCGAGGGGGTTACACGGTGCTCCCAAGCCAACACCATGAATTCTTGGAAAGTACAAACCTACGCGTTTTAAACAACTAACGTGTGAGCTTAAAAAGCTTAGTAAGTAGCTAGTGATAAACTTACTTATTTTAGTCCTTATTAGTGCGAGCCCCACCTATGGACATCATGCTAGTTTCATTCAAGCTACATTTTAATACTATTTGTCGTTTCATTTTGATTTGCCAAAGTGAAAGGGCTCAACTTACACATTAACAATTTGTTAACCAATTCATTTATTAAAATTACCTATTCAAGAATCTTATGTAGAGTCTATAGTATCTTAACATGTTCTTTCACATTTCCCATTTGTAGTCTTTAATGATTATATGATTCATGTACATCATTTTCATTTCTTTTAACTCTAGTATGCTTAAATCATCAAAGGCCTTAATATTGTTTAAGGTAAGTTCACAAGGCCACACACTATTCAAGCTCATTATCATGTGAAATTCTCTTTCGCTTACCTATTTATTTACCTTATTTTCATCTCTTTTAGTTACCACACATTTAGTTCATGACACTTACTCTTGATTTTAGCCATCTATAGTAAGATTTAAAGTTTATTACTAGCATTTAACTTATTTTTGCCTATAGTAAAACTCTAGTAAAATCGACTAGGGTACACGAGACTCTTCCACCACACCAATGCGCACTAAAGTTCTAAACTATAAAATAGCATAAAACATCCATCCACCATACTAGAGAGCTCATAAGAGCATAAATTACGCCCACCAAAATGCACATAAGTGTAAAGCTTGAAGGAGATATAAAGTTTATCTACCATAATTTAATATGGTAAATTAAGTCCTTTTCAATACTTAAGGATCTTGTAATCGAGCATTTTGATGTTATTTTTAGAGTTTTATGAAGTATGTGTTATTTATGTTTAATTGAATAAAACAAGTCTCTTATGATATTTATCGACCAAATTGACCAACTCAAGCTTAATAAAATTCTAACTAATGATGTAGTGGTGCAAGAAATGACTTGAACCAAATGGAAAAGAAGTTAGGCGACTGACCAGAATGTCGTGACATGGAGGACATGAAGTCGCAACATTGAAGTTGCACACACACTTAAGAGGTGTTTTGAGCAACACTGACAATGCCAATGGACTGTGGCTAAAGTTGTGACATTGGTAGCTAGGAGTCGCGATATTGACACCTAAAGGCACAACATTCGATAGATAAAGTCACGACATCCTCGATCGTAGCCAAAGGTGGAAGTCGATCACAAGGCTACATCGAAGTCGCAACATTTAAAAGCAAAGTTACGACACCCGAGTCACTCTACAAAGACTCAAGCAAACTGCCAGGGAAGTCACAACATCGGACCTGCGCTGTCGCGACATTTAAGCTCGACATACCTAAAATCTATAGGGGTGTTTTAGTCCGCACAATTGTAACAACCTAATTTTAGTATAAGGAATAAATTCAAATTTTTTTGAAATTTTTAGGGAATAAATTTTGATCTTAGTGAATTTTAGGGTTTAATTTGGAAATTAAATAAAGTTTAGGGATGAATTAGAGCATTAATTAAAGTTTTGTGGTCAAATTGTGATTTTTATGATTAACTTGTAAAAAAGGTTAAGTTTTGGGTTATTTCGAAAACCCTAATATTTTCTCAGGGCCTCCGTGTAAATGACCCACTTTGATGGGCATTTAAACCCCTTTTTGTGTGTTTCAAAATCCTTTTAGCTCTCATTTAATTTTTGCTTTCTTTTTCCTTCAAACCAAATCCTCCCAACAAACCCTATCCCTCTCACTTTTCGATGAGGCTCCGATAACCCTATTACCGCCCTTCGTGCACCGCACTGCACCACCTTCAGGTTCTTCGTCACCTCGTGAACCTAACCCCATTCTCTCTTTCCCCTTAATATTCACCGTTCATGTGTAACATTGAAAAACCATTCGGGTTCTCTTTCGTCGCCTCTTTTCTGCCATTGCTCCGTCATCTTATTGTGGTTTTGGTGTGGGTAAGAGTTAGGATGTCTCTTGTGGTCCTTTTTATGAAATTTCGATGAGAGCACGCGTCGCTCTATCATGGTTTCGATGATGACGCCATCAAGGGGGTTGGAAACCTTAATTACTTTGGTTGTTAAGTGTGTTAAGTGTTGGGCCATCAAATGCCCAAATCTAATGGCCCAATTTTGGACCCAATATTTGACCCATTTCAATACCTAACTTAAGTTCCAAAACAACCAAACCCACACCCTTAAACCTTAAAACCAAATTATCCAAACCCCAAAATACATATTAAAGTCCAAATTAATAACCCAAACCAAAAACCCTAAAATCAAATGCCCAACCCGACCCGTGAGCCCGACCTGACTCATTGATCCAAGTTGACCGACCTGACCCGTTGACCCGTTGACTTGACTCATTAACTTTGACCATTGACTTTGACCGTTGACTTTGACTTTGACTTTTGATCGTTGACTTTAACTTTAACTATTGACATTTTTTTACCAACCCTATCCTGCTATTTTTCGACGTCTTATTCCAAATCCGTAGTTCGTTTCATCAAATTTGAACCCGAAAGCCTCTTTTTGGGTATTTACAAGTTATTGTACTTATTAAAATTATCTAAGAAAAATGAATAAGGGATTTGACTTGTGATATTTTGGGTGTAGGTGATTATGATTTTGAGAACGATGAGTTACCTTCTCCACCTGTGCAGATTGCCCCTGCACAAGCTCCGATAGTCACACGTGAGTATGATTTCGATTTAGTATTGTGTTTGATAGGTGGCATAGTGATAGATTTACGATAGAATTTATTCTTGTAGGTTATAATTTAGTTAGACCCAGTGATAGATCTGAACATGGGAGGCATTCTCCACGAAATTAAAGCTTCTACCCATTTGAGTTGTGTTTCTATCCGTGCTACATATTTGTAGTGTATTTTGTCTGTGTTATATGATTATTGTGTGAGGTTATCTTGTGTTGAGATATCTGTGAGATTATTACTTGATGTTGTGTATCACATGTTGATTTTCCATGCATATCTGTCAATTTATGGATACTTTGATTATCATGTGTACAGATTTTTGAACTCCGATTTAATATCATGAGATTGTGTTGAGATTGAGATTATTGTTACATCATATCATTGTGTGTACGTGGGTTGGGTTATATGGTGGAAGTCATAGTAATCACTCCTTCAAACGGCTAATAGTAAAACAACTCTGATTGGTGACGATTGGATGGGAAGGGGTTCTGAGGAACCTATCCACTGTGTTGGTGTGCTAGAGGATTGTGTGCATTGCATTATGCTTGTGATTTTATTGTATTTTTGTTGTGATAAACTATATGCTTGTTTTAAAATGTTTTATGAAGTTGATGTGATATTATGTTTGTGATTGTTTGCACTTTAGAGACACATTAGGCTCTTTAACTCATTCTCCAATAGTTTCTCTTTCAAATACAGTGGACTTTAGGCGACTTGGTACTTGGAGGATCTCACTTTTTTATATTGCTATTTCATTATTTGGTTTATTATATTATTAAATTATTTTGGGGTTGTAATGTTAATTTTTAATTTGGGTTTTTGAATGTTTGTTTAAGGTGTTAATTAATAATTTTTAAGTTTGGAATTATTCAATATTGTAGGAAATTAATTGTTTTAACTATGACTTAATTTACAAATTAAAGTAGACATCTATTTTAAATGGTTTTTAAGGTGAAATTACGTTATTGACCTTCTAGATTTGGTCATATCTTTTAGACCAAGTTTAGGGGGTTACATTTAGTGATATAAGCTCTGAGTTCAACTCTCAGGCTGTGAGATTCAAAAGAATTTATTTCAAAAGTTTTGGGAAGTTTTGGGGTAATTGAGGATTTTTTGTAAATATATTATTTTATAAATTATTTTATTACTATGGAAATTCTAAGTTGAGATTTAATCCGAGACTCCAATACAAAATCTTAGTTTAGTGATTATTGTTCTCTGTAGATAGTTTACTATGCCACAACGTAGGAGTACTAGGTTTACGATTTGTCATGGCTGAGGCAGTACTATTAGAAATGTTAATGATCTTGCGCATCTGGTGGAACCAGAGAAAAATCTGAATGAGTTGCCTAATATTGAGAAGAAACCGGTTGAGATTCTGACTCAAGATGAGAAGGTCCTTAAGAGGAAGACTATTAAGATGGTTAAGGTTTTATAGCTTATAATATTATTTAGTTGTGAAGAGTAGAAAATGAATTTTTAAGAAATAAGTATAGGTGAGTAGTAACAAGAAAATGTACTATTAGGGAAATAAGAAAAGATGAAGTGATGTTAATGTTTGAGAAGATAAAAAAGTTTATAAGGAAAAAAATAGTAAAGAGTTGAAAGATCCAGGAAATATTAAAATCTAATGGTAAATAGGTTACAAAGTTATGAAGAGATAAACATTAAATAATTTTAGTATAAATTAAGAGAAGGTAAATGTTATTTAGTCTTGTATAGAGATTTAAAGGACGGTTCAAAATCTTTATAGATAAAAATGAGAAGATACATTAAGAATACAAGGTGTGTTCTTTAGGAACCTAAAATCATTAAGTAATAATAAGATTTATGATCCGGGTAAGTAGTGGAAAAAATATATAATAATAATAATAATAATAAAACTTGTAGGTTACTAATTAGTCTAATATAGAGATTTGAAATATAAATGGTAACTTTAGAATCATGAAAGAAATAGAAGAGAAAGGATAAAATTTAAAATCTATAATAGAATATATGAATGAAAATGTAGAGAAATACCTATGATGAAAAAGAAATCTTAAATTACGAAATAAATTAGTGAAGATAAGAACATAATTGACCATGAAAAATAATATAAGTACTCTAGAAAACTTAAGAAGGTAGTGAAAAAAATTTTAAGAATTAGTGAATTAAGAGTGATCCAAAGTGTGAAAAGAAAATATATATATATATATAGCATAGTGGTAAATTGTTTAAATAAATAAATAAATGACAAATTTTGGTAGGAATAGTTATCTCGAGGAGACTACTGGCAGTGATCGGGCCAATAGAACTCTAAGAGGTTTAGAATAAGAAGATTAACTCTAATCTGTAACTGGAATAATCATTGTTTGCCTTGAAAAAAGAAAGAAAAGAAAGAAAGTGAAGGAATTATACGAAAACGAAGATAAGAATTCAAGGGTACAAGAAAATAAAGTCTAGAAAAATGCTAATAGAATATTATTGTGATTAGTATGAGATAGTTGTGATAACAAAAAAAAATGAAAGAATATAAAATGTATATAAATGATAAGCAATGTGAATGTGTAAGAAAGGAATTATAAAATTATAGAAACGATTTTATGAAAACTAAATTAAGAAAGTACTTTTGGTTATGTAGAAAGAATATAAAAGTAATGAAGTGCACGATCAAAAGAACCAAGGAAATTTCTAGGATGAAATTTCTTTTAAGGGAGGGAGAATTGTAATAACTCAATTTTAGTATAATAACTAAATTCAATTTTTGTGAATTTTTTGGGGACTAAATTTCAATCCTAGTGAATTTTAGGGTCTAATTTGGAAATTAAGTAAAGTTTAGGGACGAATTGGAGAATTAATTAAAGTTTTGTGGTCAAATTGTGATTTTTAGGACTAATTTGTAAAACAGGTTAAGTTTTGGGTTATTTCGAAAACCTTAATATTTTTTGAGGGCCTCTGTGTAAATTTTCATGGGTATTTAAACCTTTTTTTGTGTGTTTCAAAATCTTTTAGCTTCCATTTAATTTTTACTTTCTTTTTCCTTTAAACAAATCCTCCTTACAACCCCCATCCCTCTCACTTTCAGATGAGGCTCCGATAACCCGCCTACCGCCCTTTGTGCACCGCACTGCCACCACCTTTAGGTTCTTCATCACCTCGCGAACCTAACCCCATTCTCCCTTTGCCCTTATCGTCTGCCATCCACGTGTAGCATTGAAAAACCATTCGGGTTCTCTTTCACAGCCTCTTTTCGCCATTGCTCTGCCACATTGTTGTCATTTTGGTGTGGGTAAGAGTTGGGGTATCTCTTGTGGTCCTTTTTGTGCTATTCTGATGAGAGTAGGCGTTGCTCTGTCGTGGTTTTGACGACGGTACCGTCATGGGGGGTTTGGAAACCCTAATTGCTTTGGTTGCTAATTATGTTAAGTGTTGGGCTATCAAATGCCCAAATCTAATGGCCCAATTATGGACCCAATATTTGGCCCATTTCAATACCCAACTTAAGTTCCTAAACAACCAAACCCAAACCTCAAATATCCATTGAAGCCAAAATCAATGACCCAAACGAAAAACCCAAAAATCAAATGCCCAACCCGACCTGTAAGCCCGACCCAACTCATTGACTCGAGTTGACCGACTGACCCATTGAGTTTGACCCGGCCCATTGACTTTGATCATTGACCGTTAACTTTGACCATTGATTTTGACTTTTAACCTTTGACTTTGACCGTTAACTTTTTGGCCAACCCTATCCTAGCATTTTTCGATGTCCTGATTTCGAATCCGTAGTCTATTTCGTTAAATTCAAACTCGAAAGCCTTGTTTTAGCTATTTACAAGTTATTGTACTTAGTAAAATTTTCTAAGAAAAATGAATAAGGGATTTGACTTGAGATATTTTGGGTGTAGGTGATTACAATTATGAGAACGACAAGTTACCTCCTACACCTGTGCAGACTGCCCTTGCACAAGTTCCGATAGTCGCACGTGAGTATTTGTTTCGGTTTAGTGTTGTGTTTAGTAGGTGGCATAGTGATAGATTTATGGTAGAATTTATTGTTATAGGTTCTAATTCAACTAAACCTATTGATAGATCTGACCGTGGGAGGTGTTCTCCACGACATTAGAGCTTCTACCTATTTGAGGTGTGTTTATATCCGTGTTACATATTTGCATGTGTTTTGTCTGTGTTATATGATTATTGTATGATGTTATCTTGTGTTGAGGTATCTGTGAGATTATTACTCGATATAGTGCATCGCATGTTGATTTTCCATGCATATCTGTCAGGTTGAGGATACTTTGATTAACTTGTACGAATTTTTTATCTCTGATTTAATATCATGAGATTGTATTGAGATTGAGATTATTGTGACATCATATCATTGTGTGTACATGGGTTGGGTTGTATGGTTGAACTCATGGTAATCACCCCTTCAAATGGTTGATAGTAAAATCACTCTGATTGGTGACGATTGGATGGGGAGGGGCTCTGGGGAACTTCTCCACTGTGTTGGTGTGCTGGAGGATTGGGTGCATTGCTTTGTGCTTGAGATTTTATTCCATTTGTGTTGTGATACACTGTATGCTTGTTTTAAAATGCTTTATGAAGTTGCTTTGATACTGTGTTTGTGATTGTTTACACTTTAAAGACACATTGGGCTCTTTAGCTCATTCCCCAATAGTTTCTCTTTCAGATAAAGTGGACTTTAGGTGACTTGGTACTCGGAGGATCTCACGTTTTTATATTTTTATTTCATTATTCGGTTTATTATATTATTAAATTATTTTAGGGTTGTAATGTTAATTTTTAATTTGGGTTTTTGAATGTTTGTTTAAGGTGTTAATTAATAATTTTGAAGTTTGGAATTATTCAATATTGTTGGAAATTAATTGTTTTAAGTATGACTTAATTTATTTACAAATTAAAGTAGACATCTATTTTAAATGGTTTTTAGGGTGAAATTACGTTATTGACCTTCTAGATTCGGTCATATCTTTTAGACTGAGTTTAGGAGGTTACGCAATCAAACTTTTACTTGTAATTTAGGGTAGAGTCGTCCAAATTAGATCAAAGACGAAAAATATTAAAATGCTACTTCTTAAACATGATTAAAGTAGGCTATTTATGGTTAGTAGTTTCTAAGTAGTTAGTTCATAGGATTTTCTTTACAAATTGTTTTTTGGAATCTTTATTTCTAATAATTTCAACTTTTGCAATTCCATTCATTAGTTTTGAGTATTTATTTTTCTTGCTTTGGTTCTTTGTAGATTCATCATCAAGAGTTATCAAATGCTTCTAATTATGGGAATTTCAATTCTTCCCCAAATACAATCTCCACAATTAGAAATCTTCGAATTATTGAGTATCTTTAAACCTGTAACACCCCAAACTCGGCCCAAAAATTTTGACCTAAATTTGGCGAGCTACATTAGCCACCGAGGTGACTCTCCATTAACCCCCAACCTAACCTCCAACACACCACTGAAGTTTTAGCAAAAGTTACGCTAACTCAAAACACAACAGGGGAAACAAAAAGCAAACATGCGAGCTGCACAAACATCATAAGTAGGTTCGCATGTCTCATAACAATATACTTAAGAGTTCATAGCACAACTTAGACTTTCATCGAACTTTATCATAGTTCACATAAAAGAAAACCTGTGAGTCCACAGTTTAGTATAACACATAGGCTTGCATACATAAAAGACTTCGTACATAAACACTTAGCATAAGGGTTCACATATCTCCTAAGGTATTAGTTTCTCACAAAACTAAGGGTCGTATAAAATCATCAGTTCACAAGAATACCATGCTTTTAAAAATAAACAAGCTTAACAACTAAAAGGATCATCCATGCAATGTTGGAAATTTATAGATTGCAAATTAATGAGCACTATTCAAATTAAAAGTGATGATTTATTTTCAAATTTAATTGAAAAGTGATGATTTATCATCCAATGGATACATTTCCATGGGACAAGTCTCTTTTAAAAGGTATGTCCAATATGAAAAGGGTTGTGCCTCTTCAACAAGTGTCCATTGAATTCATATAAATAGATGGACTATGATTCTCACAAATTCACTTTTCTTTTCACAATAAATTCCAATTTTCAAAAATTAGAGTAAGGGTTAGGGAATTCCGTGATTTTGCTAATCAAAGGAAATACAAAACTTCATTGTATCCCAGGAGGACCTTTATCGTAACCCTCTAGCAACTTTATGCAGGGGCAAATAGTTCTCTTTGAAGTCACTCGTGCCTCGAAGTTTACTATTTAATTCACTATTGTCTCCGAATCTATCTTCTCTCAAAATTCCCAACAATTAAAGAGAACTATTTTGAAGATGGCAATGGAGGCTACCACCGCATTCAAAGTGATGAACCAAGAGTTTGTGAAACTTGACTGATTTGATGGCTCAAACTTCAATCATTTAAAGGATAAAATGTTGTTCCTTCTTACTGTCTTGAATGTGACATACGTTCTAGATCCAAACTTACAACCCGTGGAGGATCCCTCCCCCAATGCAAATTCAGAGGAAATTACGAAAGTGACCGGATCCCTCCCTCAATGCAAATCCAGAGGAAATTGCGAAAGTGACCAAACTCAAGAAAAAACATGAGAAAGACAATTTCACATGTTGTGGACACATTCTCAACACCTTGTCCAATCGATTGTATGATCTTTACATGTCGATGCAATCCCCAGTGGAAATATGGAAAGCTCTTGAAGAGAAATACTACACCGAGCGACAAGGTAACGATAAATTTTTAAAGATGAAATATTTTGAATTCAAAATGCTTGATAGTGTCTCGATCATGGATCAAGTCCATGAATTACAAGTCCTTGTCAGCAGACTTTGTGACTTGAAAGTTGTTATTCCGGAAATGTTACAAGTCAGGGATATTATCTCAAAATTACCCTCGTCTTGGAACAATTATCGGAAGAAACTTTTGCATATGGTAGAGGACTTCACTGTGGAGAAAATACTTAGGCATTTACGCATGAAGAGGAAACTCGAAAGCTTGATGTAGTGTATCTTCCTCAAATTTCTAAAGTGAACCATGTGAGCGAGTCCAAGAACAATCAAAATGGTAAAAGAAAGGCAACATTCGAGACCAATGACATGCAAAACAAGAACAAAAAAATCTCGCAATTGCTATAATTGCAATAGGAAATGACATTACATTAAATATTGTAAACTTCTCAAAAAGAAGCAAGATGCCATAACTTCCAAGGCCAATATGGTGGAGGACATGAACTTAGTGGCCATGGTTGCAAAAGGGGTCGAGAATTTGGAGATTGGTATGATTACCGAACTCAACATAGCCATGACCGATAAGTCTCATAATGGTGGTTTGACTCTGGTGCTATTGTCCATGTGTGTAATAACCGACAACAATTCAAGAACTATGACTTAGTGGAAAACCATGAAGTGCTTATGGGAAACTATCAATCGGTTAAGGTGCTCAGTTAAGGGACGGTGGAACTCAACTTCACATCTGGAAAGAAATTGACTTTGACCAATGTGTTGCATGTTCCCGATGTGAGAAAAAATTTAGTGTATGTGAGTCTTCTGTGTAACAAGGGGTTGAAGGTTATCTTGGAATCCAATAAGTTTATCTTGCTTAAGGGTGATATATATGTAGGAAAAGGATATTATAATGAGGGTATGTTCATGTTGAGCATTGATATGAATAAAGTCAATTCTTCTGCTTATATTGGTGAGTCTTATCCTTTGTGGTATGTGCGTTTAGCACATTTTAATTTTAAAACTTTACAATATATGCAAAAGAATGGTTATATCAATCTAAGTAATGATGAGTTTATGGATAAATGTGAAATTTGTATTCAATCAAAAATTACCAAGAAGCATTTCCTAATAAGTGTGAAAGGAATTTGCAAGTGTTAGATTTAATTCATTCGAATGTTTGTGAATTAAATGGAACTCTAACAAGAGGTGGAAAGCAATATTTTATCACTTTTATAGATGACTTTTCTAGATTTACTTATGTGTATCTCATGAAAAGTAAAGACGAGACTTTTGATATGTTTAAATGTTTTAAAAACGAGGTTGAGAATTTGTTTAGTAAGAAAATCAAAGTGCTTTATAGTGATAGAGGTGATGAATATTTTTCAAATGAATTTAATGTATTTTGTGAGGAACAAAGGCTAGTACTTGAGTGTTCTGCGCCTTATACTCTGCACTAAATTGGTTTGTCAGAAAGAAAGAACCATACTTTAGTGGATATGGTTAACTGGATGTTGTTTTAATGCTAAACTTCAATATAATTTATGTGGTGAAACATTATTCACTGCGTGTTATATCCTTAACAGAATACCATCGAAAAAATTCAAAGTATCTCCATATGAGTTATGGAAGGGTCGGATGCCAAATTTAAATTATTTCAAAGTGTGGGGGTGTTTGACTTACTATAGAATTCCCAACCAACAGAGAACAAAGTCAGGCCCAAGAGCCGTCAAAGGTGCATTCGTTGGATATGCCTAACATTCTATGGCATATCGTGTTCTTGACTTAGTGTCAAATACGATAATTGAAACAAGGGATGTTGTATTCTTTGGAAATAAGTTTTTTGATGATTCAGTGGATTCAGAAAAAGAATATCAACCAGTGATCTCAAGTGATCAAACCAAAAAAAGTCTTTGTGACAATAAGGATATAGAGCCAAGGAAAAGTCAAAGAGTGAGAAAAGTAAAGGATTTTGGTCCCGATTTCGTTTCCTTACAATCTCTAGCATTCCTTGTTAAGGGAAATAAATAATCCGTAATTAAGAAGATCCCCATAATGTTTAATATGGATTGTGATCCACAATCCTATGGTGAAGCCATGACTTCTAGGGATGCAACATTTTGGAAAGAGGCGATCAATGATGAAATGGATTCAATATTGTCCAATAATACTTGGATTCTAGTTGATCTTCCTCAAGGATCGAAGCCTATCAAGTGTAAATGGATGTTTAAGAGGAAGAACACTCCAACAGGAGGTTCTCCAATCTTTAAGGCTAGGTTGGTGGCTAAAGGATTTAGGCAAAAGGAAGGCCTAGAATATTTTGACACCTATGCACCAATGGCTAGGATGACCTCCATTCGAACTCTTATAGCACTTGCATCCATCCATAAGTTACATGTACATCAAATAGATGTTAAGACGGCTTCTTTGAATGGTGATCTCGAAGAAGAAGTCCACATGGAGCAACTAGAAGGCTTTGTGCTTCCTGGGAATGAACACAAGGTGTGTAAGTTGATAAAATCATTATAAGGTTTAAAACAAGCCCTTAAACAGTGGTATGAGAAATTTGATTTTGTTATTTTGTCATATGGTTTTTTACATAATGGTGCGGATAAATGTATTTACACTAAATTCACTGATAGGTACGATATAATTATTTGTCTCTATGTAGATGATTTGTTGATTTTTGGGACGAACATGGAAGGTGTTCGTGAGACCAAAGAGTATCTAGCCTCAAATTTTAAGATGAAGGATCTTAACGAGGTAGATACAATTCTAGGTATAAAGGTGAAAAAACATGAAAGGGGCTTTGCATTAAGCCAATCTCACTATATCGAGAAAGTATTGAAGAAGTTCAAACACTTGAATATCAAGGATTCAAACACTCCATACAATTCAAACTTCAAATTAAGTGAGAATAATGGCAGTGCTATAGTATAACTTGAGTATGTCAGCGCAATTAGAAGTCTAATGTATGCAATTCATTGTACTAGACCCGATATCGCATTTGCTGTGTGCAAATTGGCGAGATTTACAAATTGTCCTAGTACTGATCATTGGAAAGGAATTTGTAGGAATTTTTGGTTATCTTAAGAAAACAAAAAAATTTGGGATTATTCTATAGTGATTATCCTACGGTACTAGAAGGTTACTCGGATACAAGTTGGATTACAAATTTAAGTGACAATAAGTCTACATCTGCATGGATTTTTACGATCGGAGATGGAGCCATTAGTTGGGCCTCTAAGAAATAAACTTGTATCTCACATTCAACTATGGAGGCTGAATTTATAGCCTTGGCGGCTACTGGCAAGGAAGCAGAGTGGCTAAGAAATCTATTGCTAGATATAAAGTTGTGGCCACAACGTAGGTTTACCATTTCCATATATTGTGATAGTGAATCCACCATGTCTCAAGCGTACAATAAGGTGTACAATGGAAAGTCTAGACATCTAAGTTTGAGACATGAGTATGTGAGACAATTTATTAGTGACGGTGTGATAACTGTTACCTATGTTCAGTCAATTAACAATTTAAGGGATCCACTAACAAAAGGTTTGTCAAGGGATTTAGTTAAAAGTACCACCACTAAGATGGGATTTGTTAAACTAAGTCTTATTGGATAATATGTTTTGATATAACAAATTAAAGTGTTTTTGAATAAAAGCTAAGTGGAAAAGATTCCTGTGAGACTTCTATCGGTAGAACTCCACTTCTACCGATACCTTGAAGACTTCTACCAAAATAAGTCAAGTCAATAGCTAAAATTCATCCTCTCCTACACTTCTATCGATACTTTGATGGTTCTACTGATACCAAATGTAACCCTCAGAGTTCTACCGATACAATGAAGCATCTACTGATATAACGACTCCAACGGTAATATTTTGTAAAGTCGTCTACTGTGGGACTTCTACCAATAGAACTCCTCTTCTACTGATACAACTACAGTTCTAGCGATACAAGTAAGCTTCTACCGGAACAACTAAGTTGCAAACTGGTTTTAATGCTGGTTTTTATGGCTGCAACAACTACATTACTTTCCCAACAACCACAATAGTTGGAATTCACTTAGAGGGTATAAATACCATCTTCCAAAGGTCTAGCATCAAGAAGAGCAATGTACAAAGCTTAAAGATCAATAAAAACAACCAAGAGCTTAATTCTTTCATACCTTTTCTCGTAAAAACTTGTGAGCTTTCATTGTATTCATTTAGCTCAAGTGTTCTTCTTTGTATTTGTGCTTAATTGACAAACATCCTAATCTTGTAAAGATTGTTTCATTGTTTGCTTGTTTGTTTCTCTTTGAGAGAGGGTTGATACTTAAGGTTTGGGTAGAAACCTTAAGAGAGTTCTATCTTAAGATTTTGGAGTATAAGTCTTAAGAGAGATTATAAGGTTAAACGTTGTCCTTAAAGGTTATACAAATCTAGTGGATTTGGGAAAATCCTTAGTTGTGGAAAGCTAAGGTAGTGGAGTAGGCATTTGGGGCCGAACCACTATAAATCCTTGTGTATTTTGTTGCAAAATTAAATTACTTTCACCACAACTTCTAAAAGGTCGATTCAACCTCCGTTACCAATATTATCGAGTTAATCCATCGAGCTAACAATTGTTATCAGAGCTAGAAATCTAGAGACGATTTAACAACCAAGAGAAGATCCTCGGAGAAGCTTAAACGATCAACAAGTCTTCTAACATCAATGATGACAACTTCCGGGTCAACATTCGTGGGAGAAGGATTTTCCACCGTAAGACCTCCTCTATTCAATGGCTCCGACTATTCTTATTAGAGAACAAGAATGAAGTTATTTATCCAAGCCAATGATTATGGAGTGTGGAGGATAATCACAAATAGGTCATTCATTCCAATGAAGATAGTTGAAGGTGTTAGTGTTCCAAAGGAGGAGAATGAATGGGATGCAAATGGCATCAACAAGGTGCAACTTAATGCAAAAGTTATGCACACTCTATTTTGTGCTCTTGGTGAAAATGAGTACAACAGAGTCCCCTCGTGCAATGATGCCAAAGAAATATGGGACAAGCTTGACGTCACCCATGAAGGAATGAATAGAGTCAAGGAATCAAAGCTAAGTATTCTCACTCTTGACTATGAATTATTTAAATCAAAATCGGGGGAGGAATCAACGAGATGTTCGATCGATTCACCAACATCATTAATGGTCTCAAAGCCCTTGGGAAGGTTTATTCCAACAAGAAGATGGTGAAAAAGATGTTGAATAGTCTCCTAACATCTTGGAAACCAAAGGTGACGGCCATAGAAGAATCGAAGGATCTCAACTCACTCTCCCTTGATGAGCTCATTGGTTCTTTGCTTACATATGAGATGAAGCTTAACAAAGGGAGTGAAGAAGAAAGACTTATGAAGAAGAATGTTGGTAGAGCACTTAAATCCACCACCATTGAAGAAAGTGAATCAAATAAAGAGGTGGATGAAGATGAAGAGATGGAAAGGCTTGCTAGAAGATTCAAGAGATTCATGAAGTTCAATAAAGGAGAAAAATTTCGAAAGAAGGAAGGACTCAAACTTGAATCAACCAAGGAGAAATATTGCATTATATGCTATGAGTGCAAGAAGTCGGGACATATCAAGTATGATTATCCTGAACTTAAAAAGAAGGGGTCTAGCAAACAAAAGACTTATGTTGATTGGAGTAATGAAGACTCATCCGATGAAGAAGCCAAATTAGTCCTTATGGCAATCGATGATCTTTAGGTAACTTCTAACTCATCTACTTTAAATGATTATTCTTTTGATGAGTTGCAACAAGCTTATGATGAATTGATATTGGAATTAAAAGTCATGATGTCAAAACACAAGAAAAGTGTTTCAAAGTTGAAAAATAAAAATGACTTACTTTCCAAAATCAATCATGAACTTGAAGAGAAAGTAAACAAAATGCAAGAAACCATTAATGATTTTGAAAAAAAAAAATTTAGACTTGCATAATTTACTTTCAAAAGTTCATGAGGATCATCAAAAGTAACTTGAATTGCTTAAGAGTGAAAAAGCTCACTCTAACAAAGTTTTGAAAAAGAAGAAAGTTCAAAACAAAACTTTGTTAAAAATAGCTTTAATTTCTATAAACATAGAGGTCTCTCAAGATTTTACAAAGAAAAACTTGTTAAGAGTGTATGGGTCCCTAAAGGACTTAATACCACTAAAGACAAGGACGCTATTTCAAAATGGATACCTAAAGGGACTAAGATATTGAAAAATAATGATTATGGACCAAAAGACATTGGGTACCAAAAACTTAATCTCATGTTTGTAGGTAAGGTGCATTGCTTCAAGGTAAAAAAATGCAAGTTCTATGTGATTGCACCTTAATATTGATTGGTATGACGGTTCATTAATTCTTTATATTTAATATCTATAATTGAACTAACCACTTTCTTTTCCTCTTAAGTTTTATTTGTTTATTTTTTATATAACAGAAAGGGGGAGAAGAGAAAGGTAAATTTTATGGTTGATTGATTGCTTATATTAGTGACAAATTTTTTCAAAGAAAAATGAATGTCAAATTTGAACTTATTGGAAATTTATGCTCCAAACCTTTATGTTTTAAATTGAAAATGATTTTTATATAAGTGAAGCTTGAATTGAAAATGACTTTTGTTAAGGAGGAGAAATCTATTAAAAAACAAATTTACAAAATGTTTTGTTATATCAAAAAGGGGGAGATTGTTAAACTAAGTCTTGTTGGATAATATGTTTTGATATAACAAATTAAAGTGTTTTTGAATAAAAGCTAAGTGGAAAAGACTCTTGTGAGACTTCTACCGGTAGAAATCCACTTCTACCGATACAACTACACTTCTACCGATACCTTGAAGACTTCTACCGAAACAAGTCAAGTCAATAGCTAAAATTCATCCTCCCTTACACTTCTATCAATACTTTGATGGGTTCTATTGATACTAAATGAAACCCTCAGAGTTCTACCGATACAATGAAGCATCTATCGATATAACGACTCCAACGGTAATATTTTGTAAATTCGTCTACCGTGGGACTTCTACCAGTAGAACTCCTTTTCTACTGATACAACTACAGTTCTACCGATACAAGTAAGCTTCTACCGGAACAACTAAGTTGCATAATGCTTTTAATGATGGTTTTTATGGCTGCAACGGCTACATTACTTTCCCAACAACCACAACCGTTGGAATTCACTTAGAGGGTATAAATACCATCTTCCAAAGGTCTAGCATCAAGAAGAGCAATGTGCAAAGCCTAAAGATCAATCAAAACAACCAAGAGCTTAATTCTTCCATAACTTTTCTTGTAAACACTTGTGAGCTTTCATTATATTCATTTAGCTCATGTGTTCTTCTTTGTATTTGTGCTTACTTGGCAAACATCCTAATCTTGTAAGGATTGTTTATTTGTTTGCTTTTTTGTTTCTTTTGAGAGAGGGTTAATACTTAAGGTTTGGGTAGAAACCTTAAGAGAGTTCTATCTTAAGATTTTGGGGTATAAGTCTTAAGAGAGATTGAAACGTTAAATGTTGTCCTTAAAGATTATACAAATCTAGTGGATTTGGGAAAATCCTTAGTTGTGGAAAGCTAAGGTAGTGGAGTAGGCATTTGGGGCCGAACCACTATAAATCCTTGTGTCCTTTGTTGCAAAATTAAATTGCTTTCAACTTCTAAAAGGTTGATTCAACCTCCATTACCATCATTATCGAGTTAATCCATCAAGCTAACAAGATTAAAATCATTCTAATTGCGTCATTGATAATTGAAACCTTACCTTTTTCTAGCTAAAAGTTAGTTTCAAGGTTCAAAGGGTAATAACAAGTTATTGAACGACAATATGCACTAAAAACCATGATTTAGTGATTATATTTTAGGAGGATGAGTTTTACTCTTAATGGATGGACATTAATTGTCATGAAATCCACCTAATGGACATGAAGTGGTGCCGCTTCAACAAGATTTTATTTATGGTTTTCTCTCGTACATGTTCATGAAACGGGATAAGCACATGGCCATAACAGTGCTAAAACAAATTAAACTCTTACTCTATTTCTTTACGATTATGTGTGAAATTTTTTCGGTATTGACTTTAAGAGTTATGGTTCAAGCAACTAGCCACCATTCACTTTTTTGATACTTTGAGAAGTTTGCACTAAAGAAAGGTTCAATCTGTGAACATCTTTCTTTATGCTTAATTGTTGTGTACTTATTTCTGAAATTAGCAATCTAGTGGGGGATTGTTGGAAATTTATAGATTGCAAATTAATGGGCACTATTCAAATTAAAAGTGATGATTTATCATCCAATGGATACATTTCCATGGGACAAGTCTCTTTCAAAAGGTATGTCCAATATGAAAAGGGTTGTGCCTCTTCAACAAGTGTTCATTGAATTCATATAAATAGATGGACTATGATGCTCACAAATTCACTTTTCTTTTCACAATCAATTCCAATTTTCAGAAATTAGAGTAAGAGTTAGAGAATTTCGCGATTTTGCTAATCAAAGGAAATTCAAAACTTTGTTGTATCCTGGGAGGACCTTTATCATAACCCTCTAGCAACTTTGTGTGGGTCAAATAGTTCTCTTTGGAAAGCGTCACTCATGCCTTGAAATTTATTATTTAATTCAATATCGTCTTCAGATATATCTTCTCTCAAAACTCCCAACATGCAAGGTTATTAAACTTTAGTAGGGTTCATGCAAATACACGGGTTCGCACATATATGGGTTCGCATATTTTACTAGTGGTTCACAAGTAATAAAACAAACACTACAGGGGTATGCATGTAATTAAGGATCCCAATACTTACACGGTGATAATGACTTTCTAGGTCTCCAACCCAAGTGCAAGTTATATTCAAGTAATAAAATCTTGGGAGTCCAAGGTCGATCCATAAGGAAGTTGATTAAATCTTACAAGATTACAAGTATTATGCTAAAACAAAAATAAAAATAAAAGTCAATACAAGAAATTAACTAAATAATAATAAAAACAAATACCTGGAAGAAAATATCTTGAGATTAGAGGATCAACCCTTGGTGTTATATTAATACTATATTTTAATACTCAGTGTTATTACTCAATTAGAATCCACACATAAATGGAGTTCCCAATCGGATAATCTAGTATTGTACGTCCAATAATTATGCATATGAATCCATGAGCAAATAATGTCCATTAAAGGAGTGCCCAATATGATTTTCCAATAAGTCCAAGAGTTTAGCAAATGAATCCATAAGCAAAGGATGATGCAATATGACAATTTAATTGTTTAATTTCAATCCAAAAATATCCAAAAATATAACATATGATATTAAAATCACCTGATAACTTTAGAACCTGTAAAAAAATTTTCAAATATTTGCTATGCCAATTTGTATGTCTACAATAAATCAAGGTTAATTTTCTAAGAATTCATTGTGCCATATATTGTCTATAACAAATAAAATATATTACTTTATAAGTATGATTATAACAAGTGATTAATAATTAATTTTAATTCAAATGATGAGTAAGAAAATTCACCTTAATATTTGCCAAGAGTTTCACACTTTCACCTTTTCGACGATATAAGGTACACCTAAAATGAAGTTTTGAAGCTCAAGACATGGTCGAAACACTAAGAAGTGTTGTTATTAGAAGTTCTGAATGTGTTCAAATTACAAATTTTGAATCTTTGAGCATTAAACCTCATAATCATGGATCAAATTTAGGCTTAGTACATTTAATCTCATGGTTCTATGTATTGGTATCTTTTTCCCAAACCTATTTTACCTTCAAAATTCACATGAAATATTTTATTGAAACTGAATACGTGAAAAACACTAAAAATATACAATATTTACAATACAAACAAGAAAAAATCAAATCACTAAAATAAGTTTAAAATATATAAAAATACTTAAGAAACCAAGAAAATGTAAGTAAGATATAGTCCAAAATAATCATATGATGAAGACTCATCATGCCTCCACGCTTACATTTTTTGCTTGTCCTCAACCAATAACAACAAAAACAAAAAGTTGCTACTATCCAAAAATAGTACACAAATTAAAATAGCATGTGAACAATGTACAAAAGTATTATAAAACAATAAATTATGATTATAATAGAAATCATAGATGCTAGTCAAAATAAAAATAGTCATGTGATTATTTATATAATTAGGCAAAATTAGAAACCTTGGACTTTGTGCTTGTGTGCAATCTTATCAACAAATTAAACAGTAATAGGTTGTAAGGTAGGCATAATAATCATGATTTCATAAGTCCATTAGTAGTTCCCCCATCCTTTGATCTGAAAACAATATGCATAACAAGTTCACTAGGTCTTTTGGCTTGTAACATTAGGCTAGAGCTAACGTAGAATGAAAAGTCAATTTTAGGGTCAAATCTTAAGCATTAGTTACTTACGAATCATATAAAGGTTAAAGTATCTTTCCCTACTTCCCAAATATGAGCACTAATTATATTTTCAACTCCATATCTCTCTCTCTTTAGATAACTCATTATTTCTCCATCCTTCAAATAAAACATGGATAAAAAATGTATTTCTTTTGATTTTTTTTTTAATTTTCCATGATGTATATACAAAGGATAGTGAAGTCATGCTTTATTTATTCTCTTGCGCTAAAATATCCACCTTAATACTTCTAATTATCCCATTTAATACTTAAGTTGAAAGAATATGTTCGGTAAGTACTAAATACTTAAGGTAGAGAAAAGGATTGAGATTTAGCAATTAAGGTTTTATAGGCTAATATGATAACATTAAACGAGGAAAAAAATCTTAAAACTCAAAATCAAGGTACTAAGAAAATTATGTAATGGTTGACTCGAAAGGCTCCAATGATTCAAAGAAATTGCCTAAGTCTTCTCTTATCATGCATTTGAATCTACTCATCATATTTAAGGGTAATAAGCCAATAGATTCTAAGATCATGATTAAGATATTATTTACAACCCATTACAAGTCATGCATATAATCTAAGACAGGTAATGTATCAAAGAAAAATTCAAAAGAAGATATTATCATTAAAAGTTCAAAGAGGAAAAGTCCAAACTCGTAACAAAACCTAATTACACAAAACCCATGGAATACATTCTATAATAGGTTATCAACTAATCCATCGATAATCATCAATTATTCAAGATTACATACTTTAGTACTTTGTAATCGTGTTAAAATCTTAAAAGTATTAGATATTAATAATGCTTAAATATGATATACTTTTGAATATTAATTATATATATTTTAAGAGTATGATCCTATTAATTTAGGCTATTTATTATCTCTTTTTTTTGTAAAGACTCAAGTGGTGACATAGGATAAATTGGAGACAAAAGACATGATTTTGAAGAGAAAGAGAAGTTGTGTGAAGGTGGAATATTTAAAGAGAGAGTTTATAGGATAAAAAGACTTGATTTTATTTTATTTTATTTTAAAATGTATTTTTATTAGGATTTATATTTAAGATATTATTTATTATTTAAATTTGTATTTAATTCATGTTTATCTCTTTGTATTTATCTTTTTAGAGTTTAAATTGAATCCAATTAGGAGAATTAAATATTCAGATATAATTCTAATTATCTTTTAAAAGTTAGATTGGATTCAACAAGGAATTTATTTGTACTATAAATAGGGGATGGAGTAATTGAATTATTCATTTCTCATTCATTAAAAAATCCTCTATCTTCCAAAAAACCCCTAGTTCAATAAAAGCTCTATTTTTATTATCTTGTGTTCTTCTCCCAAAACATGGGCAACTAAAAACCCTTCTAGCCGAAGGTTATCAAATATATGTCCAAAGTTATGAGGCTTAGAATCTGCGCTAAATTCTTCTCATCTGAGTATTCATCAATTCTCTGTATTACCGGATGGACGCTTCCGTCCAAAATCCCTACAAAAGTAATCTTTTCATCTTGTGCAAAGACGACTGCTTTGTGTGTTTTGAGAAGGTTGCATAGTCGGTTCGCTAACTTACTACGTCAGAGGTTGCCGAGCCAAAGAGACAAAACGACGTGACATTCGTAGTTGGGAAAATTTGATCTAGTGTAAAACAGTCTCATTGGAGCGACGGTTAGCTAGAGTCAAGTTCCTCTAAAAACTATATCAGGAACTGGTGGTCGTAGGCGTCCTCTTCCACTATAACTGGCTTATTCGGGAATGAAAAGAATCATCCAAAGTCTATGATTGAACCAAGGAAGTATCAAGATAACCAGAGGCTAGATCTTTGAATATTGATAAAACTCTTCTTCTTTAGACTTATTTATTTTTATGCTATTTATTTTTATTTCGACACTCCTATTTTCTATTTCTTTTAATTATATTTTCTTTTATTTTTGTTTTTCCCCAGATCACGTCGCTTTTCTTGGGTACAATTTTTCCCACGATTTCGACAGACAAGATTCTTTACACTCCAGTCCCTAAGGATCAAACCCTACTTCCCTTTACTGTCATTTTTACTTATTTTCAGAATAGGTTATATTTGGTGTTCTCGATGACACATCAAATTTTGGCTCCATTACCGGGGATTGGTAATGTACTAATCTTGTTTTTTTTCTGCTTATAACTAGATCTACTCTAAGAAATATTGCATATTCGTATGATCCTGATATTGGAAAGACTGCAAAATCTAATCGCAAGGAAATAAAGTTACGAAAGAGGTAGTCAGAAGTTGTAGGACTTAAGCACAGCCCACCTTCAGAAGTAGAAGAAGACGATGGAAGTGAATCTAGGGTAAACGAAAACCCTAATCCAACACTGAAAAACCAAGGAGTTAATCCACCGGTGGGAGTGTCAATCGCTAGGGTTGATAAAAATCGAGATCCACCACCACCCATGGATCAGAAGATTCGGCAATTAGCAGAAGCTCCTGATGATCAACCACCATTGTGCATTGCGTATCCTACTGTGGATGCTAACTTTGAGCTTGCGTATCCTACTGTGGATGCTTACTTTAAGCTTAAATCGGTTTAATCCAGTTATTGCCAATTTTCCGTGTGTTGCAAAATGAGAATCCACATAAACATCTGAAGGAATTCCATATGGTTTGTTTGAGTATGAAACCTCAGAGGGTAACTGAGGATTAAATTAAATTACACACTTTTCCTTTTTCTTTAGCAGACTCTGTTAAGGAATGGTTATTCTATCTACCTCTTGGATCTATTACAACTTGGTCTAATCTTTCTCGTTTGTTTCTTAACAGGTTTTTTCCAGCCTCACGTGTCGCTGAGTTAAGAAGAGAAATAGTGGGGATTAAGCAAAAGAATGTAGAGTCTTTTTACGACTATTGGGAACGATTTAAAAAGTAGTGTGCAAGTTGTACATAACATGGTATAATTGAACAGTCTCTTCTCCAATACTTCTATGAGGGCTTGAAACCTATGGAGATGAATATGATAGATGCCGCCAGTGGAGGAGCATTGGTTAATATGACTCCTCAATGAGCAAGGGACTTGATATCCACAATGGTCGCAAACACTCAGCAATTACAAGCCAATCCTAAACCTACTAAAATGGTTCACCAGCTAAGTAATCCCTCCTTAGAAGATAAAGTTGAAAACTTACTAATGTTTTGAGTTCTCTTATTGCAAGAAAAATAGGGTCGACCCGTCAATGTGGGATTCGTGGCGAATCTGAGCACACAATTGATGCAGACCCTAATTTGTATGATGATTCTATGGCCCAATTGGATGCCGTGGGAAACTTATCTAGACCACCCCAAAGGCTATATGATATTTACACAAATACATACAACCCTAGGTGAAAAGACCATCCTAACTTGAGATATGGGGCGAATCCACGCTATAACCAACCATACCAAAATTGAACCCCATAACAAGCGTAAAATTCAGATACTTTTCTAGAAGCCATGGTAAATAAATTAGCAGCTAATATGCTTGATTTTCAACAGAAAATCGAGGCATGTATTAAGGAGTTGACCATGTTAGTGGAGAAATTAAGCGTACAGGGTAGGTTACCGTCACAAACAGAACCTAACAAAAGACAAAACACGAATGCAGTAACGTTATGAAGTGGTAAAGTATTGGAACCAATTCATGGTAAAAATCATGCCCAAGAAACTGCCCATGAAAAGCAGGAAAATGACGAACAGATTTGGTTGAAACCTCCATTGCCCAGAATTCAACCTCCGTTTTCTGGACGACTGAGGCAAACCCAGAAAGGTAATGAGGAAAAAGAGATCCTCGAAACATTCAGAAAACTCAAGGTAAATATACCGTTGTTGGATGCTATTAAACAGATTCCGTGGTATGCTAAATTTTTTAAAGAACTTTGCACCAACAAACGAAAATTGACTAGAAACAAAAAGGTAAACGTTCGTGAGAATGTTTCTGTAGTTTTGCAATGTAAAATGCCAACAAAGTGTAAGGATAGAGGAATGTTTGCAATACCATGCAAAATAGGTCACTTTGGAATTAAGAAAGCTATGTGTGACTTAGAAGCTTCTATAAATGTAATGTCATTTTCTATTTATGAATCACTTAACGTGGGTTCTTTGAAGGAAACAACTGTTATAATCCAATTGGCGGACAAGTCCATTGTACATCCCGAAGAAGTCCTTGAGGATGTGTTAGTAAAAGTTAATAAACTAATTTTTCCTGCATATTTTTATATGGTAAAGATGGAAGAGGATAATACTCCTGGATCCTCCAATATTTTGTTGGGACGACCTTTCCTTAGTACTGTAAATGCTAAGATCGACGTGCAAAGCAGAACCCTCACAATGGAGTTTGATGGGGAGATCATAAAGTTCAATATTTATGACACCATCAATTACCCTAGTGAAGTCTTAAACGTAAATCGTGTCGATATAGTGGAATCCTTAGTAGATGAGACTTCCAAATCACTTCATGAGATTGAGCTTGAAACACTGTTTGATGATGATTTTGATTCTTATCCAAATTGTGAATTTGTTAATGAATTATTGCCTCCTATCAATACTAAACTTTTACCTTCTATTATGTAAGCAGTAGAGTTGGAATTGAAACCACTTCCCGAGCATCTCAAGTACGTATTTTTGGGGGATGATAAAACATTACCTGTCATAATTTTGAATAAATTCTCTGAGTGTGAGGAAGCAAATTTGATTCAAGTACTGAAGAGCCATATTGAAGCCATCGGTTGGACTATTACCGATTTAAAAAGGATAAGCCCTCTGACATTCAATCATAAGATCTTTTTGGAGGAAAACACAAGACTGAGGCGAGAAGTGCAAAGACAGTTGAACTCGAATATGATGGATGTCGTAAAGAAGGAGATTATAAAGATGTTGGTTTTTGACGTGATTTACCCCATTTCCGACAGCAGTTGGGTAAGTTCGGTAAAAATCGTGCCCAAGAAAATGGGCATGACAGTAAAGAAAAATGCCAAGGGCAATTTGGTACCTGTCTGAGTGTAAAATGGATGGCGTGTCTACATTGATTACATGAAGTTGAACTCTTATACCAGAAAAGATCATTTTCCTCTTCCTTTATAGGTCAAATGCTTAAACGTTTAGCTGGAAAAACTCACTATTGTTGTCTTGATGGATATTCAGGTTTTTTCCAAATTCTAGTTGCACCCGATGACCAAGAAAAGACCACTTTTACATGCCCATTTGACACATTTGCATATAAGAGGATACCATTCGGGCTTTGCAATGCACTGACTACCTTTTAGAGATGCATGATGAGTATATTCTTAGAATACGTAGAAAATATCATTGAAGTTTTTATGGATGATTTTACTGTGCATGGGAATCTTTTGATGAATGCCTTAGAAATCTCACGAAAATTTTAAGTAGATGCATAGAATTTAATCTTGTCTTGAATTATAAGAAATGTCATTTTATGGTAGATAAAGGTTTAATTCTAGGTCATATAGTTTCATCTAAAGGGATTGAGGTTGATAAGGCTAAGACTGATATTATAAATTCTTTACCATACCCCTTAACTGTGAGGGAAATTCGTTCTTTCCTTGGTCATGTACGATTTTACAGGCGCTTCATAAAAAACTTCTCGAAGGTAGCTGAACCATTGTGCGAGTTGTTGCAAAAAGATAAAAAATTTGAGTTCGGCCCAAAATGCAAAGAGACTTTTGACACCTTGAAACAGAAGTTGGTTTCTACACATATAGTCTAAGCCCCAAACTGAAAATACCGCTTTGAGATCATGTGTGATGCAGGTGATCGGAGTGTGGGGGTTGTGTTGGGGCAAAAGATAGATCGAGAGCCCCATGTCATTTGTTATGCTTAAAAAACCCTAGATGTTGCGCAAAGCAATCACACTACCACAGAAAAAGAACTTATATCTATTGTATTTGCTTTAGATAAATTTCAGTCTTATTTATTAGGATCTAAAGTAATTATTTTTTCTGACCATGTAGCTCTTAGGTATTTGATTGCAAAGAAGGAAGCAAAGTCAAGGCTTATGAGATGGATTTTACTGCTACAAGAATTCGACATTGAGATTCGAGATAAAAATGGATGCAAAAACTTGGTGGTTGATCACTTGAGTAGGGTAAAAGTGCCTTATGATGACATTTCTATAAAAGATGAATTTCCTGATGAGGGCCTATTTTCGGCCCAAGAGTATTTTCCATGGTATGCGGATATGGTAAACTTTCTTACTACATGCTCTTTACCTATTGAGTTATCTCATTCCAGGAAAGAAAAACTTAAAAGAGAAGCTCGATATTATATTTGGGATGATTCATACTTGTGGAAACATTGCTCAGATCAAGTGATACGACGATGTGTTCCAGAAACTGGGATAACATCTATACTTACTTTTTGTCATTCGCATGCATGTAAAGGCCACTTTAGACCTAAACAGACTCCTCATAAGATATTAGAATATGGATTATATTGGCCCACAATTTTTTGTAATGGATAAGAATTTTGTAAATCTTGTGATAGATGTCAACAAATAGGAAACATTACTAGGCAAAATCAAATGGCCTAATCCCCAATCTATGTATGTGAAGTTTTTTATGTGTAGGGTATTGATTTTATGGGCCCATTTATCTCTTCATTTGGAAATCTATATATCCTTCTAGTAGTAGACTATGTTTCTAAATGGATAGAAGCAATTCCTACTCTAAATGATAATGCTAAGACCGTGGTAGAATTTCTAAAACGTTATATTTTTTCCAGGTTTGGTACACCTCGGGCTTTGATCAGTGATCGTGGAACTCATTTTTGCAATAAAGTGATGGAGGCACTAATGAAGAAATATGGGGTTCATCATCGTATAGCTACAGCCTATCACCCCCAAACGAACAGTCAAGCAGAGGTTTCAAACCGAGAAATTTAGATAATTTTGGAGAAAATGGTTCAACCTAATCGGAAGGATTGGAGTCTTCGATTAAATGATGCTCTCTGGGCTTACAGGATGGCATATAAAGGCCCAATAGGTATGTCTCCTTTTCGACTTGTTTTTGAAAAAGCTTGCCACCTTCCAGTGGAACTAGAACACAATGCTTATTGGGCCGTAAAATAGTGTAATATGGAGTTAGAGCCCGCAGGAAGAGCTAGGAAATTAGACATCCAAGAGTTGGAAGAGATTCAAAATGACGCCTATGAGAATGCTCGTATATACAAAGATAAAACAAAACCATTTCATGATAGAATGATATCCCAAAAGAAATTCTCAATATGGCAAAAAGTGTTACTTTACAACTCAATTCTAAAATTATTTCCCGGTAAGCTTCGATCTCGATGGTTAAGACCTTTTATTGTTACTAATATTTACTCATGGTGCAGTGGAAATAGAAAGTGAGGAGACAGGGAAGCGTTTCACAGTCAATGGTCAAAGGTTGAAACCATTCTATGAAAATTTTAAAACTCAGACAGTCGAGAAAATTCATCTTGAACAACCTCAATATTGATTCGGGTCGTCGAGCTAACGATGTTAAACAAGTGCTTGTTGGGAGGCAACCTAATTTTTTTTTTTTTTTTTATTTTTCTATCTTATTTTATTTGTTTATTTTCTTATTTGTCCAAAAAACTCAAGGAAATTATTACACGAAAAAATTGGTGACAGAGACTCTAATCGACGAAAAAGGGCACACTGAGACAAAATCCTATCCCTGCAACCAAACATTCGCTGCCCATATTCCTTATCTGACCTAGGAATATAGCACCCTCATTTGGATTAGCTATCCCTGCGGCCAAACACCAACACCCTTATAACCCCCTTTTCAAACCCTAAATTTTCTTTTATTTTCTTTTTTAATCTCCTAGTCGCCATTTGTCTATTCCCTACCCTCCCAAACCACTGATCGTCATCACACCATGGTAAGAACACGAAATTGCACCGCTGCCAAGCCATCCTTCACTACTGACCTACGTCATCGATGGTTTGTCGCTCCACCATACATCCACATACCCGATTCTCTATCCCCCACGCCCTCTCCCTCTTCCTCACCGTCGGCCAACACCTCCACGTCCACCCTACCATACGAAACACCCCCTTCTATGCCGAACACCCACCCCCACTCACCATCGACCACACCTGCCCCTCTTCAAATCCTTTCTCCTTTACCATAAAACCCAACCCTATTTTTACCACAACCACCACAGGTCTGACGACTAACCTCAACACCTTCAATCTCCATCTCTGCCTCTATTTCTATCCCTACCACAAGCCACCATCCTCCTCGCGTAAGACGAACCATAAACAAAACTCAAGGGTTGCCCTCACCACGCTATCACCGTTCGACTCTGCCACCCATGCCTGAACCCGACATGTCCAGCAACTCCACCTCTCATTACGAAACTATCGAAAGTGACAGTTCCAACCCACCTGTTCCAACCCGAGGACACACCTACCATTCCCGTGCGAACATTCTTCCCTCCAAGTGTCGATTATCTGGTACTAAATATCTTAAGAGACATTTACTAAAAAATTACTATATATCTTAACTGATCATGCAAAACATTTACTGACATCACACAAAAAAGAAAAAGAAAAAATGACAAAGGATTTTTTTAAAAAATAAATGTAAAATGGGTGTTAAATCACTCCTTATCCTCCATTTTAACATAAAATGATGCAATTCAAGAATGTTATTCACCCCTTACTTGCATTTTACTAAAAAATTAAAAAAATATATTATTTTCCATACTTTGTTACCTTATTTACAATAATAACCCTTAGTGATTTTTTGTGAAGCAAACTTAGAATTTTCACAAAAGTATCCCCTACCCCTGCCAAATTAGGACATTGTCCTCAATGTCAAATCATGAATGAAGTTTAGAGGATATCACCTGTGATAGTTGGTCAAGATTGCTATAACTGAAACACAACAATATAGATATAAACTTATACATAAAAATAAAATATAAGTTAAACCCAAAATTTGGATAATGTCACAAAGACAAAGTTAAATCCATTTCTTGCTTGTCAGAATCTCTTTTCCTTTTTTATGGTTTCAATAATATGTTGAGTGATTAGATTTAGATGATACTCAAAAGCTTGAATCTTAACAAATAGTTCATCAACAGTTACAATAGCAATCAAGACATTCCTTGCCTCTAAAAACACAAATCCGCTTTCCACAATATTATCTAAAAATGAGAGCAAATTGTTATAATAACCATTAAATATTAAACAAGCCAATGGATTTTTTATGTTTGAAGAAAGATGACCAAGACGTTATGCAAAATGTACCAAAACCTCGGGTAAGGCAAAGAATGCATCGTCAGTATCAGAAACTTAAGAAAAGAAAGATTTCACTCATCTGTATTGATAGGTTTACCGAGTACATTTTATACACTAACAGATATCAACAACTGAAACTAACTGCTTAGTAACAAAATAACCAAATTAGTTAGTAAGACAGTTAGACTACTAATCCTCTAATATTCCCCTCCAGAGTCTTGAAAAAGACTATCTGCAGCAACAACATTCATTCATTGGTGACAGCGAGAAAAAGCTCCGACTGTCAATGGTTTAGTTAACACATCAGCCACTTGATCACAACTAGGTACAAATTGGACATGCAACTGGCCACTAAGATGCTTCTCACGAACAAAATGCATATCTAGTTCCACATCTTTAACCTTAGCACGTAATATTGGATTTACAGCCAAGGAAATTGTGGTAGCATTATCACACCACATCACCAGTAAACCATAAGTGTGACACCTATCTCATTTAGTAACGATCGAAACCACACCAACCTAGATGTAGCATTAGCCAAACTCCTATATTCAGCCTTAGAAGTAGATCGAGACACAACACTTTGTTTCTTTGACGTCTATCCAATAAGGTAATCAATAGTAAACAAACAAAACTCGAAAGTGGACTTGCGATCTTCAATGAGCTAGCCCAGTCAGTATCACCAAACCTAGTTAAAGACACGGTAGAGCTTGAAACAGCAACCCAAAATCAATCGTGCCCTTAACATATCGTAGGATATACTTCACTTTTGTCCAATGCACATCATGAGGTTGGTGTATGTAATGACTAACCTTACTGACAGTAAATGACAAGGCAAGCTTGGTCAAGCACAAGTACTTCAAGTTTCACACAATCTGTCGATAAAGAGTTCCATCTGAAAGCGATGACCCAATTAAAGATGTAAGAGTAGGATAACTCACCATAGGAGTGTTTACAAGTTTGGCATTGGTCATTTTGGCTTACGAGCATACTTTTGTTGAGAAACATGCATACGATCCTTATGGCCTACCGCTTCTAGCCCAAGAAATTAATTTAGCTCTCCTAAATCTTTAAGTGTGAACTGCTGATCAAGATAACAAATAACTTTATCAAACGCAACAAAATCATCACCTGTGACTATTATATCATCAACATAAACTAGAAAGTACACACTTCCAGCTTAGGTCTGTTTGAAAAAAAAGGAAAGATCATCTCTAGAAGATTAAAACTTCAACTGTTGCATCAAGAAAGTTTTCAACTTTTGAAACCAAGCCCGTGGCGCTTGTTTGAGACCATAGATGGATTTGTTTAAATTTCACACCAATGGTTGTCCAAGAGCTTCAAACACCTCAAACCCAGGAGGTTGTTTCATGTATTTATCCTTAGCTAGATCCCCATTCAGAAACACATTATTAACATCTACTTGTCGAAGCTTCCACTTTTTAGGTACCACAAAGGCAAGAATCGTACTAACTGTATTAGTTTTAACAACTGGGCTAAAAGTCTCATGGTAGTCCAAGCTAGCCTCTTGAGAAAAACTTTGAGCAACCAAGCAAACTTTCTTACGAGCCACACTCCTAATAGATTTTTTTTTTAATTTTAAACAACCATTTCCATCCAACTAATGACCGATTAGACGGTGAAGGAACCAAGTCCCATGTATGATTCTAAATTAACGCTGAAGCTCATCATTAACCGTCGTCTGCCAAGAAGGTATGGTCATAGCCTCATGAATATTCAAGGGCACGATGGGACTGATTGTAGTAGTGTAAACTTTAGGTTTGTAGATTCCTAGTTTGCTTCGAGTTACTATAGGATGACAATTACCAGAGGGTGTAGTCTAATGCCCAACTACATGTGTTGAATTAGAACCAGAAGCCATTGAAGATTAAGCGACTACACCATGAAAAGAGGTAAAAGTAGTGCCAACACTTGAAACAGAAATTGATGTATCAAGAGAAACAACTTCGGCTTCAGAAAGAGTAGTAGCTATAAGTGGCATTGTATGTTCAGGAGAACCAGTCTCAAAAGGAGCATCCAAAATAGGTGGCATTATGTGTTGCTTTGAAGACACAGTCAATGGTGCCATAAGGACTAGTAAAGTCATTAAAAAGCTATTGTTTGTGGAAGAAGATAATACACTAGAGATTGGAGCTTTAGCAAAAGGGAACATGCTCTCATCAAACCGAACATAACGAGAAATATATACACGACCGAATTTATATACACATTTATAACCCTTATGATTAGAGCATAACTAAGAAAAGTATAATGTGCTGACTTATATTGAAGCTTATATCGATTATATGGTTGGAGTAGAGGATAACACAAGCACCTAAAAACACGAAGCCTTTGATAATCGGGTTTGTGTCCTAGAAGCTTTTCAATTGGAGATACTCCATCCAAGATCTTTTTAGAGAGCAAGTTCATGAGATGTATAGTAGTAGTGAAAGCATCTACTCTATAGGAAATAGGCAATGATGCTTGAGCTAACAAGACTAAACCCATTTATACAATCTACCGATGTCGTCGTTCCACAAGTTTGTTCTACTCAGACGTATATAGATAAGAAAATCGATGACCAATTCCACATTAGCAGAGATATGAAGCAAAAGATTGAAACTCCCCACCCTCATCTGTCTGAAGCGACTTGAGTTTAGCACCCAGTTGTAGTTCAAAAAAAGTCTTAAAGGACACAAAAGCATGAAAGGCTTTAGATTTTCGTTTGAGAAAATAGGTCCGTGTCTGTCGTGAAAATGCATCAACAAAAGAGATGTAGTATTGGTACAATAGCAAGGAGCTGGTCCATACAAATCAGCTACAATAAGATCAAGAAGAGCAATGTAGACTGAATTAGTGGAAACAAAAGGCAATTTGTGACTTTTACCAAGTTCACAAGTTTACATAATGAGTAACCCTTATTTCTAGGTATTCGAACATTACAACAATCCAAAACAGTTTTGACAACACCATGAGATCGATGACCAAGCCTCTGATGCCATTGCTCGAACCTCACATCCGAAAAAACCCGTTGGAAATCATCTATATTGTTTGTACTTGTGGCAGCTATAACAGTCTCAGATTTTGCAGAAGCCAAATGATGTAATCCGTTGGACTCACTTCCGTATAGCACCGACTAATGGGTCTCTAGATCATTAATAAAGTAGTAGTCAAGATAAAACTCAAAAACACCCTATTATCCTTAACAAACATTAAAATAGACAAGAGATTTTTACAAATGTCAAGAACATACAGTAAATCCTTAAGAAATAATGGATCGACCCTGTAGATAAAATAGATGAACCACCAATCTGTGTTATGGGTGTAGAATGCCCATTACTAATAACAACCTTACTTGCTCCACTATACGCACGACAATCGAAAAATTTTATCGAATTACTTGTCATATGCATCGTTTCTCCACTATATGGGTACCACACCGAATCAACAACCATAAATGGACTGGCTAGGGTTAACTGTGCAAAGGCTTGCATATTGGAAACGCCTACAGAGAAAGAAGGCTGGAGTGGTCCATGTGACATAGGATCAGCACCATAGTGTGAAGAAGGCCACATAAAACCATTCGACCCGCTATCCGTGATTGATCGTGTCTGAAACATCACATCGATTGTGCAAGCGTACACACGTCGATGCAAGTATAGTTGATAGATAATTCTATCGAATATCAATCCCACAAGGAAATGGGTTCTTGATGTTAATTGTCGGAGCAATTAATACTGAAAATGAGTAAAATGTGAGCAAGGATGTCAGTGCAATTATGTCAAATCTGCACACTAAAATAGTTAATATTATCAATGCAATCAGAGTTAAATAATAGAGGTTAAATGTCAATGTACTTGAAGTAAATCAAATGTGTTGAGTGTTGAATGCTGAATATTTAAATGCATGAAATGTAAAAATGATCAAGTGTAAAAGGGTAGGAATGGTTCACTGATTCTGCAAGGTTGCAATGTTGAATGCATGGACAAGGTAAAGTTTAGATGAATTGTTGTAGCAATAAATCTCTCTTGAGTTTTTACCAACAACAGCTCTCTATTTAATCTAGACTTAAATACCCACAATCACTCCACCTCTCGATGTGAGCAATGTTGTGCATCCAAGAACAAGTGACTGAAATCTTTCCTATCCCAAGCAGCTCTCGCCTAACTTACTTGTTAACCTAACTTGTCACCACATCTCTTGATGTCGGTAGACTACGATTTCACTCTCGTGCTTAAAGAGGTTAGATCCAAAAATAAATAGATAAGCAGTATTAAATAAGAGTCAAAATAGTCTAACACCAAAAGATACTCTCATATTCATTTAATGTCATTAGAATTCATCATTGTCAAAAGAAAAATTAAAGAGTAGAATCAAAGCTTACTATCTCTAGATTACTAAGACTACTCCTTAATAATTCCTCTTGCCCAGCACAAAGCACCTCTCGTTAGAAGTTATTGCATACTTGCTTCATCAGCTTCCCAATTCCCAGCTCAAATCTCAAAATCACACAAAATTTGTAGAATTTAATCCCTTAACTCTTGATGATTTCTTCATTCTTTGTTCGTCTATTTATAGCCTTCAAAATGTTGCAGGTTTCCGCCTTCATTCTCAGATCCAGATCAAGATTTTTGCACCTATCAAAGTTGGTTAGAGTACAGTTGTGCACTCATGCAGATCTAGTGTATTCTTCAGAGATCTGCAGGTTGTCACTGCATTGCTGGTCGCAATCTAAGATTGTAATTGCGATGACACTTGTGATATTCTTGCACTGGTGCTTCTAGATGTAAATTCAACTTGAGTCTACTCATTTGAGGTTCAAATTCAATGCGGTGACATTTCTTGGTCGCAATTCCAAGCTGATCTTGTGGCTGCATTCTGCCAATATTGATCTTCTGGGCTGAGCTCCTACGTTGACAATTCTAAAACTCAATGTATCGGCTGCTTGCGTCAACATTAGCATAAAAATAGATAAAAAGAACAAGAATTTAAACTAACTGGAAATGAATTAGAAAATATGAAAACTGAGTATAAAATGCTTATGATGCATGCTAAATGAGATATAAAAGAGACAATTAAAACACTAAATTAGGGAGAAATATATGTCATTTATAATACCATCACACATATAAGCAGATATGAGCTTGTGGCCAAAACGAGATAATGACCCATTCCAATTAGAACCTCCATTTTCAAATCTCACATGACGATTTTCAACCTTCCTATCATCAGAAGTCGAGTCATACTTATAGAAATAGCGACAAGTAGGATGCTTAATCTTGCCAAAAATTTGACACTACGGCCTTGGGCTACCACCATACCTACCACGACCTCTGCCACGCCTAGAAAACCCAAACGCACTATTGTAGCAAAACATCTATGGCAATGGTTATCCTAAATATGACGAAACAGTCGATACCTGAGCAGACTTGCTTTCCACAACAAGATTCGTCGAAAAAACATTCTGAGATAAATGCCCTTGTTGTTTAGCCTCTGCATCCAAAAGAGCAACTATGATGCCTTGAAGATTGATCGTGTCTCAAACGCCACAGCCATTGTGCAAGCGAACACACATCGATGAGAGTATAATTGATAGATAATTCTATCGGATATCGATCCCACAAGGAAATGGGTTCTTGATGTTTAAATTTAAGAGCAACTAATACTAAAATTAAGCAAAATATGGGTAATGATGTCAGTGCAATTCCGTCAAATCTACACAATAAGGTAATTAATATTATCAACACAATTAGAGTTAAATGTCAGAGGCTAAATGTCAATGTATTGGAAGTAAATCAAATGTGTTGAGTGTTGAGTGCTAAATATTTAAATACACGAAATATAAATGTGATCAAGTGCGAAGATTTGGAACTGATTTTTTTACTAAGTTACAATGCAGGATACGTTGAAAAGGTTTTGAATAGATAAATTATCGCAGCAATAACGCTTCAATGGATTCTTACCAATAACAGTCTTCCATTTACTCAAGACTCAAGTACCCAAAATTACTCCACCTCTCGATGTGAACAATGTTGTGTACTCAAGAACAAGTGATTAGAATCTCTTATAATCCCAAGCAACTCTTACCTAACTTACTTTTTAACCTAACTTGTTACCGCATCTCTCGATGTCGGTAGACTGCAAAACCACTCTTGTGTTTGATGCAGTTAGATCCAAGAATAAATAGAATAAAAACATTAAATAAGAATCAAAGGGATCAAATATGAAAGATACTCTCGCATTCCTTCAATATTAATAATAGTTCATCATCCATAGGAAAGGAGTTAATGAATACATCAGAATATACTATCTCTAGGCTATTTGGATTACCCCCTAACTGCTTCTCTTGCTCAGCATCAAGCACTCCTCGTCAAGAGTTGCTGCTCATCGACTCAGTCAGCTCTCCAGTCTCAAGCAATAAATTCAAAAGAACACAAAGTAATTTGCAAATTTAATTATTCAACTCTTGATGTTTTCTTCATTCTTCTATTTATAGGATCAAGAAATTGCATATTTCAGCCTCCCATTTTCAGATCCAGATCTAGATTTTGCAACTGTCAAGCTGTGCACTCACGCAGTTTTAATGTTTTCTTTAGAGATTTGCAGATTGTCGCTGCATTGCTGGATGCAATCTGAAACCATATTTGTGGCAACATTTGTGATGTTCTTGCGCTGGTGCTTCCAAATGTGAATTTAGCTTGAGTTTACCAATTCAGAGTTCATGTTCATTGCTGTGACACCACTGGTCACAACTCCAAGCTGATCTTGTGGCTGCATTCTTCTTCCATCATTAAGCTCCTAGACTGAGTTCTTGCACTGACAATTATAATGTGCAATATATCGACCTACTTGCGTTGACATTAGTACAAAAACAGATAAAAATAACAAGAAATTAAACTAACTAACAATGAATTAGAAAATGTAAAAACTAAGTATGAAATGCTCAAGATGCATGCTAAATGAGATACAAAAATGACAATTAAAACACTAAATTAAGGAGAAAATATATGTCATTTGTAATACTATCACACCCCCAAACTTGAGTTTTTACTTGTCCTCAAGTAAACAAAAATTAACAAAGTCACAAGCAGAAATGTCATCGCAGTCATCAGTCATACAACTTTAATTCTTTGAAATCCTAATGTACAAACTGTATTCATATGATAGAATAATGCACCGACAATTTATAGGCATGAATAATTAAAAATTGTAACTTCATAAATGTTAGTGACATGCATTGAATCCTAATCTTTCTTAAACTAATACAGCATTTATTAAAATTTTCTTTCTTTTTCTTTTTCTTCCTTTTCTCATTTTGTTTCTTTTTCAAATGATTAAGAGATGTCATTGCATTACTCTACCTTTGTTCCTGGGCAGTAATGATGGGGTGCAACAAACCCCTAGGAGGTATGTAATTGTGCTGACACACACTCTTGCAGTGGCAGTCTTTGGCTATATGATTTTTCTAAACCTGCAGCGGAGTGTTCTCCCTTGGAAAGTCATAGTGCACTCACATTAGAGTGTCTTTTATTCATATAATGTCGCTGCAACTGGTCAGTTAGCTCAAGATTCAAACATCAACTATCATTTCATTACTAAAGAAATTCTAATCAATCATTCAAATATAGCAAACTCGTCATTCATTCTTATTCATCCAATTTCCTCATTATCATCCAAACAATTCAAGAATTAAAAATAAAAATAAAAATTGTGGGCACATTTCTGTTGAAATTTTGTCAATTCTCATTAATCGAAGAAACAAGAAGAATCCAAATGTGTGGGTGTAATAGCATTTCCATTTCACATTATCTCCCCCAAACTTAATGTTTGCATTGTCCTCAATGCATTGACAATATGTATACAAAAATAAAGAAAATGCAACTACAATGCAACTAAGTTAACAAAAGGGATGCAGTGACAAAATAAAATGTAATGACAATAAAAATGCATGAAAACTATCTAAAGAGAAATGTACCAACTTATTCGTCAGTAAACAATGCAGATGCTGCCTTTGTTTTCTTTTTCTTCTTCTTTGGGAGCTCACCCTCGTCTTTATGCTTCTTCTTCCTTTTGACCTTACGCCTCTTCCTCTTTTTATCCGTTGTACCAACCAGCTTGGTGGATTGCTCCTCCTTGACAGGTTGGGTGGTGGCCTCATCGATTGTCACGTTTGATGGGTGGATTTCGACGAGCGGTGCTACATAAGGCACGATAGCAAGAGGATTCAGTTCCTTGATTCCACTCATAATAACCTCAACCTGGCTCGAATCAGGTCGAGCATTTTTAGAACATGATGCCTCCACACTCTCTGGTGTGCCAACAACATCCTCGGCAAGCATTATCGGGGCATCCTTTTCCTTCTCTTTCTGCATCTTTTAAGGTCTTTCTCTTCATTCTCTCCTTCCTCTTTTTCTTATTCCTTTTCCTTCAGCAGGTCATCTCCATGATCCGCACCTTCATCCTCATGCTGCTCTAGTTCTTTTGAGCCAATGTTAGCGCATTCCATTGCATCGACATCTTCATCCATAATAGCCTCACGTTCAGCGATATTCGCTCCAAGACTGCTGGAGAACTCTTCCTTGAATAGATCAGCAATGGGACGATAGCAGTCCTCATCAGATTTCGAGTGCTCTTCTTCCTTGTCATCATTTGAGATGTGAATCCGCGTTGGTACAAAGGTAGGTATACCATCATGGGTAGATTGATCGGATGATGAGTACTGCATCTGGCAAAAGATGAATGGAAAGGCTGGAAAGTTTGGCAATGGAGTAGGCTGATTTGGTATAGTGCAGTGACAATGGCCTCGTTCCAGGCCTTTGTGTAAGCATAAAATTTATGCAGCCTATAATCCATGCCATCGACAACACCATCAATGTGGATTGAGAACATGTCAATACGGTCGAGATGTACTTCGATTAAAGCCAGCTTCTTCGCCACTTGTGAATTTGTGGGTGTATCGGATTGTTCTGCCTTCTTTTTCCCTTTGTTTTTTCTGATCTACTTGAGGAAGACTATCCGCAGTCTTGGAGCGATCCACTGAGGCAGGTGGGGGCTCTATGGATGAAATGTGAATGCAAATGGAATACGGCTGAGCATTTTGGCTCAAAAAGAACTAGAGCAGCATAGAGATGAAGGTGCGGATCATGGAGATAGTAAAGAAAAGGAATGCCGGGAAGGAGAGAATGAAGAGAAAGACCTAAAGATAGAAAAGAAAAGGAAAAGGATACCGATGATGTCTTCCGAGGATGTTGTTGGTCACCCGACCATGAAGTGATCATGTTTCTAAAATACTCCAACCTGAGTTCAAAGGCCAAGTTTGAGGTTATTATGAGTGAAATAAGGAAACTAAATTCTACTGCTATTGATGCCTTTGTGTGCACCATTCGTGGAATAGGCCAACCAAACAGTCGCAATCGATGAGGCCACCACCCAACTCTAGAGGAACGAGATGTAAGCATTAGTGCAAGGAAACAAGAGGTAACAAAAGGAAGAAACTAAGACGAGGGTGGGGCTAAGAAAGAAACAAAG